>VZTF01000260.1:68503-166319 GCA_013397755.1 Cnemophilus loriae | reverse complement strand
CCCCCCCCCCCCCAAATAAATAAATAAGGAGCAACAACCAGGAAACCAGCCTATATTTTGAGATGATTTAGCAGAGCAAGGCCAGGTAGATACGTGCATTGGTCAGACTCTGTGGATGTTATCCCCTGCCTTCCTTATTTGTTTTTGTTCTCTTTTGGCTGAGCAAGTGGGAACCAGGGCTGTGCAAAGGCTCTGATTCCTTTGGGAATTCAGGCTGGAGGACAGTGATTTTCCTCTTATTCCATCAGCCTGGCTTGGCAGTAGTTCCAATGAAGTCAGTTTGCACTCTCCTAAAGCCAGTCGCTTTCCCCAGCTCCTGCAGATAGTCTGGCATGATTTTGGCCTAAGAAAGGCAGGGCCGACATGAGGGTTTGGTTGAAATGACAGGTTTAGAGTTCGCTGTGGACCTTCCATGCAAGGTTGCCATCTGTGCAAGGAAATGGAGCTTGCAGAGTTTGGAATATATCAGCTTGCTGGGGGTGTACCCAGAGGCTGCTCATTGCTGAGCCCAAACCATGCTCAGATCTTGTGAGGGACTGGTTTTTCTTGGGTTTCGCTCTAAACCTTGATTTGCAAACTTTGGAGGCTTCAGAAGAGTCTGGGCGCTGAACACCAACAACAGATATACCCAATATGTTGCAGCAGAACCAAGCGTCTTTAAAAAGCATTGGAAGTTGTCTGCTTTGGCATGGGAAGAAACCACCAAAAAGCTTCCCTTGTGTCCAGGTTGGTTTTGGATTATCAGTCCTAGGGTGTCTTGTGTTTGCTGCGAAGCAGCTGTCAGGGATGAGGTGGGATCCTGCCAGACAATTCCTGCCCTTTGAGGGAATTCAGCCTCACCTGCAGCTCTGCAGGTGCAGCTCCCACCCAGCTGAGCCAGTCCGAAGGTTCCAATCTGTCCATAGCATTTTGTACAACTTCACTCGCAATATTTTGTTGTCTCTCCTTGGCACAGCAGGGAAAATGTTCCACTTTCACACCGGAAAACATTGACCAACTCTAAACAGAAAATTACTCGAAATTGCAGGTTAGCCAGGATTTTTTACTTTGCGATGTTTGTGCTTCCATTGAGTCTCTTATTACTGGAAATTTAGATATGGAGCAGAAGCATCTGGCCTTCAAAGGACCCTGAAATTGCCATGGGATGTTATGATAATGTTGCTTTTATGTGACTGATCTTTTCCATTTGTCCTTTGCTCTCTAGGTAACAGCTTGGAAAATGTCACCTTTTGGTAGGTAAAGAGAATGCTGCTCTGTGTAGGGTTTGTGATACCAACTTTTATTATAATCATTCTACATGAGATGCAGATCTTCCAGCAGCCAGCAAATTCTTGTCAAATGAACCCAAATCAGGAAGGTCAAATGTTCTCATGGAGAATGCAAGATAAGGATGACTTCTGTGCCTGCTCTTGAATATAGCATCTTCTTTGATCAGAAAGATATTTAAAATTACTTCTAGCAGCAGGCTGGGTAACAATATACCCGTGTGTGCCAGGCTAAAAATAGCCCTTGGAACTGCATTTGTACTACACTGTGAAGTATGTGATCGCTGGGAGAGATTTCAGAACTTTCTTTTTTGCTTTCTGTCTTACATTAATTACACTTTCCAAACATATCTTTAACATATTGGATGTCAGGATTTCTTCCTCAATTGCACGATCACCTTGGGTTTTGGAAGGTGTTGTTGGGTTTTTAGTGGTAGCGTAGCTATTATGAAGGTGAGTTTTATTGCATTAAGAGTTTAAAGAAGATATTCTTAAAATAAATTATAACCTGAACAACAAACACAAAACAATAGGGTTTAATAAAACCCTATAACAATGACATAGGTCCTGTAGTTTAACTGAAAATCAATGAAAAATCAATTATGGAGCTTTATTTTAAAGCTTTTCCTATGCAATGCTTGCAGACTAAGCTTTACAACACGCTATTATATGAAAACAAAAACATGTATTAGCAAATCCAACTTCAAACCAAAGAGTAAAGTGAATGAAACATGTTTAAAGTTCTTTTCTGGGATCGCCTTCCTTTCTGGGCATTAACAAATACCTGGAGCGTAGCTGGTTCCCGCTCACACCTTTCTTCTTAAAATGTGTCTAAAAATGAATTCCAGATCTCATGAAACCCAAAGGGGACAGGGAAGAGGCTGGATCCACTCACCCCCTTCCCATTCCCAGTATTTATCTGCCCGTGGAAAATGCTGGGGGGTGGCTGGCAGAAGCTATGTTTCGATAACACGAATGGAAGGAACATGTGTACACAGTTGTTTTCCCTGACTGGGGTCTGTGTAGTTCCTCTGGAAGGTTAATAAATGGTATGCAAATCCTCTTAAATGGCCGTGTTTACACCACAGCTTAGTGGCTCCAGCCATGTCCTCTACTTTCAGCTCCCGAAGTTTGAGTGCAAAAAGAATTTGCTTCCCCACGCTCTTTAGGGCTCTCCCAGGTTTTGTCCATGCTTTTGCTCAGCTATCTGCTCTTGGGATCAGAAAGGGCATCACCAGAGGAAAGAAAAGGGAAAAAAAAGTTAAATTTGCCTTAGTGAAAAAAAAAAAAGTTTTGCTTAAAGACAGGAGGCTACTGGAGTGCAAAATGAATGATTAATAAGGATAAGAAAAACCTAGTTCAACAGGGCAAATGCTCAATAACAGCTCATTTAATCATTGGCAGATTAGCTGCAAATGCAAAGTGTCTGTGCAGCACTGTGTTAACTCATGCTGGAAAGTGTTGGCTATTCCTTTAATGACAGCATAACCTTTCATTGTGCTTTTATTTCAAAGTCCTCTCCTTAAACGGTGGAGTGTTTGAATTTTTTTTTTTTTTTTTTTTTGTCTTCTTCTTCTGCCCTCAATGAATTTTACAACATGGGAACATGTTGTGAGTTGTGTCACCTCTGCAAATATTGCTGGGCTGGAGTTGTGTCTTTGGGAGAGAATCGGATTTCATAAAGTACAGGCTCAGCTTTGGCAACCACTGCCTCCTCCCTTGATTTCATTTTCTGGCAGCACTGATGCTGTCCTTGCGTAATTGTCCTTATGAGAACCAAGTACACCAGAACAAGTGCATTTATTTGTTACCATGAGGAGAGTGGTTTAGCTTGGAGAAATACAGTGATCTAAGACCTCCTCTTGGGCAATACAATCATTGCAAACAGAGGATCTGATTCATGGGTGATTTTTAGAAATTTAATTATTGCTCTTGCTGATTGTCCAAAGGACCATTTGTTGTATACAAATTGCATTTATTATTTGCATCCATGATGAACACAGAAGGCTCTTCCTAATGGGCAGTAGGTGATTTGGGGGAAGGTCTAAGCAGCTTTCCAAGGTCTGTGCTTTGTTTCCAAACCAGGGGAGAGAGTCAGGGGCATCACCCATGGCCTCAGGTTTTCAAGGCCAAACAAACAAGGGTCTCCCACTCTCTTTTATCATGAAAAGGGCTGTTTCCACACATGATCTTCCTCAGCCTCAGTTTACCCAGCTTAAACCTGGACTACCACATCTGGGTTAGTGGGGGACATGAATAAAGGTATTGGTGAAAAAACAGAAGGTTTGGGCCAAATAAAGGGGAAGAACTAGTGGCTGAATTAGTCCTAAAATTGATACAGGGAGTTGTGCTGGGCTGGGCTCTATCATAATTCACATTTGCCTCCATCAGCAAGTCCTGGTGCACAGAAACCCCAAGGATGCTCTTTGTCAATTATTTTGTGGGCCCGGCTGCTTCAGCCTCCCAGCATCGCTCCCCACGTGCTGTGATAACAGGATAAGCAAGAGGCAATTTTCCAGATAACACATAAATGTTTGGTTTCTGCTCAAATTCATAGTATAAAGAAAAACACTGTTTGAGGAAGGCTGGGTGAGCAGCAGTGCAAATGTTGTAAATACCAGTTCATAGCGATGTTAGTAATGAATCTATTCTGCATTAGTATTTTTGTTTATCATCATCCAGAGCTTTCAAACAGCAGGGATTGTTTAGCGATAAAATGCACTTCTTAACCAAATTCCCCATTCTTTCCCCCCCTCAAATGCATCTGACCAGCTCTCTTGGCACTTTCCATCACATTGTAATTCAGCAGGTCTCCTGTCACGTTGCTGAAGAGATAGAAACAAAGTCGTGTGTGTAGGAATTTGATCATTTGAGCTGGTTTTAAGCTCATTTCAATTAACTTGGTACACTGCTGGAGATAAGCTGCCCCTGCCTGGAGTCACCTTTACTGATAGTCAGTAAAGGATGTGAGATGTATGAAGTTCACCATGGATTCATATTTATCACCAATAACTATACAGTGATGAGAGGCTGGTAATGCACACTCTGTCATTATCTTTAGCACTCTATATATATATTTGGCTCCTGTGGCAGAAACGTTCTCATGGCTGTTGTAAGTGAAGCATCACCTGTGTAACAGATTTTCTGACGCTTCCACTTTGCTTCTCAAATTCAGAGGAAGAGGTGTGAGTGTGATGGGCTCCGAAGGTGGTGGGAAGGCTGAGGAAGGCACAGGAGAATTGCAGCAGCTCTCAGAAGGTCTTGTGCAGACTGGAAACATTTGCATTCCCCGTTTGCAGGTGGGCTTGTAGGTGCATGACAGCACTGCTGCCCAGCAGGGCAGGGCTTTCCAAAGCCTTAAGAGCACCGGAGCATGGTCTGTGACCGCTGGTACCTGCAGAAACCTTTTCCTTGCAGCCACCTGGGGCTGAAGAGACACCAGCACAGGCACCTCCACGGAACTGAATCCCACTGTGGACAAGGGTGTCAGGAGCTTCACGGATATGCTGTTTCCCAAAATCCCAAATAAAAGGTTGAACCCTCTCACAGCCCAGCCCAGCACAGCCAAATTCCTGCTGTTCTAAACCGTTCTGAGAGGCAGCTCTGCTGCAGCACGTGTCAGCAAGGCAGAGGCCCCCGAGCACCGGCAATTTTAGAGATGATCTCTATTTCAGAGATCAAAGCTCATGACAGGATGCAATTATGTTTAGCAGAGACAGGTGATCAGGGACTAATACTTTGCATAGGAAAGACGGGCTTGGCATAGGAAATTTGGAACAATGATGATATTTCTTCCTTGGCTGTTGGTCACAAGTGGAGGAATAACTTCATTAAGATATGAGCTGAGTGGACAGAGTGGGAGTGTTCCTGCAGGTTGTTCAGCTGTACTATGCACACTGAGCTCTTGTTAAAATTCCCATCTCATTCAGGACTTTTTGAAAAACAAACTATTTAACCAAACTGCCAGAATTTGGTTAATAAGAGCTTATTTTTTTCTGGCACAGCCTTTTTATTTTCATTTGAAAGAGAGCATAAAAAATTAGGTACATATAGTTTGTACCTCTTGAATTGGTGTTTGTTTCAGTAGAAGGTGGCACAGACATTTGGAATTGCTGGCTGTCAAAGCAGCAGTGGTAGCAGGGCTGCTTGGAGCAAGGAGAGCTGCTGTGGAACACAGCCCAGCTGTGCAAAAACTATGGAAAAAAGCCCATGGATGATGCCACTGAGCTTGGATGTGTATTTTCTGATCCCTCCCACGAAGCACTAAGGCTGTGTGCTCTTCTGTGCGTGTTTTCTGTGTTTCTCTGACACCAGACCAGTGCCATTAACTGTGGGCTCTCTCTGGTGAGGGATGGGGACAGCGATCGATAACCGATATGTATTTCATAAACACTCAGCCAAGGTCACCAGAGCAAACACAGGAACAGATCCACAGTACCCTCCTGCTAAGTCCATATGTCTCTAGGGAATATTCACTGCTATTGGGGTGCAGGTGTTATTTCTGCTTCTCTGTTTTAATTCAGTTGGTCCCTGAAGGATCCGATGGGCTTTGGAGACCTTCTGGCCGCACCTTTTATCAGCTAACACTATCCATCTGCGGCACAGTGCTGGCCTTTCCTGTGACCTGTCTGCTGTGTGACCCTGATTTTGCCCCACCACTAATCTGTAGAGTCAGTTCTGGCCCCTCAACTATTTAACCCTTCAGCATTGTAGATCTGATTGTTCTTGCACCACAGTGGAAGTGGAAAACCAGCTGTACAAACAGCTCCTGCTGCTGCAGAGATGTCCATAACCAAGGGAGGCAGGTGGGAACATTAAACTAATAAGTTTTGCTGGAGTATTTGGGCCAGTCATTGCAAAAAGTCACTGGAGGACATTGGAAAGACGTGGTGGGATGCTGGGTGCCTTACACAGGTGAGGCTACTCCCGTTCAGTGGCCCAGCCAAGTCTATAAAGTCAGTAAGAGGAGCTCTTACTTCTTTCTGATCCTTGAACTAGCAGGTCTGAGTGCTTAAGAAGCCAGAAAGTAACAGCTCCATCCTTAATCCTTTCTATCTTAAACATTTCTTCAGAGAAATTATTTGTGGGATGAGTTCTCCAAGGATTGGAATTGCCAAAATACGGATTGAATATTTGGATTAGTTGGGATTTTTGAAAAACTGCCATCCTAAATAAGAGAGAGTGCATCTGCATGTTGGTGATCAGGCCCTGGTGCTG
This sequence comes from Cnemophilus loriae, assembly GCA_013397755.1. Lineage (NCBI taxonomy): Eukaryota > Metazoa > Chordata > Aves > Passeriformes > Corvidae > Cnemophilus > Cnemophilus loriae. Next base: position 159,837 of record VZTF01000260.1, on the reverse strand, counting down.
CTCTGCTCAGGTTAAAAGCCCCGTTTCTCTCCCTGTCAAACACTGTAAGGAAGGAACTTCATCTTGGTAAACCATCCAGTTTAAGTATTTGAACACTAAGTGGAAGTTTCTGGTGATCAAAGTAATTTCCTTGAATAATGTATTCATACATAAACCTGAAAGAAATGTCATAATTGCAATAAGGTGTCTCTGGGGAGTTTGGTTATCATGATATAATCACATCCCTGGAGAGTGAGAGGCACGAGGCATAGCCTTGTGCTTAATAACACCCCAAGGGTGTGATTATCTCGTAGCAATCGCACCCTCATTGTGCCATGTGGCCTCAGGAGCTGCAACGGGGAGAGAAAGCCACAAAATTTAAGTGGAGGCAACAAAAACATGGAGACCTTGGGTGTTTGGACACCAATTTCTGCATTTTTTTAGGTGCAAAGGAAAAAGCTAGGAGCAGCATGATAAACAGCAGAGAGTGAAGCTGTTTCCTTGCAGAGCAAGAAAGAATGGGATGCAGTATCTGTCCTCAGCCATCTGCTGTGCCTCGTCCTGCCTTCCCTCTATTTCTTTTTTTTATTCCACCAAGTTGAATTAATGTGGAGGGGCTCGTTGTGACGCAGCACAGACCTGACAGTGCCTTGGCAAAGTGTCACACTGCCTGTGGGACCTGGGCACGGCGGGCACGGCGGGCACGGCGCGCCCTCCATGGAAAACAGGGAAGGACACGGCGTGGAGGATGGGGAGAGGAGTGGCTCTGCACAACTCCCCCCTCTCCCCATCCTCCTGCCTGCTCCCAGACTCCTCCTGCAGCGGGGCAGTGGGAGAAGGGAGGCTGTAAGGCAGGTGGGATGCTGCTTCGGACGGAGGCTGTGCTGTTTGTGTAGAAAGCTCAGAAACCTGGGGATTTCATTCCTCAGTGCAGGTCTGGAAGTTGGATTTAGAGGAGAGGTTTCCTTGCACAGCTGATGTGGCTGAAAGTTGCATTATCCTCTGCTGGTTTCCCTGGGGGAGTGATGTGGAGGAAGGGTGTTCGTGGCGGGTTGCTCAGGGCCCTGCTGCAGAGGCAGGGCAGGTTACAAGACCTCCAGGTGCTGCTGCCCAGCCTGTTCTGAGCTGTCTGAGCAGCACAGTGTGGATGGGACCAGCTGGGTGCAATATTAAAGGAAAATCACTGAGGTTTGGTTGTGTATAACCACAAGGGCAAGAGGAAAGGGGAATGAATTCCCAGCCCAGCTGTATTGCTTTGGAGGGAGTCTTCTCGTGCTGCTTATGAAGGTGATTTCTGACATCCACTCCCACATCTTTTCCTGAAATGGAGCCCTGAAGGTGTGCTGTGCTTACCAGGAAAGGGGACACTTGGAAGTGCAAAACCCTTTAGTTTTGTGGTAGATATTTCCCCTAATTCTCTGGCCCAGCTGGTGTAAAATCCAACTGTGTGGGCCCAGAGCTGTGGAATTTGATTGGGGACATACAATTTTCATCAGGGAGAGTCAACATCATTCTTCTTTGCATCTTTTTTTATTTTTTTTTTTGTACCTGTGATTGCAAGGAGCCGCAGTTTGACTCTTTTTTTGATCATGTAGGAATAAAATGGTTGCCAGAAAACAGGAGGTTTATAGCTTCCCTCTTGCTCTCTCTGCCCCAACTCAACATGCACAACCTTTGTGTGCAAAAAAAGAGGCACCTCCACTATTCACAGGATGCTGCAGGGAATATATCACGTTTATAGCTGTTGGGGAAAAAAAAGGGCTGTTGTTTAAATCTATTGTGTGCTCTCTAAGGTTTGCAAAACCAGAGTTGTTTGGGAGATAAACAATTTTTTTTTTTGAATACTGGGAGATGGATGGTTGTTATGTAGGTATGGGGGAAAAGGAGGTATTTTATTGTGTGTTTTGTGTTTTCCAATGGCTTGTAGATGTGGGTAGGAAGGAAGAGAAGCGTCAAAATTCCAGCAGTGCCACAGTGCAGCATTTCTGGGCCATTTCTGATGGTGGCTCTAAGGGTTTTGTTGAAAATCGTTGTTTTCTGTCCCTCCCTGATAGTGTGTCCTGCCATCGCTTTACTCTGCTTTTGAAAGCTGCAGAAAATGAGGGAGGATTTTTGGCAGCTGGTGAAGTGCACCCTGAATCATGTGGGGTGGCAGGTTTGTGTTTTGGAAGCCCCAGCGAGAGCTGTGCTGGTGTCTGGGTGCTGGGGATCAGCCCCTGCTTGCTTTGGGCACTCCAGCCAGAAGGGGAAGGGCTGCCTGATTCCCTGAGCAGGGTGGCCGTGCTCTCCTCCGCATCCTGAATTTCCGCTTCTCTGTCCTTCTCCACAGCTGTCAGCTTTGGGGATTTATCAGCCATCTTTTCTTAGTTTGTAAAACTCTTCACAGGGTTGACAAAAGACTGGCAACAGACTTGGTGGGACCTCACTGTACCAGACCTCTTGTGATAGGCAGAGAAAATGTTTATCTTTTGAATAGCTGCTTTCGCATTTTGGGTACGAGGGAGCACTTTTTAGAGACTCTCTTTTAATTTGGCTTTGGGAAAAACACTGCATGAACAAACCTAGTGAAAAATCCTGGCAAGAGAGGAGAATCGACTAAAACAAATTAGAGAGGTTGGGTGCTTATTGCCTAGTCAGCTTATTAGATTTCTTCGACAATGTTTTTTTTAAATCCGAAAGCCCCAAGGTGTAACTAGCATGCTTTATGTTTTTATAGAGTCTAGGCAATTTCTACAAATTGAAAAATCATTTTAAGCTTTCAGAACATGTCAGGATGATGAAATGAGTAAATTCTGTCTATTTTTTGATGACATTTCCTCATTCCTGCACATGGCAGGCTTGTTTTTGTTTACCATTAGGTGATGTCAATGAGTTCTGAGGTGGTTTTTTCATTGTTAAAATAACAACGTGGATATTTGAGGGGGAAAGCACACGTGGATGTGGATCTAGCAGACATAGGGGAGCGAGGGAATGGCTGGTCAGGCTGACCACTCTTGACAATGTCTCTTTAAGAAAGCTCTGTACTCTTTTGCAATGTTAAAGTTGCTAAGGTAACTGTGCATTTTTTTAGAGCACAGCAATGTAAATAGGTACATGACCTGTATAAATTCTCAGTGCATAAATTACTAGAGCCCTCAAGCTAGAGGAACTTATACACTTCCTTATTTCCAAATGACTTTTTGGCTTCTCCTCATGTCTAATGCACAAGGATTTGACGTGCCCGGTTCATGCTGCAGAATGTCCACCAGCAAAGCCAGGGCACTGATTTCCCCTGTGGTTTTGGTGCAAAGAGGAGCCAGGATTGCTGAACAGGCTGTAATGGGCCTTCAAGGAGAGGGGGAGTGCCTCTGGTCTTTGCCCCTCCAGACTTGCACTCCAGCAAGTCTGCCCAGCTCATTTCTGTGCTGGGCGATGCAACCCCTTGGGTTGGCATCAACCTTGGGTTGGGCAGGCAAGGAAGCTTGGGGTTCTCACTGGAAACCTGTGTCCCTGCCTGTGGCTGTGCCTGACCACCCACCTTGGTGCCGTTCCAGTAGCTGTTTGAAATAGGGTGGCCGGGTCCAGAAATGTAGGTCCAAGATACCCCAGCGAGTCCCACAGCCTGTGCACGGGTCTAATCTGCATCTCCCCCAGCAGCTTTGTTCAGTGCCAGCTCTGCACGGTACCTGTTGTGTGCTCCTCGGGCTGCAAGAGGCCAGATTGTCTTAGGAAAACTGAAGCTGAACAGCTCCTGATTTGATGCCAAATTCTACAACCCACATCCTTGTCCTTTGTCCTCTTTTTCTATTGTGTTTTTGCAGCATCCCTGAATGCAGAGTTGCTGGAGGGGATAACGCAGCTCAGTTAATTTTATGCCTGTGCACACTGTTGCTGTGTCTGCACTCAAATTGTGTGCGTGGCTTCGGAGCGGGGCTGGATGTTTGGGTCCTGCTGCCTTATGATAAAAGGTGTCATGCTCCTGATGGAGGCTTCTGGTGCAGAAATATGTGCACATACACCGGGTAACACATGTCCGGTGATTCTTCAAGCTGTGTTCGGCCTGCTGCACATATGCTGCAAAAATAGCTTGACCACTTGCAGCAAACCCAAATGTGCTGAGATGATCTCTGTGTGTCCAGGGGCCGCTTCTCTGCGATTTCTGGGTGTCCATGTGGCCAAATCTTCATGCCTCCTTCAGATAAAATGCTCTGGGAGGCAGCACAGATGGGGGTGTCCAGGGGGAGGCTAGCCCTGCCTTGGTGGTATTGCTGATATCAGTTAGGAGGGGATATAATCTTATTTCTGGAAATATCTGCTGGTGAACATCAGACTGCCCACATGTGCCTTAGCAACATCCCGAGCAGCTCTGCGGTGAGGTCATGGACCACCGCGGGGAAGGCAGCCCTGGCAGTGCCAGTTTCACAGGCTCCTTGTCAACAATACCATCTGCTGGATGGATCACTGCTTGGAAAGGGATGGCCGGACGTGGCATCTGACCATGGCGTGCAAGGCTTATTTCCATGCTTACCTGTGGATACAAAAGGGTCTGTGTATAAAGAAATGCTCTGGCAAGGTGGCAGTGTACCCCTGTCCCACCCTATTCCAGTGATTAGGGGTCTGGCTGAAGCTGCTTGGATCTCCAAAGCTGGATCAGCTTCTGCCGAAACAATCCCAGGGAATTTCAGGCTGGAGAAATATTTTAACTTGCTCCCTTCCTGTGGTTCCTGAGTCCTTTCTTCTTTCTCAGCCAGGGAAACACCTCTGGAGACTTCTCATATGGTGCAGGAGGATGTGAGCAGCCCAGTGCTGGCAGACCCAAATGGTGTCAGAAGGCAGGGGACCTACTTGGAGGCCAGTTTGGAGGGCTGCCCCTCCCCGAGCACCAGAGCTCAATGTATGGGCAGGTTCATTCTTGCTGCTGACACACAAAATACCAAATCAGGTCTCTCATCCTCAGACTCCTGGGTTTTCCTTACACGTTTGTGGTTTTACAGTAATAGTGGTTGCTGGGGGGAAATGACCTGAGCACATCCCAGGAGAGAAACTGAGAGCAGAATTTAGGCTGGACATTGAAGCAGAAACCACTTCGGGAACAGCAGGGTGAAGGAACTGCAGTGGGGAGAAATTTGATACTGCAACTGGACTGATTTGGTGTTTGCTTATGTTGTACATTGTCTTATTTTTAAGACAGAAATAAGTTGATCTGAAAAAGTCCCATCTGCTGTAGCAGGGATGGAGCTGGTGAGCTTTGGTACAATTATACTGAGACTCAGTGGAAAATACTGGAGAAGTTCTGCAGAGATTTTCTTTTTCAAGCAAACCAACAGGAGGTGGGAACACTCCTTCCCTTGGCTTGCAAGGAGAGTTGCTGTCTTATGACTCCTTGCTGCAACGAGAAGTTATTTCCTTTCTTCAGGGCAGGAGCTTTGCAATCGGAACCCTCCAAGTCAGGCAGGAAAATTCAGCAGTGGATGCACTGCTTTCTCCCCGAGTCCTCTGCAGTGCTGCTCCTGTGGCAGCACCCATGGGTCACCCATCCTTGGCGGGTGACAAAGCCGTGCCCTGGCTCTGCGCACGCAGCGGGGTGTGCGGATTTCTGGTGTTTTGTTTTTTTTAAACGGTGCACTATTTTCAGGAGGAGATGGACTGCGCTGGCGCGGGGCCAGAGGCAGCCCTCTCCTTGCCAGGAAGCCAGATGCATGGTCACATTGCCTGGCTCTCCCTGGCAAGGCTGGGAAAGCTTCAGCAGGTGTGATCAAACAGCATGCGGGAGCCGCAGGTCCAGAGCCGCCTGCCTCCGAGGTACCACCGCACTTTGTCACCGCGCCGCCAGAGCCCCTGCGCGGCCAGCGTCCCCTCGGCCAAACCGCAGCCCCTCCATGGTGGGTGCTGCTCCTCCCTGGTGCATCTTCCTCTGGGCTAGGCTTTGTGGATGGCTTTGGAGCAAGGAGCAGCAGCAGGATGGAAAGGCTCTTTCCCCTGCCCTCCTCCCCCGCCGGAGCCTTCCACCTCCTCAGCAATGTTGTGGCGAGAGCGGAGCCTCACAGTCAGCAGACTGCAGTGACAGATGGCAGGTCATAAGCCCTCTCGCTAATCTAACACTGGAAAAGAAAATAGGGCTGGGGGTGATTCAGCTGCTAGGCCTCAAAGCGAGGGGCTGACGGGATAGCACGCTCCTCTGACATGTCCTTGAAGGATGCTGCATCCCAGAGGACCGCGGGAACAAAAGTAAAGTGACGATCAAGCAAAAATCTGTTTGCAGAATAAGGCAAATTTTGCTAAAAATGGATAATGTGCTCAGAGTCATTCTGAGTAATTGGATTTCTATTAGCAAGATGCAAATATTACTAATAGAATTCTCTAGCAGGAATAATTTGTGCTCTGGATCTGAAGCTACCCAGGCACCGTCGTCTTTCCATCCTTAATTGTCCACTGACCAGAGCTGTCTGCACCCTAAATGTATTTATCTATCAAGCTGTCTCTTTGTATGTGTGGATCTGAAAGCAAGCTGAATCCATTTAATTCAGCGCAGCATTCTGGAAACATTCGTGTGGCAAGAGGAATTTCTTGGCATTTGTAAGCTGCGACTTGCATTCAAAATAATATATTTTATTTTCAAGGGAAGAATACAGGCTGCATCCTGAGCCTCCTGCTCCTGCTGGCAAACACCCATCCTGCTGAAGTGGCAAAGCTTGTGACACCATGGTGGAGGCCAATGTCAGAGGCTGTCGGCTGCCTCCGTCCTACCATGAAATCGGTTTGAGGTCGGGGGATGAGCGTCACTGATTCGCAGGGAAAACCTCACAGGGGACACAGGGGGTTCTAATGCCACCGGGCTGGATGGTCCCAGTGAAACCAGTGGGGCTCTTTGCTGTGGGAGGCCACAAATCAGAGCTTTAAATGTCCAGGAGCAGGGACCACGGGTCAGCTTTGCAGCTATAAAGCGCCGTAGCTCTGCTGGAATGGAGAGTTATGGATAACTGTGGTCCTGCCTGCTGGATCTGCAGTGGAGAACATGCCCTGCTCTGCGTGTAGCTGGTAGCTGTGAGGGCAGGCTCTGCTACCCCTGCTCACTCACTGCTGGTGTCACCCTGAAACAAAACAAAACAAAACAAATCAGTGTATTTTTAAAACTGATTCCTGAAGGGAGTATATTTTAGGAAGTTTTTAAATGAAAATGTCTTTTTAGTGGAACAAGTACCTGTACGTGATGTTCTCCATATTTTCTGAGGAGGAAAACCTCCCACTTTTGAAAACAGCTTTTGCAAAAAGTGTTGAGGGTATTTTCAAGCTACAGTTCAAGTTTTTTTAGCTCAAATGTTTTACTTGTTGCCCCAAAATATTTTATAAAAAGTTTTCAGGCTTGAAAACATTTTAAAGAGATAGGAAATAATGGTGTTCTAAAAAATCCTTTTGGTGGAGGAGAAACACTTGTGGGCTGTTACCGCCAGTGTTGACATCAATTCTGATTTTTAAGTTAGTAACAAGCTTGAACTGGCAGGCTGCAGAGCAATTTCTTCTGGTCCTTCCTGGCTCCTGTTGGCTTTCTTCTTGGAGGAGGAAAGAAAAAAGGACTGTAGAGAGAAGACACTTCCTTTTTGCACACTTCTGTATCCTGGTATTGTTATAATGGGGAAAAAGGGATATGGAAGAGGAAAATTTCCGTGTCATACTGTAGAGCTAGAAAATACCTGGACATAATAGTGCAAACCAGAACATGATATTGAAATTATATTGGCTCTTCAAACCTTTAGAAATATTGTCAGTGCTGAAGTGGCCCGAGTTCATGCCGATCTGTCCTGAATTTTGTCATTATGCAGAGCTAAAACGGATTAGGAAAAATAAGTGATACTTTTTAGAACTACCAGGAAATTGGATGTTTCTGCTTTGATGTTGAAACAAATATAAATGAAGGTTTGGGGTGAAACTAAAGCCATGTGGTGTGTGAGGGCAATCTCTCAGGAAGCCTAACGAGGTTTGTTTTGCCCTGGAAGTTAAACCCTTTGACAAGGTCATTTAGCCAAAACTGGAGCAAGGAGGTCTTGTGCCAAAGAGCAGCTTCTCTGTCATTTGGGTGCTAACAAGTGGTGTGGCTGTGCTGGCAAACAGCTGTGCAGGTGAGTGGAGGGGAAGGTCTGAGAGGTCTTCTCCAAGCTCCCAGCAAGCTTGCAAGTCATGAAATAGTCATGGAAGCCTAGAATTAGGGTTAGAAATATCGGTGATCAATTCCTTCCAAGGATCCCATACTATATTGCCAAAGACCTGCTCATGGATCTGATGGGAAAGGTCCATTTAAAAGTACAGAACCCCCAGTGATTCTCATAACTGCTTCTCAGAGAAGATTTACCCTTTCTGAAATCCAATATCGATCAGCCTTTGCTCCTGGGAGCTACAGAATACAACCCTCCACTGAATGCTCTGGCCTTTGCATCGTAGTTTGATCCTGGGAGGAGATACCTCAGAAAAGGGGTTTTGTTACCTTTTTTTTTTTGTCTAGGCAAATGGCAGCAAAGATGGTTGAGATGGTAATATTGAGATGCTGGATAAAGACATGCTTTGCAAGAAGGTGCCATTTTTATGAATAAATGCCATAAAATAATGTATTATTATCAGTGATGTGGAGCAGGGTCTCACTGCGACCTGTTGTGCTGTTTGAGCACCATAGGAGAGTGAGCCCAAACTCTGTCCACCTGCTCAAAAATCCGGAGGATTGGTTTCAGTTATGGCTCAGCTCCTTCTTGGAAAATCAGAGGCTTCCCACCATTATCACCTCTGAAAATCTGACCTGGGAAAGTAAGTGCAAATGCAGTCAATGAATCTGTGCTTAGACACGCCCACTCTGCTGTTGGAATACTGAAGTAAATAGGATCATGTGTATCATTTTGCTGGGAAATAAGGCAGATCTAGAAGGGAGATGAACAAAAACAAGGTGTTAAACGCCGGGTCCTGTTTTTAGAGTCCTTCTCGTGTAAGTGCAGCCGAGGCGCTGGAGGTGAAAGAGCTGCTGGTTCCAGTGATGTGACAATAATAATAAGTAGTAGAAGTAGTGGCAAAGCTGAAGGCAGGAGCTGGGGCGGGGGAACCCTGGCTGTGTAAGTCGGCTTGTGCAATTCCCAGAGCTCTCCTTATCTCCCTGTGCCTTTGGTTGGCATATCAGCCAGACAAAGAGCTTAACGCAACTTGGCAGAGCGGCTGGGGAAATTGTTTAAAATTTCCAGCAACTGGAACAATTAAGTAAGCCTTGGAACGAGGGAGAATAGTTGTCCCCTTAGGATTCCTATCACCCAAGGATAACATTTCCAGGCTTTGTCCAGCAAGAGATGTCACTTCATTTACAGAGATCCTCACAATGTTGAGGTATATTGGATATTGGTTATTATATGCAGAAGACTATCAGGAATCATCTCAGCTGGGCTAATTGTTCCTGGGTTCAGGGCTGATGGAATTTTAATTTGTGCTCGTGAAGTTTTCCAGAATTATAAAAGATGATGGAAAAGCCGTGGTTTTCAGAAGCATATTATTAATATCCTGGATTCAGGGAATTTAAGGTTTCAGCCAAATGCATCCCTGAGAAAGAGATTCCTCAGCTGGGACTTACCACCCTTGGCTGCCTGTTTTGGGATGGAGACAGGATGGAGAAGCACCATTTTCTACAAGAACTGACTGTGGCAAGGGCCCGATTCCCTGACAGTCGTGTTGACGTCACGTTCTTCAATGTTTGTTTTTACAGCTTGCAGAAAAAGAGAAGTGTTGCCCTATTTTGTGTCACTGATTTTTCTAGGGTGCTTCTCTTCCCTTCCACCTCTTTCCTTCACTGAACCTGTGCTGAGGATGTGTCATTCCTTCGCAACCCGCTCCCTTTGGATGGGGGAGGAAAAAAGGAAAGGGGTGGGGGGAGGAGCAACCACTCCGCGGTACTGTATAAATAGTTGCTTTATTATCATAAAAAAATTGCACTCTAAAGATTTTTAGGATCAAAACATACCCAGGAAAATGTAAAACAAAATTAAAATGAAGTCGGTATTCACATTGTCAGCAGTTATTTTGTCACTGCAAAGCATCTCCTCAAAGGAATATTGTGCAGCACAGCAGCAGCCGAATGAAGCAAGCGGCTCCGGCGTTTACTTAAAAGGGAAGTGCAGGGACATCTTCAAACTGCAGTAATGGATCCCTGGGGTTTCTCTAAAGTCTGATAGTGGCACTGACATTTCCTGTGAAGTTGGAGGCTGGCAGGTTGTTAAAACTTCCCCGTTTTTTTTTAACCGCATCAAGTGTTGCTGTAGTTTGTTGAACGTATAAAATCACTTCTCCACCTCCTCCTTTAAAAAAAAAAAAAAAAATCCAGATATCAATAAAGAACTTGAGAGAGGAAAACACTATAATTATAGCCAAAAAGCTGGCACAATGCCTGCTGTATAAACCCGTTATTTTGGTAGCATAGAATTCGGTACTGGAATAATTCTCTGGGTGGAAACTTGGCAAACATGATCTCAGCCTGTGAGCTAATCTTTTCTTTTTCCTCCTGTAATAACATTTTTTCCTACGCTACAGATTTAGCCATTTTAAAATTGTGCATCCTATTACTGAGATTGTGTATGCACAAATGACCTATGTTATGGGTCTCTGGGGTGACGTGAATGTAGACAAGAGATCTGCATGTTAGATTAAAACCCCTTCGCTGGAAAATTGGTGCCCTGTAGATTCAAATACAATTAGCCTTGATCTGAACTGCTGCCACGAGGGGAGCTGGCTATTGCTGAGGGTGCCATGGGAGGACTGGGGCCCAGGACAAGGTTTGGGATCAGGATTTTGGGTTGCTGTGTGATGGGGACTGTTTCTGGTTCTGCTCCTCCCCGTTGCAGTCTCAGTCTTGCAGCAATTCCTGTCCTAGAGCTTGCTGGTCTTGAGGAGTAAAAATCTAAACATTTGCACAGATTTGAGGATTCAAGTCCGTTGTGAAACGGAGCTGGTTCTATCTCCATGACATTGCAAGGGGTGTCATCAGCAGCGCACAGAGACCAGGTTTTACAGTTAGCCCTTCTTTTTAACAGAGCTGAGACACCAGAACACCTTGGTGGAACCGTGAAAGAGCTCAGATAACACAGGACTCACATAACATTTTCTTTCCATTTTGACCTACATCTTCAGTTTTTAAAGAACTGTGTTCTTTAAAAGTGTGTTTGCCTACACTTGCAGGTTCTGGAAGCTGCAGATGCTACAGAAAGAGAGTGTGGTTTGAATTGAAATTCATGCCAGCCTGCCATAAACATCTTTCTAAATGAATATAATAAGATCAAATCTCTCACTGCTGTTGTCACTCCATCCGGAGTGTCTTGGTGCTCTGGTAGCAGGGACTGTCCCATGTGTTGGGACTGCCTGGGTGGGAATCCAGGGGCAAAACTGGTGCTTCAGATCTGTGGGATAATTAGTTCCACTTCCCTGCAGCAGAAGGGAGGACTGCAGCCACCTTTGAAATCTTCTCACTAGAAAGTGGGATGTGCAGTTCGCTGATGTGCTGATTTCCAGAGAAATCAGTCTCTTAAAGATGGATTCTTTTGGGAGTCCTAGGGCAAAAAAAAAGATCTGTTGGAATTTAATCAGGCTGAGACCAGAGGTACTCTGTGGATGGTGGTGCTTGCTTTGGGTGGGCAGCAAACCTGCTTGTAACTTTTACCATTTTTCACCTGGAGGCACAAATTATTTTCCTCCAGCCTATGCATGGGATTGACTTTGGCTTTTTTGCTCCCAAGGTGGTGCTGAGTACAATTTGCAGCAGCCTGCAGGAAACAAGACCCCTCAGTGGGGAGATGTGAGCAGCATTGGTGCTGCCATTCAACCCCTGTCATAACCCTGTTCTGTATTAAAGCTGAGAGTGACTCAGGCTGAAAAACTGAACATTGAAGGCACCTATCTGCTCATGGGATGTGCTTAAAAATCAGGGTGATTTTTTAGGTAGTATTAATTACTATGGCAGTTCTTGATTAAATGATCCTTTGGCACTTTGTATCCGCCAGAGATTGTCACTCTTGAATCTTTGCTGACTTGCTGAAGGCAATGCTCCATGTGCTTGGGCTGAAGTTGGTGGATAATCCATAGCAGATTTTGAGCAAATTTTAAATAATTTACCTGTCTGAGTTGTGCTGGGCTCTTCTATCTGACAAGGGAGGAAAGACTTTGCAAATGAAGGGGCACCGCTGAAGATTGTGGTGACACAGGAGTTACAAGGCAGATCCGAAACACCACTGAGACCACACAAAAGCTGCTGTTCCTTTGGTGGGGGCCTGTGGGTCAGGCTGGCTCCTGTCTCCAAGATGTGGCCATTAACTGAGTCCTGGGCTCTGCTTGGCCCTAAGGGAGCAGCCAGGGAGAGGCATTCAAAACCTGAGGCAGGTCATCTTCCACGGTCATACCTGGATGGAGTGGCCTCTGCAAGTGTTCACAAATTATATTAATCATAAGGTGCACCACAAGGACATCCCATTAAACAAAAATCATGAGGGCCCAAGGGGAAGGGAACCCAGTGTGCTGCTTTCTTTTGCCTAGCTCAGAGTTTGGTTTTAGCCTTTGGAGAATTCCCGTTCACGCTGCAAAATTTCTTAGGAAGACAGAAAAGTGCATCACGAAAACAAAACTAGATTAACTTCCCTTTGCAAGCCCAAGTCTGACTTCCAGGAGGGGAAGGTGTTTTGGTGGAGTCTTGGTCCCTGGGAAATGGATTTACATCTTTCATCTCTGCTGTCTCCACAGAGAAGAAAGAAAAAAAGCCCCAACCCTCAAATATTTTATCTTGTTCTGCAGGACCCAAGCAGATCTCTCCCCAGAGACCATAAATTCTTTCCTGACTGTCACCACTGCTCCTAGACTCTGGTGCAGCACATTGGGAGAGTGAGCTTTGTTCCTCCACAGCACAGAGGACATGCCACAAATAATTTAAGGGACCATTTTTCTTGTTATATGACGTTAAATATCCTTTACTTAAAAAAAAAAAATCCACACCACTTGGCATAAAGTAATATATCCAGGAGAAGGGCAGATGCTGTTTAATAGAAGACACAGCACTTGCCTCTGCTTTGCATCCAACCTCCTGAATCACTTCCAGCCCGCTCGCACGTCTGCTGCGAGGTGATGAGATGGGCCAAGAACAAGCTCTGTGCTGGGCCAAAACTCTTTAAGGACATTGTTTCTACCTCCAATTCAACTGCAGGAAAAAGGAAATTGTGATTCCAGTGCAGCTGATTGGAATTATGTTTTTTTTTTAAACCCAGCTTATCTGGGCATCTTCTCCATCTTCAGCATAAATCGTGTATTCGAATCCCGGTGATGTTGGTGCTGCGGGAGGCTGGGCTGCAGCCCTTCAAATCACAGAGTCATGGAATCATTAAGGTTGGGAAAGACCTCTGAGATCACCAAATCCAACAATCAAAGGTCAAAGGATGTGTCCTGTGGGCTTGCTCTGGTTTCTCTTTGGAAGCTGGGATTAAGTCTGGAGAGGGGCTCTTAACGGTAGTGGAGATCTGGTGGCTGATGGGGAGAGTTCTCTTGCTTTTAGAGAAAAGAGACTGGACCAATAAACCAGTGAGAGAGCAAACTTCAGACTCCTCTGCTCGTATATTTATTGGGTCTCTTTGCAATGGAGAAGCAGGTAATAAACTGTCCACAAATAGTGATTACAGAAGAGAAAAGTAGAAGGTGTAAAGGCAAAAATCTGATTACTGATGCACTTTCTCACCTCCAGTTTGGGGGCAATGGTGGGATTTTGTTCCCCTGCTCTATTTCTTCCCTAATATAGGAACAGAATTGGAAAAAGAAAAATAATATATAGGGAAATGGCAACCCCAAACCAATCCTCTTGAAAAGCTGTTCCTCTAAGCTTTTTGTTTCTTTAGTGGACTTTAAGTTTGCCACCTGCTTATCCCATTCCTCCTTTGAGACTGTGAAAGGTACCTTCATGTGTTTCTAAAACTTTGCGTCAGTGCTAACGTAAATATAAATTTTACTCTGTGAGCAGAGATCTTTGGAAACAAGACTTTGAATGGACAAACCTTGTGATTTCAAGGTAAAACAGGAGATATTTTCTTATAAATTTTACTGCTGTATTGGCACTTTTGATGTTAGGGCTTTTTTCCCCCTTTATAATGTATTCTGATTTCCTTGATATTTTCCTTGGTGGTTTTGACTAACCTCTTTTTTTATAACTTCCAAGCAATTAAGTTCTGGCATTTGAACTTGTGTATTTGTGGGGAAGGACTGGACGATGACTTTCAGATTCCAAGGTTTGTTTGACATCTTTTATTCCTTGTAACGATTTCATTTCTAACAGCCAGGAAGCCGATTTTAGAGCAGCACAGAAAGAATTTCATAGGTAGCATGAACGCAGTCAATGCAAAACCACCTCTGCCCCTGCAATGTAAACACTGAAGCATGTCCATAAATTTAACTGTGACTGTTCCAAAGACCTGCTGGTGCTGTTGGCAGGGCTGGGGCCTCAGCATTCTCAAACTGCTGCTTTTTTACCTTATTTTTGCTCACTTTCACATGAATTTTTATGAATGACATAGCATGTGTTTGTGTGTTTTTATGCTTGTGTCCTAGTGGGTTTGATCTGGGTACATCAGGCATCTGCCTTGCACAGTTCCCATCTATACCATGTTAATTATATTGCTCTGCTCTGACATAATAAACACTGAGCGAGTTGTGAATAGATTATTTACGATGCCACCTGAACTCTAAGTAATTATAGCTGTGTAATTTAGCTTCCCTCTATTTCATTTTATATATAATGCAATATTTCAAAATATTCCAGCGCACATCTATCTTTAGCTCTGTGTTTGAATGAATAAATTGTGATTCTCTTTCAAAGGTGATATATCAGCAATGCCCTGAAGGGAGGGCGCTGTAGCTCTGTCAAGAGTGATCCATAAACTAATTCCCACATAAACACAGACAACGGATACAGAGAATGAACACACACCTTCATTCACAGAAAATAATACTGCACTTACCTGTCTGTGTCTGTGAAAGTCTAATGTTCTACTGTCAAAGCACTAAAGGAGGGTATGCAATACATCTCAGCCTAATGGGTTTTAATACAGGACTTTTCCTGGAATTCAAGGTGTTGGGAAAAAATTAGTACTGGGCAACAAATATTTTGAAGTAAATGGAATTAAAGTGTTCATGTTTACAGCTGGAGAAGTAAAATTACTTCTGTGGGGATGTTGTTTGAGGCTGATTGTTGGTATTTGTTCATGGGGTGCAAGGATCTCACTCCAGTACCTGCTGCTGCAGCCCGGCCCTGTGGAAACCAGACCTATGCATTACTGAACAGATCTTCAAGAAGGCACAGCAAGTGCTGGGGAGTGAGAGGCCCTGACAGACCTGGTGTGAGCAGGGATGCTGAGGGACTCTGGGCACTTCCTGAGGGATCAGCAGTGCTTGGACATTGCCAGCAGCACGTGAGGGTGCTGGTCCCTCTTCCACCTGGCTCTCACCGGTCAGCACAGGCACATGTGGAGTATCTCAGCTGTGTTCCATGCTCTGGCACTCAACAGCCATTGACTTTTGGATCCATGGCCCCAGCCTCCCTTTGCTTCAGTTTCTTCAACTGTAAATCCTGTCAAATCCTGTAAAATGCCACTTGCTTCGTAAATGGTTGAGGCTACATTTTTCAGTGTTTGAACTAGGGCTGGATGCCTCTCTAGAATGTACTGAACAAGAAGTTATAGACTTCAATGATCTTCCATACTGAATTAGGAGCCAGGAAATCATAGAATCACAGAATGGAAGGGACCATCTTGTTCCCACCCCCTGCCATGGGCAGGGACACCTTCCACTATCCCGGCTTGCTCCCAGCCCTGTCCAACCTGGCCTGGAACACTTCCAGGGATGGGGCAGCCACAGTTTCCCTGGGCAAACTGTGCCAGGGCCTCGCCGCCCTCACAGGGAAGAATTTCTTCCCAGTATCTGGTCTAAACATCCCCTCTTTCAGTTTAAAGCCACTCCCCCTTGTTGTGTCACTACATGCCCTTGTTCAATTGACCTCAAAAGTTTGCATTCTTGTTTTGCAAAGTGCTTTGAGATCCTCATACCAAAGGTAGTGTAAATGTGACGTATATCTTCTTATATCCTTGAAAACCCATCCAGTATGGTTTTGCCCTCTTTTTTTTTTTCCATAGAGCCTTCTGGGCTCATTCTTGTGGTTCCTCCACACAAAGCCCTGGTTGGTGACAATGGCTGTGAATAGGGGAGCAATCCCACCCAAAGCTCCTGGAGTACCAAAGATGTGCACACATTTACGTCAGTTAAAAGACACTTAAGAGAGTCAGAATGTCCTTTTTTTTTCCTTCTTTTTCTTTTTCTTTCTTTTTTTTTTTTAATTAAAAATGTCAGGATTCAAACTTTGCATGGGATTTGTGATGGCTCCAATTCCCGGTTGGCATGTGTGAGGCAGCACCCAGGAGATTCGAGGTTTCCATGACATCATACGGTAACTGTGAGCCTAACAGTTAATTAAATACTATATCCATGTATTCTAGTTAATTGATGCTTCCTTTACATGGTTTATTGTGCTGCAAACTGGTATTGCTTCTGTCTCAGTGAGCAAACACAGAGAGGGAGCGGGAGAAGGAGACGGTGGGATGCTCCCGCTGGCGGCTGGGGAGAGGGAGCTGTTGGCACACGGCTCCGTGCCCAGGGGCATCCTCGAGGAGAGCCCAGCGTCACCTGCACACCAGGGGCTGGAGGTGGCTCTGCGGGTCAGATGGAGATCTTTTATGAATGAGCTGAGCCGAGCCTTGGGAATGAAGCGCAGGCACAAGCAAGCTGTGCCTTTTTTTTTTTCAAGTCCAGCTTTGTCTGGGGTTTCTGTTTATGCAGAAGGGGACGCACAGAGAAGGGTGCTCCCTTGTATTTATGTGGTGCACAAATGTGGCATCACCTCCGTGACAGCTGTCCTGCAGGAATGTGACTCTGCCCAGATGAGAATCTGGGACAAAGCTGGACCTCTCCTTCATGCTGGCCTTAAGGGAGGGCAAAAAAATATCATCTTTATTTTTTCAGCAAATAAAAGCACTTTAAGTCAGGCAATCCAGCTTTACTGGGAGTTGGTAACATAACACGATCTGGCAGCAGGGTCTGAGCACTGACCTGCAGCAGCACACCTCAGTCTCCGGCAGCTTTCCTAAAGGGTGTTGAATCCCTCAAGAAAAAGCAAGCCCGGGTGGGCTGCTGTGGTGAGGCCACCTGCAGAAAAGGGCAGGGCACATCACCAGGCTTGCCTGCAGAGGTGAGCACAGTGTTAAATGATGTGCCCACAGTGAGCATGACCTTGTCCACTGACAACACAGCTGTGTCAGTGTGGAGAGATGATAAAAATCCAGAGTGCCCACAAAAATTCTGCCTGATATCTGCCCCTTTCCCCTGCTCTGCCCAGCTCCTGCTGGCAAAAGTCCAGGTCTGCCTTATCCTGCTTATGTGCCTCAGGGTACACTCACCTGTTCTTAAGCTTGAGGCTCAAACACTGCTGCAAGGAGGAAAGGAAATATTTTTGTTTCAGGGATTTCAATCCAGAATGTAATTTCAGCAGCTTTTTACCAGGAGTTCATTTGGCTCGTAGTCTCAGACTGTGACAGATTTTCTAGTCTCCTGATCTGACCTTCCGCAGCACTGGGGTGATTTGTGTGGCTGTGTGTGGGAAGGAGAAGGGGATTTGTTCAATGCTGAAACAGGACTGAGAGCATTTAATTCATAGACGATGAAAAAACCCTGGTTTTGGCTCAGACTCCAGATGTGAACCTCTAAGACACATCTGTACACTGCTGTGCATTGCTGATACTGGAGATCCTAAAGCATTGAGACACTGTCAAGTTGGCATCAGGAGCATTTCTTCACTTAAACTCCCAAGAAAAAGCTATTTTGGGTTTCAGATGAGAATGTTTATAGAAAATTGTTGCACCCTGTATGAAAACTGAACACTGGTTGCCTTTTCTCTCTTCCTCTTTGTCCTCTTCCCTTCTCACCTTTTCTTTCTCACCAAATGTATAATTTCTCTTCTGAAAGAAGGTGGGATACTGCAAGTGTGATGAGAAACATTTCTAAGGATGACTTTGCAAGGTTTCCATGTTTGCTCTCTCATGGCAGCTTCCAGGGTGTGTCTTTTCAAGCTCGCAGCTCCAGTCCACTTGCAGCTCCATACTTCTGGTGAGGTGAAGAAACACTCTGAGAGCCATCACCCCCAAAATGTTTACTTGTTACTGCTGGCCTGGCCTTCTTCCAAAAGGCAAAGTGGCCCCAGCCCCATGAACAGACACTGTAGATGAAGCCAGTTCAGATGGAGGGAGAAATGAAAGACATTTACATCCCATTTCAGTAATACCCCTCCAAATTATCACCTCTCTGACCCTACCACCATGCCAACTGCTGCAATGGTGGTGCACTTTGGAAAACAGTGCTGTCTTCTATTAAAGGTAGGTATTTTTTTCTGTAATTCTCTTTAGTGTTGCCTTTGGAGGCCCCTCTATGTGGCTCCTTTCACTTCTAATTACTGCAC
The DNA here is from genome assembly GCA_013397755.1 of Cnemophilus loriae. Lineage (NCBI taxonomy): Eukaryota > Metazoa > Chordata > Aves > Passeriformes > Corvidae > Cnemophilus > Cnemophilus loriae. Next base: position 141,335 of record VZTF01000260.1, on the reverse strand, counting down.
TAGGAGATTACAGTGTGGTGCTGGCGACAGAGAGAGAGAGGAAGGGGGAGGAATGGGATGGTGGAGAGGGAAAGATTTCTGTGGTAATTTGCATTTAAAGCTGGCACTCAGCATTATATCTCCCTGTTCACCCATTGTCTATAAACATTTTAGCTCTTCCTTCTGCCTCATCAGAATGAATTAAGCATTTTCATTGCACCACCAGCCTAATTAGAGTCATTTACTATGTTGACACAAAGGGTTTTTTTATGAGCATCTCAGCTTTAATACACTACAGCAACATTGGAAACCTCCGATCAAAAGGTAAATGTTTGGGGGTCAGAGATATTTTTCAACATTCTCCCAAGAATACAAACAACTTCCTGGGGAGGTGACGTGCTCATGCAGCTCTGCCGGGGCTGCGGGGAGCTGGCGCCGGGGCACTCGTGTGCTGCTCCTGCCTCCCACTTGCACTTGTTGGAAAGGCTTGGCTCAGCACAGAGGTGGCTTCGTGTTCTGCAGGTGCTGAGCAGCACAAAGCCTTTGGTGGCTGAAGCCGAAGGGCGGATCCTTGGCATGGGTGGAGGGGGCACAGAGAGGGGCTGCTCCGAGCCTGAAAACTCTGTGCACGTTGAGCATATTTGACTCGTGATGGACCTCAGGGTTTCCTCGGAGCTGGGATCTCCACATGGGCAAGCCATGCACTGAGGCGTTGAGATTTTGGAGGGGTTTTCACGTCTTGCAGGCACAATATCAAGTGAGCCAAAGCACAAGCTCTTGCACCCTCCATCAGGACAAGATAGCAGGGTGTGAATCCTTCTGGATTTTCGGTGTCCACATGCACACTAAAGAGATGATGACTGTGTCCTCACTTAAAGCTTGGAGGCTTTGACTCTAGCCTGATTTTTAAACTTGTTTGTATTGGCATAGGGAAGTTATATCACTCACAACCAAATCCCAGAGAGTAGGAAATGGTTTCATCTTGGTTTCAGAGTTCAGAGATGCAAGTGCTCTGTCACAACAGTGTCACCTTCGTGCTGAGTGAATTAGTCACACCTCAGAAATCTGCCACAGATCTTAGGAATCTGTGTTTGTTTACAGGATTGCAAATATTTTCCACTAGTTACGCTAGTCACATTTACCAGCTTAGAGTCCTCGGGTTCAGCTTTTCCAAATTGCTGTGACATTTCACATCTTTATCATGTCTGATCTCTTCTTGGATTGTTTCTATAAAGATGTATTTGCTCAAGGCAGGAAGCCTCTGTTGTTGGTGAAGAAGGCTGGATGTTCTGCGCCTTGTCTTCACCAGGCTGAACTGTCCTGGCTTTCTCAGCCTTTCCTTGTAGAAGACATGCTCTGGGCCCTTCATCATCCTTGAGGTCCTTCATTGAACTTCCTGTGTATTCACATCTCTCTTGTACTGGGGAGCCTGGTGGTTCTGGAGAAGTTCCATGCAGGGGAACAACTTGAATAGCTGAGGTTCCTCCAGTAATAATCATGATTCTAACCATGGCCCACCGGGAGATCTCTGGATCAAACCTCTTCCAGAGCAGCTCTGTGCTCTGTGCTGCTCCTGGCTCTTGCTGTGTAATACAGGAGTTGCTTTACAACAGTCCATGAGATCATGCCCTGTGTTTTACTCTGTCTAAAAATAATGTGTAGTAGATGTGAGTTGAGAGAATGAGAACCTAACTCAGCTTTCTGGACCTTTAAGGAGCTTTGGATTCTTTTTGCACTTCAATGCGGTGTTTGTTTGGTCTGCAGGACTGGCTTCAGCTTCTATGGGGTTTAATGCTTTCTCTATGGGGACAGTGTTCATTTTCCTTGTGGCAGGTGCTTTCATCTTTAGGAAAGGGGAGCTGAATGTCCTAATCTTCTAGAATGCTTGTGTCACTGGACCCTAGAGCAGTCCTTGCTCTGCATCCCCTCTCCGGTGCTGCTGCCACGCTCACTGCTCCGTGGGATCTGAGCTGTCCTCATCCCACGGGCTGTGCAGCATGGCACAAATCAAGAGGCACCTACAGCCTATAAGTTAAGAGTGTGAATGTAAATCTTTGCTCGTGGTAAGAGCTGTAATTACCTCACACACTGTGTCAAACCCTTTTCTCCCCTCCTTGCGTGCGGTGCCGGAGCTCTCCCGTGTTCCCGTGCGTCCCTGTACGTGTCCATGTGTAGGCACACATAAACTGGCCACAAGCTTGTTCTCTTCTGGGAAATTAAATACTTATTTCCATAATCCTGCCAGGCCTAGATAAAGCCTGATGCTTCCCCTGAACTCCTTAAACCAGTTGCTCTGCTTAGCCCTGTGCTGCCCAGGTTAGGGCCAAATTTCAGCCAGAGTGAATAGTTCCTACAACACTGAAGAGCAGCAGGATGGTGTGGAGGAAAAGCCGGATCTTAGAAATGTATCCCTGGGATCACCAAAGCCTCAGGCATCCCTAGCTACATCTGCATCTTGTAATTATTCTACAGACTACAAGGAAAAGTGGAGTGTTGCTTTAATTTACACATTTTCTGGCCTCTCTGCATTTGTTTCTTAGTCAGAGACTAATGGTTAGACCACTGGACTGGAACCCAGGAGACCTCATTTATTTCAGGCTATGCTACCAGCCTGCTGGGGAGCTCTGACTGTGCCTTTCCCTTCCCTCTGCTGCTGCTTCCCCTCCACGAAGAGGAGGTAGCAATGGTGAACTTGTTTGTAAAGTTTCTGATAAAATAGCACCAAGTGAGAAAAAATATTAATAACATAGTCCAGAAAAAAAAAAAAAAAATTTTAGGTACTAAATTATTAGAGGGGTTAGTTAGTTACCACGTTATTTACATGCTAGTAGTAGGGGAGAAATTGCTTTTTGCTTTATTGCCTCTTTTTAATCACGCTGCTAAATGCTTTGAATGTCCAGAGACCCAAAACTCAGCACCAGGGCTAAGGTGGCCGATAGCAGAGCCTGGAGGACGGGGAGAGGGAGCAAGGGTGGGGGCTGAAGAGGAGGGGAAGGTGTTAGAGGGGGAATATTGGATGGGAAAATAGAGCAGAGTGGGCAGATTGGAGAGCGACAGATTGTGAAAGCGGGGGAGAGAGAGAGAGAGAGAGAGAGGGGAGAAGAGATCCTATTAGAAATACCATGTGTGTGCCTGCATCGAGGGCTGTGCACGCAGGGAGGAAGGGACGCGGCGTCTCCTGGAATATTATTCAAGCAATCACATGAATCCTGTATTAGATAACTCCTCTGGTTGGTTAGCACTGCGAGGGCTGTAAACGTGTTCTGCTTTAATCCCAGACACAGCACGTTCTTAATCTCAAACGCATCAGGCTTTTCCTGGAGGGTTCCGGGGGGCTGTTTTTTTCAGGAGCAGGGAGATGCAGGAGTTCGGGGTCTCTGCAGCCTCGGGGTGCTCCTGCTCTTGGGGTTCATTCAGCATCAGCTCTCCAGGACTGAGGAATTTGTTCTGCCTGGGAAAATGGCCACTGCCCTGGCACAGCGTGTTGGGGGCGAGTTCGGTGGGGAAGAGCCTCCTGGAAAATATGGCATTTCGAAAGAGGATTAGAAAACCCCCAGGCCTTCCTCCTAAACTGTTGAAAAACCAAACTTAAAGGGTCTCAGTTAAACAGGCGAAACATGAGGAATGTTGAAATCGGACTCAAAACCCCGTATTGACACCATCAGCCTTAATTTACCCTAGAGTACAGAAATAAAAATTCATAGAGACATGATGAAAGGCTGAGAGTACCAGACAGGAATCCAGAGACTTAACCCTGAATTTACTGCTCCCGCAATGGGTTTGCGCTCAGAATATTTTCCATTGTGCAGATGTAGATTCCCGGTTTGTATTTTTGTGGTGAGGTTTTTTTTTTTTATAGTTTACTGATTTTGCAATGTGTCTTAGAACCAGAATAGATGCAGTTTACTGTCATTTCTCTGTATGTGTGCATGGATGTTCACATACATGTCTTTGAGCATTTTTACGTCAGTATCATTCACAATATAAGCACAATAATTATGTTGCTCATGCTTCTGTGTAGATTTCGAGTTAAAATTCTTTTCACAGCTCAGAGATGTACATTTTACCCTGTATAACATTATTAAAAAAAAAATCATCCTCCAAGTAGAAAAAGAGAATTTGATTCACAGGGAAGGGGGACAAAGTGAATTGGGAAATTGTGGGCAGGTGCTGGGCCAGCTTCCTCCACATGAATTTGTTAATGCGTCTTAATCCTGACCTGCAACACCCTGCCTGGCTAATGCTGTGGCCTCTCATGACCAGGAATTGCAGACTGCTGAGTTGTGTGGCACTGGGCTGGGATTTTGTCTTTTTCTTTCATTTTTTCCCCTGTGTTGTAGGTTGCTGACTACATTTCATTTGTGACCTAGATAGGATTTGAATCCAGTTCTCTAAATTTTTTGTGAGAATGGAATTACTCCACTTCTCTTTGTGTGCATGTACATCTATGCTCGCACATTGCCCCCTGTGAAGAAATTTCCACTGCACAGAGATGAAAAAATGTTATTTTGAAACAGAGCCCCCAATCCATATTTCTTTAAATTGAACGTGGCAGCTTAACACGCTCCTCTTCCTTTTCTTTTGCTGCTCTCTTAATTCGTAAACGGGTAATTATTTGTTGGGGGTTTTTCTTCAGATTTGGGTGGATGCTGAGTGGAGCTGAGTGTTGCTATGCAGATTCCTGATTTCGATGGCAGGAACATAAAGCTCTGCAAAGAAGGGCGTCATCTCAGCAATCCGGGGACGCGCGCTCCGACTCGTGCCTGTGATTCCACCCTTGCAGCAGCGCTCCCCGCCCGGGTGACTCCCTGAGCCCAAACAGGGGCCGAACCTTGGGCTGCAGAGGAGAAGATTAAAAGTTGGGATAATGGTGTTAACAGGGGGATGGTGGACACGCGGCGGGTTGGCGGGGAAGCGCCGCGTCGCGCTCCCAAAATACAGCTTGTGTAGGGAAGCAGTGTCATTCCCGGTTTTCTGTGTTTTGCTGGAGAAGCAACTGTCTGTTTTTATAACTGTGTATCTAAAAACCCATGTAAATATATGCATCATCCAGCAAAATGATAGAGAAACGAGCACATCCATGGAGTTTATATAATGGAAACAGAGCATTTTTTTGTTTGCACTTAAAAATAATGCAAACTTCCCCTGCTCGGTTATATTCTATCGAATTTGTCCTCTTTCCCTATTTTTTCTCTTTTTTTTTTGCCCTCTTGTAGCTGAATTGAATGAACAGTGTTGAAGTCAGTGTTGTCCCTACCCCGCTGTACACTCTGCCGTTTGCTGCGTGTTTTTCCCTCAGTTGCTGACAAAGGCAGGAGCCCAAATGCTCGGTGATTATGGTCAGGTTTTCCAATCTTTCCATCAGATCTATTACTTCAAACTATTAATAACTCCATTCCAGGAGAGTCATAACTGTCATGTAAATGCATCTTTCCCTGTATACATAATACAGGAACCTGAGAGCTTTCAGAACAAGCCAAAGAACATGGTGAAAATTAATGTATTTTCCCAGGTTAGGTTGTAAGGGCTGAATTCACAAATGTGGACTTTTTTTTTTTTTTTGACCAACAATTTTTCATTTATTTTTAATTTAATCACATGTTTTAGTTTTCAGGCACATTCTGAAAAATGATCTTTATAAAATATGCAGTCCTCTTCACAGTCTTATTACATCACTACTGCACTGGGAGAGACATCTCTCTAAATTGAAAACCATCTTTAATGAATTGTTGTTTTATTTTAGGATCCCTTTAGGTTTCCTAGAACATTCAGTCTGAGTTGTCTGTCTGAAGGAATTCTGACCTAACAAATCAAAATAAAAAAATAATCTGCATCCCTTGACCTGGCTCACAGCAACCCCCTGTGTTATAAAACAAAGGGCTGTGGTGATGGGGGGAAATCCCACTGTGAAGTAGAAAATCAGCATTATTGCTTAGCTGTGGATTTGGAATCAAATCGCATGTGAGATTTAAAAATTTGATGGAAAATTGTGACCTTCTGCCTCACCTGCAACTGTAGTGGAAGACAGTGACCCTAGAAGAACGTGATTTACTGGGGAGATAAAGTGAACCGTAAAATATGAGGAGAATGGGTTATTGTCAGTAAAAAGCATAAAGACAAGGGAAAAAAAAAAATCTAAACCTTAACTGCCAGTGAAGGAAATATAGAGGAGGAAAGAGGGAGATGAAGGGGAGAACGAGAGCATCCCCAGTGGCAAAATGGTTAAAAGAGACGACTAAAATCCAGCAAAAAATCAAGCAGTCAAGTAGTTAATTGACTTTGCTTTAATCAGCCCAATGAATATTCATTAGTGTGCTGGTCCTAATCATGGGGGCCATGTTGTCCGCATTTAGCAAGCGCACGCTCAGCATCATGCATGCCTCAACAGCTTCCCTTCCTCTCCGCACTGACATTAAATTTAGAGGCTTTGCGCCTTCCCAGCTCGAAGGGAGCGGGATTGGCCCAGCTGCTCGCTCCGAGATGCCATAGCAACCCCTGGCTCGTTGCCTTGGAAACATTTTTTTTTTAATTTTTTTTTTTTTTTTTTTTTTGTGAGGGCCAGAGCCAGTAATCCATAGGCTTAACGTAGAAAATATGTCTTTGTGGGGCATGTGTGTATAGATATAGAGATGTAAGGCAGAGATTGAATGGGCGGAAGGCGAGTGCGTCTTCCATTGTGCGGCTTTCACGACGGGAATGGGGTGAGGGATCTCCTCCTCCACAGCCCCAGCTCTGCTTTGGGTTACGAGCTCTACATTTTTTATTTTATTTTATTTAAATTAAAAATGCATCAGCTCTCTCGGTTCATTTCCAGACCCGTTCGAAGGGAGGAGGAATATTTCTCTCTGCCGTAACCCTCCCCTCCCCACCCCAGGAAGAAGCAGCAAGTGCTTTAAGGGCTATAGGACCCTATTATCCACATCGAGTTGAAGTTCCTCCTCCTCAAGGAGGTGGGTCTGGAAATGAGCTGCCCCATAAATCAATGGAGAAGTGCAGGCATGGAGCTGGAGTCACGGAGCGGTGAGCGCGGCTGCTGCTCCTCACATTCCGGCTGCTTCTCCCTTCGCGCGAGCAGGGGGAGGCTCCTGCCGGAGATTGGTTCAGCCAACGCAACTCCAGTCCCACTCCAGCCTCTTAATATTCCAGATGTTGCTGGGGAAAAAATGCTGATGTCCTGATCCTGGTGTTTTAGGAGTAGTTTGTGTTTCTGCCTCCCTGAAAGCAAAGAAATGAAAAAGCAGCAAAGTCCCCAGCTGTGTCAGACCCAACATTCTGGGCTTTAAAAATAGAATTTAAAAGGAGGGGGGAAAAAAAAAAAAGCAAACCACCCTAATATATTCAGAATGCCTGCAAGGAATTTTGGAGCTGGGAAATCCAAATGGTTAATGTTGTCTGGTAAATAAAGCTCATCCCTTAAAGCAAATAAAAAAAAGAAAAAACATCCTGACCCAGTGAGGCATCATCTCCAATGGAACAAAACAGCTGCAGGGAAAATGCGCAAAAACAACCCGTCCTCTTTGGACTCGGGCTGTGCGCGTGCGAGGTGTCCTGTAAAACACTCAGGGTAAAGATGAAAGCTGTACAGGAATCCAGAAATAGTCCTGCAGACGATTAAGCAATAGGTGCTTTCAAAAAACCATTAGTAATTTCCTAATATTCCCTTCTATCGTGCCTCTTTTTTTTCTAATAGCTCTTAAGATAGAGCAGAAATGGCTACGAGTGAAAAACTAATTCAGAAGCTGCGAGAGGAATCGGGTTTGGTCTCTACGAGAGGTTTTTTTTAATGTTTCTATTATCGTTATCTTAAATTATTCAAAAGTGTCATTTTGAGCTCACGGTGCAGGCACATGGTTTAACGAAAGCAGCAGCAGAAGGATCCTCCTTGCTGAAAAAAAAAAAGGGGGGATCATTGTCCCATCTCCTGCCACCTGTGATGGGAAAGGTCCTGCTGGTTCAGCATCATGTCCTGGGGGGAGCATAAATGGAAAAGGGGGCTCATTTTTTTGGCCCATCGGGAAAATGTTCTGTAATGATGCTAAAGATGTGGGGATATCCAGGGCTGGTTCCCAGGGCAGCATAGAAAGGGGAAAACATTATTTTCCCCTGATTCCCATGTCCTGAATGGCACCAAAACCCCATTAGAGATCTCTGGAGGGTGTAGGGCTCAGGATGGCAGACTGTGCGTTGCCCAGTGGTCCAGGCACCACTTCTGGCCACTATGGGTGGGAAAGTGTTTCTCAACATCTGTATCTGCACATAAGAAGATAAGGTTAATCAGCATCCAGTTCCCCATCAAAGAGAACTACTGTGATTTAAAACATTTTTAAGTGTGAAAGGAAAAAAAATCTGCCACCCACGACCAAATGTCAAGATTGAAGGCTGGTGGCTTGATCTCCAAGGTCTTCAGCAGCTTCCATCTGGCTCGGGCAGCCCTGCTGCCATCCTGAGCACAGCTCAGTGGGGGTCATTTCCGGCAGGAAAAGATGGATATTTCAGGAGGAAGAGGGGTTTAAGATGCCTTTTAGTGGGTTTTTTGTTTGTTTCTGTGTGGCTTGGTTTTTGTTGTTTCATGTTTGGTTTGTTTTTTGTTTTTTTTTTTTTAAATAAAATTTAAATTCACCAGTAATTATAGCTGCAAGAATGGAGAGGAGAGAGAATTGTGAAACGCATGAATCAAGAAAGAGCTGATTTAAAGCGGCCTATCAGAGCTCCTGGGGAAGATCATTTTATCCCAAGAAGCATCGAGGCAGAAGGACTCATAGGATCCAAGAGTGGCAGAGCACTGATGTGAGACAAAGAGCTCCTGGGGAGGGAGTGAGGAAGAAAAGTAGGTTAAAAAAATATTGACAGTGAATTTCCAGGGGAAATTTTTAATCTTGATAGATCCATTTCTCTACAAAAATTGTGTTGGGAAATTTCTCAATTGTGTATAAGAAGTCCAGACCAAAGTACACTAGAGAAAATCCTTTATGTAGGCCTAATAAGTAGCATTTGTTAAAAAAAATCATAATGGGAATGATTTTATTTTTGTGTTCCTATTTTGTTGGTTCAAATCTCTGAATGGAGTCTCTCTGCTTCCTTGCAGTTAATTTTGAGAGCTGTTGGTGGTCCACTGAAAAGACATGATCAATTAATTTTGAATGGGGAATATACAATCAAACACTGAGCATGGTGAAACTGTCACTTAGGCCAGTAGTGCCATGGGCTTGGCATCTCCTCTTGGGGCTTTCCTGTGGTTTGAATCTGGTTTGTGCTGGTTCAAATGACTATGGAGGTGAAGGGCAGGACTGTGCCTCTTGGGAATCAGCATGGAAGAGAAAATAAAAGGCAGTGAGACCCTAAAGCAGCACGTGTCGCTCAGAGGACCCACCTCTGCATTCAGAAATGGTTGTGCAGTTTGCCATGGTGCCGGTGGAAATGCATGAAATTGCCCTGGTTCGCATGAGGGATCATCCTGCAGGTTGTGCTGATGGTACCTGGAAATTCATCCTTTGTTAACCTGGTGTTGTTTTAATTGTTCTGTTGGGGAGCAGGAAAACATACTGAGTTTAGTGATAAACTACTCTGGTGAAAATGCTGAGGCGTCTCAGAGAAGGTTTGGGCCAGCCTCCGTTTCAAATGTGGCAAAAGGCAAGAAAGAAAAGAGCTGGAAGGAAAAGAACAGCTCTCGAAGTGAATAAAGATCAAAGAACTGATGTCCAACAAAAATGAGGATATACCTATGGAGAATATTTTTTTTGCAAAGTTTAATCGAAACAGCTGTAATACTATGCAAAGATAAAAAATAAAGCCTATAGAGCTTTTTAAAAATGGTATACTGATATTATTTCTTCCTTTGATTTGTTCTTACAGTATTTTCCTCCTTTTCCTTAGCTACAAAAAGCCCAGTGCTCTTGAGGAACAAGAAGCTTAACCCGCCAAAAGGCAAGGTAAGCATCGATTAATTTTTCTTTTTCCTTCGTTCTTAAGTTATCAGTAACTTGGATTTTTAAAATGAATTCTGATCTTGGAGTATGACAGCGTTGTATCTCCTGAGCCACAGAGCTGGTGTGTGCACAGAAAAGTGCTTTTTGTGTTAGTGCTGCCAGCCCAGAGCAATGTTCCTCCCCAGGTGCGCCCGAGGAAGGTGCGCACACCACGGAGGGAGCACACTGGGGGCGGCTGCTCCCTCCTCTCAAAGGCTGCTTAGAAAAGCACCAAGCAGCACTGCTGGTGCCATTTCACGCCTGGTGCCTCCACTAAAGCTGGAGGCAGAGCGGGCAGGGAGCTGGAGGTCAAGGGCCAGCTCAGCTCGATGCATCACACAGCCTCCCTTCAAATCTTACCTGCCCAACCTGCGAAGCTTTTGCAGCGAGGCAGAGCGCAAACCAATCCCCCTCTGCGATTAAAGATGGAAAAATCCCTTCTTTTATGCAATTGTGTCTCTTCTCATCTCTATTTTTGTCATTGGCTGACAGGGTGGGAAGAGAGAAGGAAAGGATGGGGAGGGAGGCACCAGAAAGAGGAAAATTACCACCAGATCAGGCAGTTGAAGTGAGAAGGGAGAGAGAAGGAGAAAACAGAGGCTAATTCCTGAAGCTGCCCCCTGCAAACAGAGTTCAGGCTCCCTTACGAGGGCTTGAGCCAGGACCATAAAGCCCCAGCTTAAGCAGGTTTCTCTTCCAAGGAGGACTTCTGCCCTGCCTCAAATCAGCAACATCAAGCAATGTGCTTCTGAAAATACAGCCCCAGTGGTGGTGGGTGCAAGGCTGCTGCTCTGCTCTGGGTTTTATCCTAAACTCCTGGGGTATCAGGCAGCCAGATGCTCCCATGCCTCTCAAGAAATTCAGATACCAATTGCAAACAGAGTTCAGGGAATAAGGAATGGGTTACTCTGTGTCCAGCAGCCTTCCCTCAGCCGTGCTCCAAGCTTGGCACGCTCCAAGCAGAGGGGCAAACCCAAAGGTGTCATCTTCTGCTTGCAAACCATGGCAGTGGTGCAGAGATTTGTGTTGGGTCATTTCCTGCTGAAATGGGAGGAGGTACAGTGCTTGTCTCAGATTTGTTGATTTGGGAAGTTGTCTAAAGGCTGAGATTTCAGAGAAGTTTGAGGCTTGGCTTGGAAGGACTGGCTTTTTCACTGAGAACCTAACTACTATTCAGCTAACTGCAAAGTCTTGAATCAGGAAGAATGTGTTGTGTTAAATTGTTCTGCAGAACAATGATTTTTGGAAAACAAAACGATAGTAACCAGAAAGAAAACCCCCAACAAACAAAATAATATTTATTTCTGCCATGGCAGCTCTGTGGACTGAAAATGGGATGTTTTGTTTTGCTGGGCTTGTGTGCAGAAAGTGATTGTATCCAGTTGCAGACAAAAATTACATCTGGGCCTTGGAAGGGGGAAAAGGAGGGTGGGAAGATCTATGTCTGCAGAATCACTGATGCAGGAAGATGCAAGTGCTGTGTTGTGTCTAGTTGCATCATGTGTGAATCCATCAGCGACTTAAAGAAACAGCAAACTCGGTGCAACCTCTTTCTGTGGTTTTTCCATCTGCTCCCTGATCTGCTGGTGATGAATGTTCAGCTTTGGCTTCTCCTACCCTCGAGATGTCCTCTGTGGGAGCTCTGGGTGATTTTTCTTAGCTGAAAAAATAGCCAGGAATGTCTGCAAACTTTTGTGAAAAACCTTTGTCAAATTGTTACTGTAAATGGTGCACTGCTGTTCTATCAATGTAATGTTTGTTGAGGACTTCATGAGTACAGTGTCTGTTAAAATTTTGCTGTCTTCTGCCTTAACACACCAGTAAGATGATAATTATGGGTGGAAAAAAGGCTACTTCAGCTTCTAGTTTTGGGTGCAAGTGTGGGACTGGAGTCCATAATGTGCTGATTGTGAGGTCAAAGATGTTCTGTGAAACTGCTGATTGAGTTTAGCCTTGGGAAGAATTCTCCTCCCAAACCTTTGTGCATGACTTAGCGTTTTACTCTAAAACAAATCCTTCTCTTACATTGTTCACTGAATCTCAGGAGAGCTGTCTACCTCCACAAGGAATCTGTCAGCCCACTACCAACAAGCTCATATCCATGTCTTGACCTGCTCAGGGACTGACCGTTTTCATTTTTAGCCCACGTTTTTTTTGGGAAAACAGTTCTGTGCCATACGAAGCAGTGTGTAGGTGTCTCTGTCTATCGGTTTCCATAATATTTTTTTAAGCCTGTCAGCTAATCTCTCCCAGTTTTGACAGAGGTAGAAGTCTCAATGATATTTAATTCCTAGTAGTTTTCCAGCATGGGCAGTGGAGGAGAAGGCAAACCCCATTGCTGCTCCCCCCGAAGGGAAGACAGCTGCACAGTGTATACCTCTATCAGACATCAGAGACTCCATCTCCGCAGAGGTTATTTTGAAAAATCAGGCAGAAATACCACTGTTCATTTGTTTGCCATTTGCTCGCTCACCCATTGAAGGATTTGCTTTTTCAAATGGGCAATGACCACCACAGAATGGTCCTGGGGAGCTCTGTCTCTGTTGTGCTGGGCTGGGGTTTGGCAAGAAGGTGGTAGGAGTTGGGTGGGACCTGGATGCTTCTCTTCCTGCCTGTCCCAGGACCTCCTGTCCCACTACATCCTCATTTGTAATGATTACAAAAGACTTGTAATTGACATCTGAAGTACAGCCTTAATTACTGGGGGTGGTTTCAGTATTAGTGGGGTTGGTACCACACAGATTTTGGACATTCTTCAGGAACACCCATGTTTTCACTGGCCCATAATGAGAGCAAGGATAGTGCTAGACACAGCAGAACCCCGAAAATGTTTTGCAGTGACAAATGGGGCCGTGTTGCCTTTGCTCTGCAGCAATTGCAGGAATTGTACATTAAAGTGAGACAATGACACCGCCCTGATGTTGGCCAAGCTTTGTGCTGCTGAACTTTACACCAACGCCTGCGTGGAGAATGACTTGGGTCAGACAAGAAAAAAGCTGAAAAGCTGTTGGCTGCTACCCCAGAGATCCTCTAGTGTTTCCACATCCCCTCATTGTGCCGTCATTTGTGCGCACGAGTTTATTACCAGAGAAGGGCTGTTGTGTTAGCAAAGACCGTCCTCAATGGTGGCAATTTGGTTTTGTCATGGTAATACAGCGCCGATGCACTGCAGACACAAAAGTGAGTTCTGCATGGCTTGGCAAAGAGATTTTCACATAGCTGCTGGGTGAGTCCATTGGTTTCTCAGTGTTCCTGAACAGGAGTGGGTCAATGGCAATTTTTAGGAAGGCAGATGCCCCTTGCTGAGCTTGTCTGACTATAAAGTGCTACACAAGACGTGCATCCTCAGCCCTCTGTGTAACTCGCAGACTGTTAAAAGTGCACAGCAGGAATGAGAACTCTTTTAATCCACTGAATTTGCTGTTTAGCATGACCTGAATAATCCGGTGGGGCTAACGTGATCTTCAGCACTAGCACTCAACTGCCTGTTATCCCCTTTGAAGCTGCAGGATATCAAAAATATCTGACTGGTTTGGACTTGGGTAGTGCCTGTGTGTAATTTGTTTTTCAGTGATATTGTTCCAGGCTCTGCTGTTCTCAATGCCAGTGAGGCTGTTCCTGTGTGAACTTTTTAGATAGGATCTCTCTCGATCATGCTACTTCTTCTGTTGACCACAGCTGCCTGTTCATCATCACTTCCTTTATGTTTTCTCTTTGGTGGGAAATGAAAAGTAGAGGAGGGCAGAGGCAGCGTAGGGAAGCTGAAAACGTGTCAGTAACTGCCTAGCAGGAGGCAGACTCTTTCCTCCAGATTGCCGGATACATGAAGGTACAGCCTTGATTGGTGCAAATTGCCATAGATGAGAAACTACTCGTATTCATTCAAATTTATAGCAGCTCCGTGGATGTTTAAATTCCTCCCCCTGTTTAGCAGTGCCCTGATGAGCCACAGCACAGAACTGGTGGGATGATGAAGATGAAGAATTGAACCAAAATGTGGCTGGTGATCTCAGTGGTCAGTGTGTGGTTACACCTTTCCACAAAATATGTGTTCTTTCTCAAACAAATAATCACATGGGAAATGGAGATATATTTTTGGGAAGAGTGTCCTGTTACTCCAGAGCTCTCTGGTTCTGTCTGACTCATAATCTGACGGCCTTTTCTGTCACTGATGTTAAGAGCTTCTCTGGGGTTATGAGAAAAGACAAACTTTCAAACCCAGCATCCTTAAGAGGGCATCCAAATGCTACACTGTACAAAGGAATTGAAATTAGCTCTAAATGCAGTTGGCTTTACCTGCTTTATGAAAAAGAGAAATATATTTTAAAAGGATATGTTTCATGTAATCATGCTGGGTTTATCAAGTGCAGAAAGATGTCTCCTAACAATACCAGGGAAGATTACAATTGTCAATCAGAGCAGAGGTCCTGTTCGTGCCTCTTTGCCTCACTCCCCTGCTGCTCTGATTTTTCTGGGCATAGCAGCACTGAACAAGGTGAAGAGTGTAAAGAAAGCTATTTAACCATCAAAAGACAGTGCCAGCCAAGCACAGAGCTGAATTTCGGCTCCTCAGTGCCAATAATGAAGTTTTTAAAGGGAGAAACATGCACAACAGCAAGAGTGGAAGCCATCCTGTGTGGTCCCATAAATGGTACACTCTCTCCTTCTGGGGCTCCACAATAGCACAAGGGCTGCTGCAAAGTGGGCAAAGCCCTTCTTGAAGGGCTCGTGGAGCTTTTCAGCTCATTGCAGGATCCTCAGAAACCCTCAGCACCCTCCTCCTCTTGGCACGGCAGGGTCGATAAAATCAGATCAAGGCTTAGTATTTCTAAACAAAAGGGAGTGGTTAAATGGGCTTTTAAACACTGGAACCTGTCCAGCTCGTTGGGAGGCAGAGCCCGGAGAGGCGGGGGTGAGGAGAAAGCTCAAGGTGCCAAACTCGGGGTAGAGTGGCACTTGTGAGCAAAGTTGTTGGAAAGTCATTTTGTTGCTTGTGTTGCGCAGTGTGTGTGTGTGTGTGTGTGTGTGCAGAACAGATTGGCAGACGCCTGTGCCCACGAAGGCGGGCTGGGGGCCGGGGGGAGGCTGCTTTGGAAAGATGCCAGTTGTTCCATGGGCTTTCTGCCATCAGGAATTTTTTTTCCCCCCTTCCCTTCCTCCCCATCCCAGCCCCCAAATGCACACGAACAGGCTGGCAGGAAGAGCATGCTGAAAAGGATCTGACAGTTTGAACAACACTCGATGACTTAGTTTGTTTTCCCTGACTTTGCGCCAGCAAGCAGGTCTCTGGATGAAAGACTTTATTAGGCTTTTAGAGCCACTGTGACACAGGTCTTTCTTTGACCTGAGGTACTTGAGAAGAAATGAAAACAACGTGTAACTTTCATGGAATTGAAAGACTGCCCAAATGGAAGAATACGGTTTACAAGGGATCCAAAGTATCACAAAACGTTTCCCATGGTGAAGCGCGGCAGAGCAGAGCGGGGGGAGAGCCCATCCTGGGAAGAGGGAGAAGGCGTTCAGTGGCTGCTCGTGATGAGGAGGAAAGCTGATCCGGCTAATTAGGAGATGATGAGATGATCGCGTCCAGCGGAAGGT
Source organism: Cnemophilus loriae (assembly GCA_013397755.1). NCBI lineage: Eukaryota > Metazoa > Chordata > Aves > Passeriformes > Corvidae > Cnemophilus > Cnemophilus loriae. Next base: position 125,793 of record VZTF01000260.1, on the reverse strand, counting down.
GCCATAAGCAGTCATCAGCTTTCGGGGTGTCCAATGGAGGGAAGTGATGGAAATTAGCGCTTATTGCCAGGAGCCTGTCACCGCGCGGCATCCCAGCGCTGCCTGGGTGCTGGCACGGGGCTGCGCGCTCAGCACGGCAGCTCCTGCTCCGCCCGCTCTGCCCAGACCTGGCAGAGCCATGGAAGAAAAGCCATGGAAGAAAAGCTGTGGAAGAAAAGCCATGCTCTGTTAGCAGTGGTAGCATCCACAAGGAAAATGTAGGACAGTTGGATCCTCCTCCTCCCGCAGCGATGCTGGATAGTCTTAAAAGGGTCGGAGCTGGTTCCAAACACTACCTAAATTATCCCCTCTTCAATCCTCAGGGATAAAGGGAGAATTTCTCATTAACTTTCTGTATGCCTACTTTACTCCTCAAGGAGCTTGGTTGAGGAGTTTGAACAAGAAAACCAAGAATTAGGCTTTGCTTATAAAAAAAATAAAAATAAACAAGCCCCTCAGTGGGGGAAGAGGAAGCATCAAAGAAATGGGAAGTACCACAGAAGGAACAGTGCAATTGATGCTAGCAGCAAGCAACTTTGTGAAGGAGACCATCCACTTGGAAAAGTAATTTTAAAAAGAGTGATTCATCCTTTTTCTCTTTCTAAAGTCTCATAGAAGGAAAAAGATGGCAGGCCAGTTTGTAGAACTGAAATAGTTTCTGAAAACTGAAGAACAGATGACTGAGAAACAAGTAATACTCTTGCTGGCTTATCAGTCTTGGAAGAGAATCACAGAAACTGAAACTGCATCTTTTTAAGCCTCAGTAGGCTGGGGAAGGAGTTTTCATGGTTACAAGCCATGACTGAGAAGCTTTTCTGGAGCTCACTGCAGGCCTGATCCTTCCTCAGACAGAAAACAAAATGCTGCAGTCAGCAGAGACCATGATTCCAGCAGCTCTGGGATGTGCCAGAGTTGCCACACAAGGACATCTTCTAGGAAAACTCTTGGGAACAGCCAAGTTTTTCCAGCACGACTAATCACAACTTCTGCTCTCTTAAAACCTCGCTCCGTTGATAGTGCATAGGGATGAGGACTTTGAGGCCCCATTCAGCTGTCATGGAATCACAGAATCTCAGGAAGATTTGGGTGGGAACGGATCTTAAAGCTCATCTTGTTCCACCCCCCTGCCATGGGCAGGGACACTTTCCACTAGACCAGGTTGCCTCAAGCCCGGTCCAACCTGACCTTGGACACTTCCAGGGATGGGACATCCACAGCTTCTATGTCACTAAGATGTGACAAGAGCCATGTTTGCGCAGAGCCACCACCACACAGAGTCGCATTAGAACAGCTTTGCTCTCTCCAGCAGAATTGCTCTCCAGTTTGCTTATAGGCAGGATTTTTGTCGGGCTGTCATGGAGCCGTGGCTCTGGAAGCGCTCGGTGATACCCCCTGGTCTGCAGTAGAGGCCTGCAGGATGCCCCCAGGCAGCCTGGGTTCGANCTTGCTGGCTTATCAGTCTTGGAAGAGAATCACAGAAACTGAAACTGCATCTTTTTAAGCCTCAGTAGGCTGGGGAAGGAGTTTTCATGGTTACAAGCCATGACTGAGAAGCTTTTCTGGAGCTCACTGCAGGCCTGATCCTTCCTCAGACAGAAAACAAAATGCTGCAGTCAGCAGAGACCATGATTCCAGCAGCTCTGGGATGTGCCAGAGTTGCCACACAAGGACATCTTCTAGGAAAACTCTTGGGAACAGCCAAGTTTTTCCAGCACGACTAATCACAACTTCTGCTCTCTTAAAACCTCGCTCCGTTGATAGTGCATAGGGATGAGGACTTTGAGGCCCCATTCAGCTGTCATGGAATCACAGAATCTCAGGAAGATTTGGGTGGGAACGGATCTTAAAGCTCATCTTGTTCCACCCCCCTGCCATGGGCAGGGACACTTTCCACTAGACCAGGTTGCCTCAAGCCCGGTCCAACCTGACCTTGGACACTTCCAGGGATGGGACATCCACAGCTTCTATGTCACTAAGATGTGACAAGAGCCATGTTTGCGCAGAGCCACCACCACACAGAGTCGCATTAGAACAGCTTTGCTCTCTCCAGCAGAATTGCTCTCCAGTTTGCTTATAGGCAGGATTTTTGTCGGGCTGTCATGGAGCCGTGGCTCTGGAAGCGCTCGGTGATACCCCCTGGTCTGCAGTAGAGGCCTGCAGGATGCCCCCAGGCAGCCTGGGTTCGAATCATGTCTCCATTGAGCCCAAAATGTGTCACCTGAGTAGATGGGCCTGGTGGCTCTGTGGGATCTGCGCCCCATGTGGAAGCAACACACGAACATCTCTGTAAAGGTTTGATGTCCACAATGCACTTGTGACCAGGAGGCCTGGAGGAAGCTGACTCCAACACAGGATTTGCTCCTGTCCCTTTTGTTCCAGGCCCCAGTGCCACGGCTCTGCATGTGCAGGAGCACAGGGACGTGTCTGTGTTTCTTGTTTCCTTTCTATAGGACTGAATGTTCTGAGCGCTCATGTTATTGTATGTGTCTGATGAGCCATATGGAAGCTGTGAGGCTTCAGGAGTGTTTTGGGAATATAATGCCAGGAACTGATAATCTCAGCAGCTCTTCCTTCATATTATCACATTGCTTTTGCTGCCATACCCACTTAGAGCTATTTACGCCCCTTCCCCGAGAAGCTGGTATTTCCCTGCCACATTTTTTGCTCTCCATGGGATAGAAAGGCTTTGGGAAGTGCCATTTGAGGCTCATTGCTACTCAGAAATGCTTTACAGAACGCGTTCTGTTGTCAGGCTGCCTGCAAAGAGTTTACAGCATGAAATAGCTCAGCCTCTCTGATCGGAGGGATTCTGGTTTTGCAGTACTATTAGGCAGACAAAAGGTGAATTAGCCCCACTCTGTGAAAAAGCCCTGACACGGGGAGGTGCTGCTCTGTCACCACCATTATTTCACAAACTGGTTTTCTACGGTCTTTGATTCCAACAAGGCAACTTGCAGAACACACAAAGGATCAGATTGTATCTCCTAGCGCTGGCCGCCGTTTCGTTCCTGTGGGACATCGGCGGCTGCTGCTTTCTCTATTTCCACACCTTTGCATCTCCCAACCTCCCTCCAGAAAACCCACTGACAGTTGTTTAACAGTTTCAGTAGCGAGTCAGGCAGTGGGCATTTTTCCATACTGTGTGTTTTTCTTCTCCTGTGTTCGAAGAGCCTGTTCTTCCCCTGCACCTGTGGAGCTTGTTAATCTCTGCAGAAGATTCAGTTCTTTGACTACAATCCAAGCCTGCACCATCTGAGGCAAACTGCATCCTTCTGCCCTTTGAATGATCCTGATTTTCCTTTGGTCTGGCTCAGCCCTGCAGAGGAAAGGACGGCTAACAAAACTGGGGATGGATCATCTGAAAGGGGTGGGCAATTTGAAAAATTATAACGCTCCTTGCTGTGCATCCAGTGCCCAAGACATGATGCTTGACCCTGGGGTGGAGCTGGGGCTCCATGGGTCTCCTCTCCACGCACATGAGCTGTTAACAAAGTTGGATTGGACAGCCTCAAAGAACAAGGAATTATGACCCCTCCATGTGACACATAAAGGTACCACAGGGACAACAGCGCTGTCTCCTCCAAGGGTCCTTATCAACACGGGGACTTCCAGCCCCACTGTGTGACCAGGACATCTCAGTGGTTCAGCTCTTTCCAAGGAATGGGTTGTTCAGTGTCCGCTGCAGCTTCAGATCAGTGTGGAGCAGTTCAGCATAATTTTCACATTGATTTGTTTTTCATGCTAAAGGCAGGAAGTGTGAGACCCCTGCTAAAAGTTTGCCTCTCCTTGAACGAGTGAATGCAACTTAACTAACTGGAAAAGCTTTAATTACCATCCAGCTCTTGCAGGAGTGTCTAACCTGGCTTAAGAGCTCTTTGAATCCTTTTAGCCCCTTGAGTTTCCTTAACCCCTGTGATATATTTCGTGATCCCTGCAGCCTCTGTGTGCTGCACTGGGGATAAATGCCAGGCAGTTTTAGCATTATGCGTGTTACGAACCCAGCTCATCCCTCTATGGGCTGTTCATTTCCATATGAAACATTTCTTTAAATAGCAACAATCTCAGGGGCTGATTTTATTGTCCTTGCTGTGGCTCAGATCACTCATAGTGCCCTTTTGAACATCCTGACTTATTGTTTATTTCTGCTGATTTTCGTGGCCCCATAATTACTTCTTACCCACCCATTTTTCATACAAGGAGTCTTACCCTCCAGTCTAGCCCCAGAACTCTGCCACATTCCTGCCAGTCACATCAGTCTCTCAGAAAGGATCTTGCTCTGGCAAGAAAATCCTGGTCTTTATGATCTGTCTCAGTTTCTCCAAAGGAATAAAGGGACACCTGCCCCACTTTGCCCCAGAGAGAAAGAGAAGGGAAACTCCATCCAAGTGCATGAGGTGGTGGGAACCCCATGGGATGCCTATGAACACCTTGGCAGAGGTGCTTGAGTGCCCCTGGCACAGCCTTGAAGTACTGGAAACCAAAAAGGAGGACCAAGTGCATCGGTGGGGGGAATAAAAATAATTTGAAAAACAGCATAGCATTTCCACAGCACGAAAGACAAGTCAGTGAGGTGGATATTTTATTTGAGTGCTTCTTGGTGTTTCTAAGAGGACTGGTTTAAGGAGCAAGGGTGGTAAACAAACAGCTTTGCTTTCTCAGTTAGTTCCTTTGAACGTACATCTCTTTTGATAATGAAACCTCTGTGCATGTCCTCCTATTTCAATTTCCTCTCAGATTTGAATTTTCTTTATACGAAAAAAATGTGCCTGATTATTTCTTAAAAGCTTTTCTGTTAGTCCTGGCAAAGTTGTCCATATACACACATAAATATTTCTTCTAGGTGGTTCTTCTTTTTCCCAAATACGTGTGCTGATCTTCCGTGTTCTTTTAATGTCTTCCAGGAGATTTCCATTCCCCACATCAAGTCTTCCTAAATTGTCTCTTTAATCCCCAGGTTTTTAGTGCTTGGCAATGCTACTTGTTCTGAAGTGCCGTGATGGGAAGGTGGAGGGTTTTTTTCCCCCTCATTAGCTGCTTTTAACATTCACCTCCTTTGTTTGTGTATCTTCTTTAGATTCCCTTCCCTTTGTGGGCAGGGCTTTGCTCTTCTGAGGTGTTAATAAGCCTCTGGCAGAGACGACATCTGTGGCAGAGGACATTAAGTTCTGAAAAACATACTTCTTGTGTTATGAGGCCCGTTACCTCATCTGAGCAGCAACTACAGCTTTTAAAGAGCAAGGACAAAGGAAACATTGGCTTAGGGCTGCTTCATGGTCGGGTGTTTTTTTATATATCAAAACTTGAGCTCAAAGTGTTTATATGGGAGAGGGGGGAAGAGACTGCCGAGGGGAGGAACATTAGAGGAAAACTTGTGAAGGGGAAAGGAAAAAGAGAAGAGGCTATTTAAAAATACTGTGCATCGCTTAAACCAACACCTAGCGAAGGATAAAGGCTTTGCAGTGTGTAGACGTGATCCATCCATCTGTTCATCCCTTTCATCCAATCCTATAGTCATGGGTATCATAAGAAGGAATAAGAGCGGTTAAAGCTTCCCCATCACAGGCATGTCAGATGTTCCACACCGAACAGGATCAAACCAGGGATTTGCAGCCTGTGGGATGCAAAAAGATGTCATGGAGGGATAAGTGCTCTTCCCTTCCTATACTGACAAATGGGAGGAGATCATCCTGAGCAGGACAGAGAGCAGAGCCCTCACAGAGGGGTGCTAACAGCTGGGTTACCAGCTCCCTACTACCAGGTGTAACTCTCTAAAAAGTTGCAATCTGAGTGCGTCAAGATTGATGCTTCTGCGTTCTCCTTAACCTTACATCCTGATATGACTTATCAGCTAAATGTTTTGAGGCAAAAAGAGGGAGGTGCTAGTTCAGACTTCAGGTGTTTGCACTCTAAAATAATTTTAAATTACAATCAAAGAAAACAGTTTTATCATCTCCTCTTTTCATTCTACCCTCCTTTAAATTTCATGCGATTTGCCTGGGAGCATTATTTTTGCAATGTTTTCCTTAATTTCCCATTGTTCCCCAGGATGCTGCAATGCAAACACCTCGGTGTGCTTTCCAGTCTGTGAAAGTCATTCTGACATGACATTCTGGCTGACACGTTCCAGTCTGTCTTTAAATGAACGTATCAATTCCTTAGTGATAGCTGAGCACTTTGTTGGCTATCAGGTGGTTTTGTGTAGCATTTTCATAGTTGTTGGTATCTTGAAAGCTGAATAAAGCAAAAAGGTTCATTGCACAAGGTGCTGTTCTTAATCCTTCCATCTCTGGTTGTCAGTGCATGGAAGAGGAGTCCTTGTCACAAACTGGGAGGCTGAATGATGGTGGTTTTGTCACTGCACCTGAATCATTCCGTGCCTGTGCCTTTACAGAGGTCTCAGCAGCAGTGGGGGGGTTGGATGGTGCTGCTCATCAAACTCCCTCCATGCCCTGACCCACAGCGTGGGACCCACCTGGCAGCCCCCAACCCATGTCCTTAAGCAGCAAATCCCTTTAGCTGGGGGCTGCTGCTGTCTCCCCAAGGACACCTTTCCCAAAGTATCTGTTCTCCACTCCTGAAAGGCATCCAAACCCCTGTGTGAAAGCTGAAATGAAAAACTGGCTGGCACATGTTTCCACGGTGGAAGGAGGTGACTTCTGTGCCTGCAGATTGACGGTATCGCTGCTGCTGGCATGACAAGTCTCTGCGTGCTGTAACCCTGGCACCAATCAGTGCCACGGATGCGAGCTAGCCTCCTCTTTCATTACTCTCACTAGCTCCTTGCCTTCCCTGCTCAGGAAAAAGAGCTATTTATGGACCTGGACAAGGTGACCTCCATATGGCAGATTCTGCCACTCACCGTGGGGACTCGAGCTAGGCACATGCTCCTCGGGCAAGGCAGAGAGACACTCAAGCAGTGGGCACACACAAATGTGTGCTGCTTTCAAAGCAGCAGAAAATTTGTTTGTTGGTTTGGTTTTTTTTTTTTTTCTGCTTGGTTTTTTTAAATAAAGAAAGAGTAAAAAAATAAAGACACATAAAGCAAAGACTTCTGTTTTCCTCCCAGCATTTAAGAAAAGCAATGCATTTCTGCAGATTGCATGTTTGAAATATTCTGAACTTTATCTGGAATCCTCTGAAAAAAAAATAATATAAATGCTTATCTATATATTCCCCTCAGACAGAAAGAACTGAATTCCTGTGCACAGAGAGCCATGCCTCTCCCTGTAGCATCAATCCCCACTTTATTCCTACCCTGGGGGACTGCACAAAAGCAGTTTTCATTGGGCAAATCTGTGCCAGTGTAAGCAAGGTGACCCAAATTTTTAAAGAAAAGGAGAGGCTGAGGGGAAGGGTGAAGGAGGAAGCTGAGTAGGAGGGAGGATGCAGAATCCTGTGGATGCAGAGAGGGGCTGATCCGGGCTCTCACAGGTCACATGAGGATGCGCTGCTGCCTTCGATCTGTTTAATTTGATCAGGCGTCAGAGGTGTTACACGGTGACCAAAGTCAGAGGAGAGGAGCTCTGTTCCCTGTAGCCTCAGACAAGCACAAGTGCAGATTACCACTGTCCTTCGCTTGCTGTGTCCTAGAAAAGGCAGGCGAGCCCAAGTGCCACCATCCCCATGCCAAATCTGCTGTTTGACCTGCGTGCTGCAGCCCTGCTGCTACAAACAGATTTACACGGGTTTAGCCACCAGCCAGTATTTTTTATTTCCACGTGCATCTAAATAACTGTCAGTATTGCAGTAACGAAATTGCCATTTTAGTGAAGAATCACTCTTAATTATACCAGAGCCCGGATTCCCTTGCAGCTCCACGGCCCTAATTTCCAGCTGAGGGACCCAGGCTTCCCCTCAGCTGCAGTATTTTCTGTGAAACCCTCTGGGTGTAGTAGTGGGCTTTCAACAGAGGCATAATGTGCTGAAAGCGCCTGGTTGAACAAAATGGCTTTAAAACATATATATATGCAAGCTGTAAGGCGAGGAAGAGCATAATCTGTCCTGTGTACTGTTGCCTCCCATTGGATTTCCTCGAGGCGATGCAATTCTCCGTATGCAGCTTCCAAAGTGGAATGTGCTGTTTGGGTTGTTGCAGGACATATGCAACACACAGAAAGGCAAAAAATCTTGTCTTGCTATTTGTGGCAATTTATATTTGGAGCTGCTTGAATAATTCATGGCAGATCTTCACCATTTCCTTTTATGTGATGCTTATTCAAAGGTAATTTTTCTCATTATCTGACTATTTTTGCTTATACATGTTTGATACATGGTAATAGAGATAAACCAGCCAGAATCGCCTCCTTTTTATGCTGAACAAGGAACTTTATTGCAATGAGCAAAACAGTAGCAGCTCAACAGTTCCTGGTTTATTTGGCATCTGAAGAGATTTGCTGTAACATCATCCCTCTCCCTTTCTGCTCAGCTCCTCACTGGAATGCTCGTCAAAAGCAGGTTTCCTGCTCATAAATCCCTTCTCCAGGCAGCGAGGGGAGCAAACACAATGGGATGTGTATTTGCAGCCAGCAGCAGCCCGTGGGTATGGATGTGCAGAGTTCCATGAGAGGCACTCATTAAAAGTATTTCAGAGTTTGTTTTAAAGGATGTGTTGAAACCTATCTTTCAGTTGATGCACGAGTTAACATTCTAAGCGTGTTTACAAGTCAGAGTACCTGATTTAAAACGTGAGGGGGTATCTTAGGCTGGTATTTCAGCTCTCTTTGTGCAGGTGCATGTGAAAATCCACGTTTCACCAACCACAGCTCTGGTCTCTCTGCTCTCTTCCCAGTCATGCTCCTGCTAGTCAGGTCTCATTTCCAGGAATGCCCACCCTGTGCTCGGTTCAGTCAAACAGCAAATGAGGCAGAGTCCCTACCTGGGGGGCTGCAATCACTGTGAATTTTCAGCCTCCAAATGCAGGTTCTCAATGCTTCATTAGAGTGGCCACATTTGGAAACTGTCCTCCCGGGAGGGACACGGCCCGATGTCTATCGAAAGGAGGAAAACAAAAACCTCCCCTTCACATCAGTTTTTTTAGGCTTTGGAGCAGACCTTAAATGTTTTCCTCTTCAGCATGTTTTTCTGTTCTTCTTTGGAATTACCTTTTCCTCATCCCTTCCCTTTCAAAATCCCTGCTGTCAGGTGGGCATGTGATTCTGCTTTCCAGACTGGGCAGATTCGATCCGTAATGGGAATTTCTCATAGAGTACAAATATATCTGGGGGATGCTAACTGTCCTGCATGACCTGCTGGCTGTCACTTGGTTATGTAATTTATTTTAGGGTGGTTTGGCTGGGTTTTTTTCATCAGGATTTGTATCTAAAAGTGCCTCTCCTAAGCTCTAGATGCTTGCTAACCCTGCCCGGCAGTCTGCCAGCTCCAACTAGCCAAAAATATATCACCTTCCTTGGCTTGTGGCATTTTTGTATCTTTAAAAGTTAATCCAGCTCTAAGCTGGATTAATAATGGAACATCCCTTTAACCAAGGGCACATAAGGTCAAGGCAGAGCTATGTGGATATTCCAGGCTGGTAACCACAGAAGTAATTTTTTTGTCCTATATAGCACCCAAAATGATTTATTTCAGCAGTATTTTTGCTGCTGGACTGAAAGAGAAGCAGAGGAGTGGTAACAGGGCGAGACCAAGGGAAGAACAGGCAGCCTGAGAGGTCGGTGATGGTGTGGGGTGCTGGACGAGCAGGTGCCTAAGGGCAAGAAGACAGCCCAGAAAAGCATCAGCATTCGGTGGGGGGGATCCTGAGGGCGAGATGAGCTCGTAGCACAGATTAAAGCGAGGCAGGCTGGCACGAGGACGCCTTTTGGAGCGACAGCGAGCACACTCAAGCTGCGCTCGCGTGGTTCGTGGCGTCACCGGGGCACTTTGATGTGCTCGGCTCGCCCTGCAAACCCCGGCTGTCTGTCATCCCCTCGGCAGCGTTATGTAACCCTGCTCAGATCACTGCCTGGGCACCCTCCGAGCGGCAAAATGCTTCCCCTTGTTACCCCCTGAATAAAGGAGACACGCAGAGATCTTCAGATACTCCCCTCTTCCTGCTTTCGGTTCAGAGCCTTTAAAAATAAAGTAGAAAGGAAATGGAGGGCCTGGTTTTTTTGCTTCCACACGGGGCTTTTTCTGTCAGTGGGTGCTTGTCAGGAGCCAGATATGCCCCAGGGTTGGAAGTGATGTGAGAGCAGCCAAAAACATGGTGGCAGTTTGGGCTGGTTTCGTGTTGGAGCAGTGTCCTGGTGAAGCACACACTGGGGTCAGATGCAGCAGCACAGGCATTAAACCCCAGTGAACCTGGGCTGCTGCTCCTGAAGGCAATAGGAAATTTAGGCAGCTAGAAGTCTGTGTTTTGAGAGCTGCTATTTTTTCCCTTGAATTATTTTTCTCTTCCTTTTCCTCTCTTGAAGCCCAGAAATCAATGCTTTTCAAAGATCCCCTTTGGATAGGTTTCTGAAGTGTTCTCTTTATTGTCTATTTTAGTGCTTTCTCTCCCCATTTCTCCTGCTCTCTGGCAAGGGTTGCTGGGGTGACTGGAGCAGGGAGGACACACTGCATCTCATCAGTGAGGGACATGGGGCAAACCACGACAGCTTCTGTCCCTGTGTGCTCTCTGGGTGGGCTGTGGGCACCTCCTGCGGTTATGGGATGTATCTAACCCTGAGACTGTGGGTGCTTTAGGGGTCCTGATGGAGGGAGGGCTTCAACTCCACGGGCAGATGCAAAGCAGAACTCTGCTGGCCCTAGCCTTTGGAGTAAAAGACTGATTTGGTCCTGCTTTCTCCACCCTAAACCATTTCACTCATTCTGAGTCTTCCTGGCAGAGCCTTCAGCTCTTGGGTGCTTTAACAAGGCTGTAAAGAGCAAATAATGTAACAGAAACAGCTTGTAAACTTCTTAGATTGAGAGACTTGACCTTTTCTTCTCAGTGCTTCCAGGAGCCCGGACAGCAGCAGCTGTCTGAGGGGTCCTGCTGGGCACCCCAACTCCGTCAGCCCTCAGGCCCTGCACTTTCATAGATCTCGTGGTTTAAACTGTCAGGGTACAAAACTTGGATCTGAGCATAAAGTACCTTATAGCTTGGACTGCTCTGAGGGAATCGTGCTTGAAACACATGTAGGAGACATATTCATCTATCTATATATACATATATGAAGATACTGCTGCTGAAGCAGGTTTATTGAAGATCCCGTCGTGTTTATCAATGACGGATGAATCATTGATATTTTTAATACCAGTTCCCCAAAATGCTAAACCCAGCGTGTCAGGCAGCGAAATCACGAACAGAGCCACGCAGAGATCTCCTAACCAGGCCAAATGCCTCTCTCTTACCTATAAAAACCCATGCTGTAAGATACATTAGCCGTAAATTCCTAACAGATGGGGCTGTAACAAGCTGTTACAGAGCATCTCCTCTGCGGTGGGGCTGCGCTGCTGAAATGATGCCACGTGGCTGTCTGAGCCCTCACGCAACTGAGACGAGCTGGAGGAGGAGGCTGTCATCTGTCTGGGTGTTGATGTCCTGCTCGTCACCCGGAGATCCAGCCAAGCAGTTGACCCCCTGTTAAACTCACTCGGCTCCTCTGCATATTTACAGAGGCAGGAACACCGTGAGGAGAGTTCCCTCTTGTTAAACACGTGCCTTTGCTGTCCCAAGCCTGTCACAGGTGATTTGGAGATGGTTTAGAGTGCAGGAGAGGTTTTGGGGCAGGCCACGTGCGTCTGTGGCGCGTTAAAGAGTCGGTTCTGTGGAGGGTTTTTTCCTCTCTCACCTTTTCAGGTGACTGGGGTCCTGCGGGGAGTGAGTGAGACTTTATGGGCAGTGTCTGAGTTGTGTTTGGCACATGCAGACCTGTGGTGTGGTGTGTGCACAGTTATGGGGGTGTATGTATAAATATATATCCATATGAGCACCAAAACATGCTCATAGGTGTATTATAGGTGCATTTGTATATTTGAATAATCAGCAACCATGTTTAAATATAAGAAAGGAATCCTCCAGAAAAAGAAGTCAATCTACAAGTTTTCAATGTGACAAAATAATTAAAATAGCAAACATTAGAGCTGGTTTTATACAGAGGTGACATATTTCATTAACCCTGCATAACACCTTGAAACATTTCCCTTACTCTCCACGACCTAGGAATGCACTCCCACCTACAATGTGTTTGAGAAGCCAATAAACGTTTTTTCCTGCTTTTTTAGTACATGTTGGCCCTAATCTTGGGTCGTTCCTCCTGTACCAAACAAACTGGAGTTCTTCTGAAGCCTTGAAAACCATTGCCCCGTAATCCCGTAATGAAAAGCAGGATTAGCTCCAGTGTAACACGTGCAGGACTCATCTTTGCACGATGATGGTGTTGGGCTGGTTACCTGGCTGGAGGTTTCAGCTGCCCTGAACAAGAGGGGCACAGAGGCTTTCCCGGGTCTCTGCAGCACCTTCACCTCCTGTGAGTTCCTGTCCTGAAGCATTTCAGCTTGTCATTCTGTCAGGCTGTTTGCCCTCAAACTGAATAAGGACCAGGAGAAAATTAAAATACTCTCTAAAATCAGTTTAAAAAAAAAATAATTTTATTTTCAACAAATCCATCCACAAGTCATCTGGGCATTATTCTTCAAAGGTGAGGATTTAGTATTTAAACTCAGCCACAACTGCTGGGCTTGGGCTGTGTTGTAAGAGTGGATTGAACTCGCTCTTTGCTGCATTCAGCTGGTGCAGAAGCATCAGGCCCAGGAAATAAATGGGCCCCCTGTGCAACTTGTGAATAATTCAGGTGCCTCAAAATCACACAAGGGAATTATTTTTTTTTTTAAATAACGCCTAATCAGCCCTTGGCACACAATGCCACGAGAGTTTAATGAGATTCCAAAAAGAGCCATCTCCAAACAGCTGCAGATTGAGCTCGTGTGTGTAAAATACATAATTTTGTGCCTGGGTGTGTTTATGTGTATATACAAACACAAGAATGCAATAAAATAGTTGGGAAAAGTATTCTTATGAATGCTGTAAGAAAAAGGGGATTCAAATGAATTCAGTACAACCCAGCTGATATGCTTTTTTTAAAGTGATCTTCTGAATCTTCAAGATGTCCTTGTTTATTTTCTTTGATTGTGCTTTGATTTAAAATTCTAGACTTATTAAATGCCATAAAAAGAAACATTTACATAATTTACAAGCTCTTTATATGAACATTTTAATAAAAGAACACACCTTTAAATCAAATCACAAAGGCATATGACATCTTTGAAGGAGAAACTTATATTCCCAAACACAATAAACATTCTTCTATTACTATGTTAATTTGGAAAACAGGTCATGGGAAATTAAATTGCTTAAAATAGGTCACCAATTATAACTCTGCATTCTATTAAAGCAAATGCATCTCTGAAATCTTTATTAGTTTATTTTAATTAAAGGCAGAAAAATATTCAGTGTTAAATTATTGCCATTTGTATGTTTTACATTGATACGGACACACATTTATTATGCAGTGTAAAATGCTGCACATCTTTTTCATTATGATGCTTGTATTGTTCTTAGCTACTCTACCCATCAAGTAAGTCTATAATATTGTTGTGTTTTAAACATAAAAGGAGGGGAGCCCAAATGAAGTAACGGTGCAAATCTAATTTGATCATTTATAAAAGGAAATGCAAAAGCAAATGCTGTCTGTATATGAAAATAGTCACTGACCTCCTCAAAATTGTTACAGTGTTGGAACGGCCTGAATTCCATTTGTGTCCCATGTTTGTAGCAGCGTTGCTGTTCATATTATGTTTCTAAATTAAGTACTTTGGGGTACATTCCCCATTGATGTTCTCTCATAAATTCATTAATAGCAATGGTAATTATTGTACAAGCCCATGGTGAGAGCTGGAGTCTGCCCTGCATGCCTGTGCTTGCAAACACCATTCCCAAACCGTGGTGCAGCCTTCAACAGAGATCGAAATGATTCTGAGTTGTGTGCCTGGAAAGTTGTGTGCCTGGTTGGTGTGGTCACACACATTTGTCCCTGCACAGCTCTGGTTAAGGCAGCCTGAGATTTAATCTATTCCTTTAGGCTGGAAGAGAGACCTGAAGCCTTTTAGCATCACTAAACCCTGTAAAGGAGAAGCTCACCAGCAGTGAGTGAAGAGTGAACGGGCACAGCCATGATGGGATGTTGGCTCTGCACTGGACAGGCTCCGTGCCACATCAAAAATAGGGGATGGTAACTTTTCATGCACGTAAGAAATGAAAATGTTGAACATGTGCAAACTGATAGGGTGGCACTAGTGTTTTTTATGGAATACCACAATCACCTGTGTGGAGTTTTTAGGATCGTGTTCAGGAGCCATTCCTGAGCACACCGCAGCATTGCTTGGATTCACCTCACGCTCTCCTGCTGAACGTGGTTGCCCAGCCCAGCTGGACAAGGTCACCGTGGCTTCACAGAGCTGTGTAGAAATGGTTTGCCCAGGTGCCACAGAGGAATTTCATGTTGTAACCTCTCCAAATCAGGATGGTGAGGGTCTTGAACACTCCTAATAGTTGACAAACAGATAGAAATGCCCTTCTACCTGCAAGCTGCTAGTTCAAGTTCAGTCTCCTCTCATGCTGGTCTCTGAGTTCTCTCCCTGTTTGTGGGGGTGTTTGTGAGCTCTTCTGCAAACTCCAGCCAGCTCATGGGAGGGCAGCAGCTGGACGAGGTCCTCTTTAAGGTACAGTCAAACCTGCACCTTCATCCTTCACTCAAATCCTTGTCTCCTGCAAGAGGTTTTGTTGTTCAGTCTGTCTTGCAGACAGTTTTGTTGTTCAGTCTGTCTTGCAGACAGTTTTGTTGTTCAGTCTTCTATGGACACCTGCCAGGGCAAAGCAGAACAGAAGAATAGTTTTGGCTCCTTGCCAATGGACTCACCTATAGATTTCTTGTGCAGAATTCTTTTTTTTTCCCTTCCCTTAGCTGCTCAAATCACGTCCTTAAAAGAGGCTCAAGAGATCTTTAAGTCTAAACAATAAAAGACCTATTACTTACCTCAGAGACCAACAACAGCTCTCAAGGGTAAACCTGCATTAATTATGTATTTGAGCATTTGTATTTTATGCATTTAGACAGAATACGTGTTATTTACTGAAGAGCTGGTAATGGCTGCGAAGCGGTTGTGATGATCCAGGGTAAATAGGAATGTCTGAGGATTTCAGGACACAGAAAATGGGGATGGAGCACCCGGCATCTCACCTTGCTTGCCTGGCTGAGTTGTGGCCGCTGCTGCTCTTTGCCAGCCTTGGGATGATGTAAGCATGAATGGTGGTAATGGAAAACCACGGAGCATTGCTGTTAAAGTCCTCAGATTGTTTCGTAGCCAGAATCTCCCCTTTCAAACACAATAATCTATATTTAGTGGGGTGGTTGCAAAAGAAAGGAATGCTTATTTGTGTGCGAGTCCCTGGAAGATGGGATTTCTTGGAAATTCAGTTTTTCTACCCTGCAACCACAAATGTGAATTGCCTTCTTAACAGCAAAAGCCACCCAAAACTCATATAGTGCTCCCTTCTGAATGCAGTGCTTCCCCTCTGTAGGAAGATCAGGATTTCACAGAGGAATGTTATCAAATATTGCTGTCTTCTTCAAGAGAGGAAGGGAAAGCAACCAGTGCTGAAAGTATCAGAAACTGAACCTAAACACCAGTCTGGTGCCACCAGCTGTGTTGCTGCTGCCACAAATCTGGATTCAGAGACTCTTGCAGAGAAACCACCCCTCTGCAAATCCAGGGGATCAGCTGCTGGGAATCATAGGGTTGGCTTGGAAGGGACCTGGAAGAAAGGTGTCCTTTGGGCAGACTTTTCTCCCTTTGTTTTGCACTAAATGCCATTTCCAGAAGAACTGCTTGCTTCCTGAATGACTGATTTTCATTTTTCTTATGTTTATTCAAATGTAATGTTGTAGATATGGACCAGATGGTTTTATGAGGATAACTTTTACTAATGACTTAGCTAAGCCACATAACACATTATCACTTCTCTGAAATAGTGTATATATATTTCTTCCCACCTTTCTTACAGTTGGAGGTAGTTCCTTGTTTTCAACAGAGATAAAACTTAAGTTACAGTCATTATTGATCACATTTATCAACACTATTTTTCTCTGTGGACCTCATACTCTTCCTATTGGAGCTAGTGAGCATTTATAGTTTTCTTGGAAGTTTTGACTTTGATATCGGAAGAATTTGCCCAGAAATAAGGGGTCTCATATCACAGGGGTTGCTTCTATGAGCTAAGGTTGCATGATTGGGTCCAGAGCTGGGATGTGTTCTTTCAAGTCCCGAATCAAGAAAATATTTCCTTCAGGGATGCACTGAAACATATATTAAAATATCTCTGCAATTAGTGGGATTTAAATCTGCTTAAAATTAAGAACCATCTCAAATATGGATGGATTTCAGCCCGTTCTTCAACGCTTTCTTGATTTGCAGTTTAGATC
Organism: Cnemophilus loriae; assembly: GCA_013397755.1. Taxonomy (NCBI): domain Eukaryota; kingdom Metazoa; phylum Chordata; class Aves; order Passeriformes; family Corvidae; genus Cnemophilus; species Cnemophilus loriae. The sequence goes on along the minus strand of VZTF01000260.1, from coordinate 109,291 downwards.
TGCTAAGTTTTATGATGAATATGTAAAAATTAGTTTTGAGCTATTTAACACAAAATACAGTCAGACAAACGTTCACCAAACTTGCAGGTTCAGTTTTAAATTTCTGCAGGAGTTCTATTTGGGTTTTTGATTGCTTGCACTTGCAGGGTATTGAGTTTAGGTTTGTTTTTGAATCTTAGTCTAGGTGCTTCCAAATGAAAAAGTTGAAATGCTACAACTGTGCAAACAGCATTACTCTAATCTGCATAAAGACGGGTGCGGAAGAGCTGGGTATTAGCAATTCATTAATATGCAGTGAAAAGCTTATTTGCACTTTGTCTAAAAGTAACAGTAACTTCAGATTTTCTCTCATTTGCATAAGTGATACAGCACAAGACTAAACCACTCCAATAATAGTCCTTAATAGTATAATCATGTACAGACTTTATGTATAGGCTCCTGAACTGTCCATTTAGGCACATTTAAGTTAACACACAATGCACAACGAGGAGGATCATGTTCAGGAATGTGCTAATTTGCTGAATCCAGTTTCCCAGGCAGCATTTACAGGGGTCATTTTTCATGAACTACTCTAGCCACTTAAATCATAATATTTCATAATAACCATCACAGCCTACTGTACAGTGGGGATCATAAAAAGGCAACACAGCTGCCCTGTGCTCATATTCACCTTCAGCTTGGACCAGTGCCTGGCTGGGGGAGCCTTGTCCTTGGTTGTCAATCATGAGAATTTTAAATATATTTACAACTTCTTACCAGCAAAACTCGATACATAATGATGCCTGCTAAACCTGCATTAGTGACCAAAATAGTCTTCCCTAGAGTTGCACCTGCCCTCTCGAAAATAAATCCTCACCTCCAGTAGATAAAGAGCTCCATCTTTGCTCTCAACAGTCCTGCTGCTGAGAGTTCTGGAGTGGTTCTGGGAAAAGCAGCCTCTGAAAGCTGCTCTCCTGTGCTTCTCCAAAGAGATTTCTGTGGGTTTTTAACTCATGCTCATAATCCTTCTGTGTGTTTTGGGATTGAACCCTTTGGGCTGCCAGAACTGATCCCCTTCACCAAAACATTCAAATGTTAAGCATTTAAGCAAAACATTTTTAATTTTGATTTTAAATCTGTCCTTATTGAAGCCACCTGGCTTCACTTGAGGCTGCTCATTTGGTGAAAGCTGAGCCCACCCTGCCCAGTGCTGGTTGGGGAGAAAATGATCAGGGTTGGAGATCCCTTTTTTCTTTATTTTTTAGCAGAAATAACATCATTTTCCAAGTGAAGCACCAGCCTCTCCCTGATGGGGTTAGGCAGCTTAACCTGTGATTTGCCTGCTGGAAAGATCCTTGCCTCTTCCTCTGGTCCTGGTCCCTGCTGTGGGATCGCAGCCTTTCTGCTCTTGCTCTGGTAATGTGAAAACAAAGACCCTTTTAAATGAGACACTGGAAACAAACAGACTCCCAGAGATCTTTCCCAATACCATTTCCCATGTACATTTAAATGGTGACACTTGAAGGAGCCAACGTGAACGTGTTGCCTGTTGCAGATGCAAAGACACATGTGAAAACCCTGTGGCAGCTCCATTGTCCCTCCTTTCCTTCCCTTCCCTTGTCTAGCAATATTTCAGGTTCAGAGCTTGACCTTGAGCAGTGCTGGAACCCAGAAATGTCAGAGGCTTTGGGGCTGCTGATGGGCAGAGTTACAACCTTCTACATCAGGTTTTTCTGTCACAGAGGATTTTTACGGCTACAAATCCATTTATTTCTGTGTTTGGCTGCCAAGTTTCATGTGAGAACCTAATCAAGCCTGAATGTCTCTAACTTTTCTAATACAGGCAACCTCTCCGCAGATGAACTCTGCTCTGAAATATTCATTTTGGTGGCACATCTTAATTGCATTGCAATTATTTCTGAAGTTACTCTGAGTGCTTTGCCTTTGCTGCCTCTACATTTTCCATAGGCTCTTAGAGCATTCTTTAAATCAGCTGGTGCTCAGATACCATGGTGATGGTTGACATTATTATGGGTGACCTCTTTCTTTTGGCCTCGGACAGCATTGGCTGACAATAGAGAAGAGCATTGGCTGTTTCTGTGTCAGGGTATGTGGGTGTTTTAAAGTCTTCGTGTGAGATGATGGGTACAGATTAAACTGTGGAGTTTAAATCATAAGGCAGGAAGAATAAAAAAAATTATATGTGAAAATGCCGTTAAGAGAGGCTCAGCTGATTTCATGACACTGCCACCAGCATCCCTGATATCATGAATTCCAGTTACAGGGAAAATAGATTACACTGTTTTTGCAGCGATGGAATACGGATCTGCTGAGAAAGCAATGGGATTTTCTGCCTTGGCTTTGTGTGTGTGCAAGTGTGTATGGGTGGGGAAGGGTTAGATATTCAAATCTTTTGCCTCCGTAGCATAAATCTCTTGATTCAGTCTTGTAGGAAAAAAATAGGGTCAGAAATTCAGCCTGCAAACGTGATCTCATAGGAGTGTCTGACAATTCAGTTTTCAAAATAATATGTGCATGTGTACACACACACATGCAAACGCAGAGAGGTGTTTCCCTTTGGACCCAAAGATTTTCATTACAACAGCCCTGGTCAAGCCCAGGAGAAAAAAATTGTAAAATGCTGCAGTGTGGATGGATCTATAAACCGAAAACCCTTTATTGAAAACAAAGAAAAAAAATTGTGAGTCAAATTTTTGATGATTTTATTTGACCACGGGTAAGAGCTGGAATTTTCAGCCCGAACCTTAGAGACCGCGAGCTGCAGAGCCGCTGCTAAGCTGGCTGCCCGGCAGCCAGTGACACTCCCGCACTGAATGTTTAAACACCCTCAAAAACAGAATGAATTTTTCATCTATCACTTCGGCAAACAATCTGGCTGCTGTGTGCTGAGGGGATGAATAGCCACGCGTGTGGGATCTTAATGGGAAAAGACAAGGGAGCATGAAGTGATGCTTTCTGGAGCGCGTGCGAGGAGCCCACCTCGCTCGCCTTTCAGGAGTTAGATGTCAAGAACTCTGTTTTGCAACAACATGACTTAATAAATTTTCCCTTTGCTGCCTCCTCTGATGATGTCTCCTGAGCCAGCAAAGGGCGTTTTCTCAGCGTGGGTTTCGGCTGTGGGGTTTTGCAGGGGGTTTGGGAGCTCACGCCTGGTTCATAGAGGCCGTGACGGTGTCTGCAGAGCTACTGCTCCCCTGGCTCGCCTTTCCTGGGGTGCTGGAGGCTTGACAGAGCCCATCACCACACACCTTCCTATCTGCAAGGCTGTGGTGAAGGTGTCCAAAACATGGATCATCTCCAAACTCCCTTCTGTTGCAGAGACACAGGCAAGAGAGGATATTTATAGACAGGGAAGCAGCTCTTTACAGTCCCCACCCCATTTCTCGCTTCCTTCTAATCTTTATTCTCCATATTGGTGACTAAGTATCAGCTTGGCTTGCTATTTGTAGCATTCCAATTGCTTGTAAAAATAGCAGATTTCTTATTTATTATTTTATTTTTTCCATTTCCGTTTTATTTTTATGCTGTCATGGTTTTTAAATTTGTTTCCCCTTCCTAGCACGCCAAGTATTTAAAGAAAAACTGCTAGACCAGTGTGAGTCGTCCAATGTGATCTGCTTGCTGCCCTGATTAAAAAATCCTACAACCACACACTGGTCCTTACTGCAGGAGAATTCTTATGAGATCAGTTATAGAAACTAAAAAGCAATGAAGGTTCTGATTGCTGAAATCACATTAAGAGGTAGGACAAAGGTATGATGATGATGATAATAATAAGAAAAAGAAGAAGAAGAGACAGCTATTCAGAGGAAAAAGGTGGACTAGGACTAACAGAAAATGAGTTATTTGTGCATGAAATTTTAGTGGAAAGAAACTTTAAAAATTTATGCAAAAATATTTCAACTTTGCTTCCCCCCATATTTGCTCCTCAGGGGTTCAGAGAAAAATGAGACTTTGGCATGAAAAATTTAGAAACTGATATATTGTGAACATTTCTCATTCAAAATTGACTTTTGGAAAAGACTATTTCCTTTAGAAAAGACCATAAAGGAGAGGTTTTAACTACTTTAATTTACATACCATCTTCCACAGAGGCTGATGTGGGGCTGATCCAGCCCTGGGCAGCAGTGCCAGAGGTGGCAGTGCTGAAGTGCTGATTCTTCCACTGATGTGGTGGAGTTTTCAAGGGTTTATTCTGTAAAAAAGTTCAAATACATGACTTTTTAATATTTCTCACTGAGTACAAGGGTAAAGAAGCAGAGGCACCTGTGATTGAAGCTGTACGTCATGCCATTCTCCAAAAAATATCTTATGACTCCAACCTGAAAAAGTGCAGATGTTTTGAGTTTCTTTTGTTTGCTTTCAGCCAGTTTGCTTTGGGGCAGTTTTTGCAATAATTTGTAAGGTCTAGGAAGCAACTCATGCTTTTTTAATACAGCTGGAAAGCTGAGAGTCTCCCCCAGCACCTTTCCAGGAGCTGAAGTCTGGAGAGGATTGAGGCGATATTCTGCAAGAACATCTTGATCATCTTCAGAATGCTTTGGCCTTAACTGTACTTTTAGTCACACGTACACAGGTGCAGGAGGTTATATTACAGCTGACTGAAAAACTGACCATGGAGGAGGCAAATAAAAGTGTTTTCAGATGGAGTTGAACACTGGCTCTGTTCTTCTCCCTGTAGGAAGTGTGGGTCCACTCAGAGGAGACACCTTGTGCCGGAGTCTCCTCCGTGGATGAAATTGTGTAGGGACAGTTTTGCCCCACCAGCAAGACTGGACTTTCTGGCAGACAAGGGCAAGAGGAAATAGCAAGGCTTCAGCCCTGCCTGTCTCCCCAGAGCCCCCCCAAGCATTTAATGATATCTCAGTTGCTGGGATAACCTTAGACAACGGTGAAGCTTCCAAAGGTAACAAGGCAAGGACAGCACGGAAACAACTTCTGTGTCTGCTGCCAGTTCCCCGAGAGTTGTGCTTTGACAAGGACAGCACAACAACTCCCGTAGCTGAAGGTGATGGAGATGTGGTCTCTGGGGAAATGCTTGGATGCAGAGCCTGGGGCTCAACCCCAACTGATGTAGGCAAGAGCTTGGTCCAGCGAGGCCTGACAAAGCCCCATGAAGAATTTGCCCATCACAAAAATACTGCAGGACTGGGGTTTCAGGCCAGTCTCCAGGGTAAAATCAAGTGAGAGAGGTGCAGCTGGAAGAAATAAGTTGATAAAGAGGGTAGGTGAGCCCCAGAGAATATTGGCCTGGAGTGTTGGTGGACACCAGAGCAGTGGCAGTGATTCATTTAATCACCAGCAGCCTCTCTGGCTGCTCTGGCTTATGCCAGTGGCACAAAGAGCTCCTTGGGGCAGTAAAAGTGAAATGGTACATTAACCATGCAGGATGGGGCTGCTGAAGCAGCTTTTCTTAGGAAAGCTCACTTTGATGCCATTTGTTTCTGCCCTCACCATTTTAGTCTCAATGCTTGGGAAACGATTAGTGTATTAAAAGCACACGCTGTAAAAATACACCCGAAGAAACCCCAAGCGTGAGGCATCAGAATCCCCTTGTAATTTCATTTTTATGGTTTCACAAATATAGGCTGCGAGCCTTTAATTGCAGACAAGGCACTGCAAAGCAAGGAGGGATATCCTTGGAATGTAATCGCTGGCCAGAATTAGGCAACAGCTCTGCCCCACCCGCAGCACCCTCGGTGATTTCCTACAGTACTCAGTACAGTCGTTGGTATGTGTGGTGCATTAGTTAAGTTAATTACAACAGCACAGAGATTCATTGCAAATTGTTCCTAGTTAAAACTGAAAATTCACTGGAACAAGGAGTGCTAATTATATTCCACTTGTTACTGCTGTGTCTAGTTAATATTCCAACAGCTGCTTTGGCAAGATAATGATGGCTCCAGCAGAAATTACTGAACAAATAGATTTTTAAATCAGTAACAACATATTTACCAGCAGGTTTTTTTCCCTCTTCATACACAAAGTTAAGCCCTGCCAGAGTTGGGCATTCATATTCACTGAAAAGTAGAGATAAAAAAAATCAACATTGCCATTATTGTGTTAATTTGGCACAATTAAAAAAAAAAAAGCTAAGCAAGAGAATATTATTGATAAATAAATGTTACTATCTTCTTATAGAGATTTAGTGCTTTTTTCAGGGTCACAAAACCCAGTGTAGCTTTTTGGTTAACCATACCCAGTTAATTGTCCAGCATTGCAAAGGACAGGATCAGGAATGGATCTTGCTCTTCCTCATGGCCTGACTAATGAAGTTAAATGCTTGTGAGATCTCGTGAGGCGGAGGAGCCCACCCATTAAAGCTGCAGATCCACGCTGTGCTGAAGGCAGGGGCAGCCCAGGTTCCTTGGGCTTGGCTTTGCGGACAAACCTCTAAACCCACATCCCACACGGCACTGGGAGACTCTCTCAGCCAAAAGTTCCAGCTTTCAACCAGCACAGCAGTCCTTGAGACCTCAAGCAAATCATTCCTCTGTCTGACACAGCAGAAAGGATTTCGGGACCGTTGAATGTGGCCTACACCAGAGCTCTGAGCCTGTCCCTGTGCTGCAGGACTGGTGCTGCACCCACACAGTGAGGCACAGCTGCCTTCAGCAGGACACAGGCTCACCACCAGCCAGTTTCTGTGCCTGCTTGTCCCCAGCCCAGCTCCTCTCTAAACTTTTTACAGGCTTTATCAGCAGGAAAACATCTGGTGTGGAAGGCATCACCGCCTCCATCCTGTCCTCTGAGCACCTGAGGCCCAGCAAGGTGGAGAGAGCCATCTAAGCTCACCCTGAGGTGTCACCTCACCCAGGGGAGAGCTCTGGTTTTGTCCCTCCTCCCAGCCTGTGAGCTTATCTCTGAGCAGACCCAGTAGCCTGTGTGTATGAAAAGATGCAGGACATTTTTAATGAGTCGTGAACAAGAAGTTCAGCTGGTGCTGAATGTTTAAAATCAGAGGCAAAACAAACATGCTCGAGTGTCTGGGGTTCTTTTTAATGGATAGCACAGCTTCTGGTTTATTATTACTGCTATTATAGTTTGCAGCTGCAAAATGATCTGAAATTTCAATAGCAGCATGCTCTTCATGCTGCTACAAGAATGTATATGCTCCGTTGTATAAATCGACATGCACCTCTCATCCAACCAGGCTGGAGCTCTGGATCACACCATTTTATCATTCATCTCCCAAAAAGGGGATTTAACACCTCAGCTGACAAGGGAATGTGTAGCAGTGCTACCACCGGGAGAGCCGCTCCTTTTTGAGGGAGAGCATGCAGCAGGGCTGTCTTGCTGGAATTACCTCCATTTTCAATTAGTTTTCTTCAGAGAGAGGATTTTCTTCCCACTTAGTCATAACACCAGGATGTGTTAAATAAATTCACTCCGGGTTGTTCCTTGTCTGGCAATATAATTTGTGAATCGAGGTGGGGGGAGAAAAATCTAGTTAGCAGCAATTGAACATACAAAGTGGGGTGACCAGTAACTCTCTGCTGCTGAGCCAACATTGATATATGTCCTATGGTGTCTTAGGGGAGGTTTCTAATTGCAATATGAGTTTTGCACGGTAACCTATGGGGAGAAGGGGAGACGCAATTGCTTATCAGTTTATCATTACAACCTTTTATTAAGGTTGTTTTTAATTAAAATGGAGCAACAAATGTACACTCTTATCCCTATAAGCAATCTTATCTAGTGTGACTGCTGCTATATTAGTGAACTAAATCCTCTTGATTACATTGGATGTGATCTTATGAAGTATGACAGCTTTACATATTAATAATAGGAACTGTCTGAATAGGCTGTCGCATGACCCTCTTCTCTGTGGCTCTCTACCAGCACAGTTTTAATCTATTTATCTCAGTCCTTTTCCAAGATAAGCTGCCATACTCTCATGAAAGTGCAGTTGTCCCTATGTCACTGATGTGGAATGGAAGCACAGAGTCCCAGGAAAGACCCAGGACCAAACCCCCAACTCCAGCACTTTGCCCCTCGGTCCCAGGAGCTCCAGCTTGATCTCTCCTTTAGAACTGGGGAGCAGGAGGGACCTATTTTATTCTTTTCATGTCAAACAATCTCCTGGCATTCCTGCCATCAAATTTCTGCTTGCATGAGATGAGCAACTGTTTTTGTTTAGTCCCTTCTGCAGCACCAGGAGGGAGGGAGCTGTTCTGGGTGATTTAACTGTGCAAAGGGGCAGCTAAAATGGGTGTGCAGGTGGCTTCGTGTGCCCAGGTAGCTTCATGCACACAGCTGGGAGGACAAAATGGGAAGGAGGCTTAAAAGAATAGGACTGAAGGGGTATAACACATAACCAAATTTACTGTTACTAGCATGGGGTTTGTTATATAGAGCTACAGTTCTTTACCGAACTTTTACACGGGCAGATAATGATAGGACAAGTGGGAATGGTTTTAAACGAAAAAGGAGGGATTTAGATTAGAAGTTAAGAACAAATTCTTCCCTGTGAGTATAGTGAGTCACTAGCACAGGTTGCCCAGGGAAGTTGTGGATGACCCTGGAAGTGTTCAAGGCCAGGTTGGAGCAACCTGGTCTAGTGGAAGGTGACCCTGCCCATGGCAAGGAATTGGAACAAAATGATCTTTAATGTCCCTTCCAAACCAAACCATTCTGTAATTCTATGAACTATTTCTGACTAGCAGGGCTCTCACTGAGAAGAAAACGAAGCTCTGTGGCATGATGAGACTGATGAAAGATGGAGAGGAATTTGTTTGTTGCCTCGTTTCCTTGCCTGCTTTCCCTCACTCTCAATTAGGATCCCCTTTAGGCCAAGGGACACCAGAGGTCCTCTGCAGCTATAAATCCATGCAACTCCACAGAGGTGTGGAGCTGTAAGAGCCATTTGCTTCCACCTTAGCTCTACAGCAAAAAACCTCACATACCATCCTACTGTTTCCAGTCAGTGGCCCAAATTCTGCTCCCTACAGCACCAGTGCAGCCTCCTGGAACTGGTGGAGTTGTTCCAGGCCTGCAGCAGGACAGGACAGGGCTGGGAGCTCCTGCAGGGCCAGCTCTGCCGCTCGTGGGAAGCTCCTCACATCTGCGCCTTTTATGACGAGCCAGCAAATCCCTCCAGAGCCGCTGGGTTTTTACGGCAGGCAGAAAAATCAAAGCCCTCTCAGTGGGTTAAAATTTAGAAAATCCGGAGGTACAAATGAATGAAAAGGAGGCGTGGGATGGGTGATGCAGTCTAACTGTTGTAGTGCCCTCAAATCATAAGTGCAGCTGGAAGTGATCTCTGGATTCCTGGAGACCAGCATCAAGCCAAAGAGAGCCCAAAGAGGGCTCTTACAGCTTCTGTGGCTGTGTCTAAATTGGAGCCTGAATGTCTCTTCCCACTCACAACTCCACATTATTGTATTGTATTGCAGTATTGTTCCATTAACGCTCTACTTCTGTTTCATAGAAAGTTTGGGGGAGGTTGTGCTTTTTTAACCCTTGCAGGTAGTGGTATCTTACCATATAATGTCCATTCACTTCTCTTCACTGCTTTTCATTATTATTTCTACATTAATTCCATTTTGTTATTTCAAACTTCACCTCAACCGGAGTGACCTGCTTTAATGATATTTCATTAGCTACAAGAACTAAAAGAAATAACCTTATTTCCTTAGAAATCCCCAGGCCATTGCAATGGTACTCCACTCATATTTATACGGCTTTTATGATTCCTTTCAACTGGGCTAGTTCAGGGGACCTGTGGAGCATCTGGAGGATCAGCACTGCTCTTTGTAGGCTAAAATAACTGAGCAGTGAGGTTTGCTTTCTGTGCAAGGCAAAAAAATGCTTGAGAAAATGTGCCAGACATGCCAGAGGAGAAAAAAATAAATCCATTCTTCAGGGAAGCTAGAAACATTAATGCCCAGTGGCCCATCCAGGGCTTGATGAAGGGATTCAGATGGTGCAGCTTGGACACAGTATTTGTAACCTACTCACACCAGTGATGCATCTGACCAGTTCTGAACGCTGGGATACCTGGGAAGTGTAGCTGCTTAGCTAGTGATCAATACATGCTTTTAGAAAGAATCCAGTTGAGGAAAAGTGGGTGTTAAACAAATCTAACAATAATTCTTCTGTACTCTGATTTGAAAATACATCTCTACCTATGCTAAAAGCATCAAAATACGAAGGTCGTTATAAATAATCAAGCTCAAGTAGGTGTTTTTAATACTTGGCTTAAGTTGATTCAGAACTGAGGCTGTTTCCTTCCACGACACCTCCTGAGCTTTAACAAACAACCACCAGACAATTAATCTAAAAGGGCCTCAGATGCCCCGGCCAAGCCGCTGATGTGAGTAATGGTTATGGCCCCACATAACACACAAGGATCATAAACAGTTAATCTTCACCAAAAGGGAGAGTGAAATATTGTTTGATATCATTTTTAATAAAGAGAATAAATTAGGCTTTAAATATCATAACGCATCTTTAAACACTGGTTACAGCTCCTGCACGCAGGGTGAATTAGCAACTGAATGAGCGTGTCAGGGGTTATCTGCTGAATTATTACCTCCCAGTCCACTTTGCATCATACTGGCCCTTGTGTCCATGGGAGCTGGCGAGCTGGCCACCTGCTTACGATGGCTGTCCAGATAACCAGCTTTGTCTGAGAAATTAAAATGGTGGCTTTAATCTTGTCGTTAATTCCTAATTCCACCAGTAACGTCGGTCACGTGAGGGAGGAGCGCATTGTTCGCTCCTGTCCACGTATTGATATTTCAGGGTTTGATGATGTCCAATCTCCCTGAGATGGCAAATTTAACTCTTCAGATCTGGCCTGCAAACGTGGTTTATTATCTGCCATAAACCCACTGTTGGGAAACAAAAAAAGGAAGGGGTTAAAATGGAATTCAGTGCACACGTCCCTTCCCTCTGGCTGTGCATCAGATTGAATTCTAAGATTGATGGTGGGCTTTAAAATTAATTGCAAGTACAATTGTTATTATTAATACACATGAATATAGATCTAATAAAGCTATGCAAGTCTTAGGAATAACCATGCTAGGAGAGGTAAATCAGATGTAAATGCCTAGTTTGATGCTATTTATCCAATAATGCCCACCTTTGTTACAATGCTGCTTTCAGGAGCAAGAAATAATCATTAGAGCCATTGGTGCAATGAGGCTGATTTTGTTGGGGTTTCGGGCAAAACGTGAGAAACAACTCCTGGTGCTCCCCACGGCAGCAGCTGTGGGAAGTGACGCTGCCCCTCCTTGCACAAGGTTGTGATTTGTGTACTCTGATCTACCCTACCTCTTTTGCACCTTCACAGAGCCAGTGAGCAAACCGGCAGCACTGCTGGAGCCTTGCAGTGCCTTGGTTCCCCTCCTTCCACATCAGAGAGCACTCCATGATCTCACCTTGCAGATCAGAGGCCCACGAGCCGCGTGCTAATTAATGTGTAACTCACACACGTCTCAAAACTAGGGAGATATTTCCCCCCTTCTTTTCCAAGCAGAGGGACAAACTCTGCTAGCAGGCAGGCAGGTGCACATCCAGAATGTCCCTGTGGAAGCCACTGATTCATTGCTGCGACCACGCACGGAGCCCAGCGTGGTGCAGAGCCCTGGGGTGGCTGTGTCTGAGCCGTCTCCGAACTCGGGAGCGTTCCCGACGTGCCCAAGCAGCCTCGTGGCTGGAGCATCCCACAGTGGGAACAACACAACCGTGCTGCTGCTGGGACCCAGGCTGGTGCTGCTGCACCTCCCCACCCTGTGCTGCTCAGACACAGGACAGGGATCCCCACCCAGTGCCTGAGACTTTCTCCAAACCCAGCATCCCCCCCTTCCTTGTCCGCAGGGAAAAGCCCATGAGTGAGGGGTGACTCCTCCATCTTCCCAGTGGGACTGGCACTGAAGGCAAATCAGTTCCTATATTTCTAATTCCTGCTGTTCACATGCCTTATTAATTATACAACCTAAAGCATATTTCCAGAAATATACACATTTCTCTCTTGAAAAGAATCCTACATTTTGCTCTTCATGGTTAAAAAAGGGGCAGAACTTGAGAAGATCAGGAAAAAATAGAACCAGAACAGTTTTCTTTGTCAAGAATTATTTGATCTTTTTATTTTTGAGGGGGAGGGAGGAAATCCTAAACTTTGCATTTCAATGGATTTTTTTATTATTATAAATCCATCTGTGCTCACACACACACACATACACACACAAAAGTCTTTCCTATTCTGTACAAGGCACAATTTAAGGCATCTTTCAGAAATAAAAGGCAGAACAAATGTTATTGTTATTCCCAATATACAGATGTTTATTCTTATCTTTTTCCCCCCCTTCCTTTCTTTATTTTTATTACTGTCTTCTCGGTGACATCATAAGTAGGACTTGTCTCTTTATCATCTTGCAAAGACTTTTGTTTTCTGGGACAGGAGCCTATTATGTCGTCACACGCTGGAACAGTAATAATCTCCCCCCTCACTTGGAAGTCTTCATAGAAGACAATGAAAGAAACCATATTGTTTTCTGCTGGCACTAAATAAAGGAAGCAAGGGAATCTGAAGGGGGAAAAATTACCCGAGAGAGGCAGTCACTCTGGCATTTTGCTTTCTAAATTAATGTTTGGGGTAAAGAGAGAGAGGCTTTCCACACTTACCAGACAACGAAGGACATCTTAATTGCTAGGTCAGACACCAGGCTGAGTGGCACGTCAGGTGAGAGGGCCTGATCCTGGAAGGAGCTGGGCACATTTGGGAATGATCTCTCATCCTTCCCTTGTGGTATCTGCTGCTGTGGTTTGCCTTCAGCACGAGGGGACATCTTGTGTTGGAGTTTGCGCTGCCCCAGCTATCCAGGAACTGCTCCAGTGCTGGCCTGACCTCTCCAGCTGTGCGGCACCTCCTTGCAGCTGGATGAGTGGGGCTTTCACACATGGGGAAACTCCTCCTGTTGCTTTGCAAGTCCTTCCCTGAAGCAAGAGAGCAGGCACAACCTTGCCCTTCGCCTTTCCCTCAACAGCCAGTGTCCAGGGGAACATTTGAAATACTCAAGAGTTTGCCTGTACCTTTCTCAGGGTGACAGACATACACTGTGACCAGAATCTAACTTTATTCTTACTACAGGACCTAAACACTCTCTCCAGGTTCTGGGATGCTCTCCTCTTTGGCTTTCCTGGAAGGAATGAGGGAGGCTTCCAACCCCCAGGGCAGGAACAAGCCCTGGAAGATGTGCCAGCTCCAAAGAGCAATGTCCACTGCAGGCCTATTACCCTCCAGAGGAAGTGCACGTGTAGTTATGATGATGAGTGTCTGAGCCATCTGCTACCTTGCTCTACCTTCTCCTTTCTCCCTCTGGTCAGACAAAGATGGTTTCTTGAGAAAAGAGGGTGATACAGCAGAAGGAGAGTATTTAGAATAGGCAGGATTTTTTTCTTCCTGTAGGCAGAAAGAACTGCTGAAACAAAAGCCATTTTTTTTTCTTCTCTTCATCTATATATTGGGAGACAAGCAGCTAATCCCCTTACTTATTGTAACACTGTGCAGCAAAGAAGGCAATATAATAATATCATGTGGGAATTCAGTGTTCCTCACACCCTGCCTGCCTCTCTGGGACTTGCTGTGTCTAATGTGTTATCCCTTTTTATCTCTTATTTTCAGACATATTGAAGTGCTTGAAAGGAAAGATAATGTATACAAAATAAATGTACATTAAACTAATACAATGGCACAAGAGTGAGCCTTGTATCCCATTTATTAAATGAAAGCCAGAGGAAGAAAACTGCATGTATGGGGCCAAAGTTTCTAGGATAGGCTTTGCTCCTGCTGGAGAGACCTTGTTGTGAGTAGGGCACCAGCTGGGAAGGAGAGAGATCTGTTCTGTGTTTGTTCCTGCCATCGACCTGCTCTATGACCTTATCTCTCTTCTTTGTTTTCTCTCGACATCCAAAAATATCAGCTCACCTAAAAAGCAGCTTTTGCTTCTTGTTCTTTTGGAGCATGGCAGGGCTGTTTGCTCTCAAATCTCTCTACTTCCCTACTTCCTTTAATAATAGTGAAATTTCCTGGTTTCACCAGGTCTGGGGATTTTGCACGGGGCAAATTGACAGTGATTGTGATCTCCTCAGTCATAGACAGCAAGGGTTGGAAAGCAGCAGCCCAGAGTGGTGCCAGCCCATTCACTGGCGGTCCTGGTTCAAAGGGGAAACCTGTCCATGGCCTACAACCCCCAAAGCATTATTTATTTTATTTTTAAACCTGAGGAATCACTCATATCTATAGATTGATCTGAAAATATCCTTCTAGGCAGCCCCATCAGCACTGAAACTAATCCCTTTAAGGAAAATTATCCCAGAGGAATTTTTAAGGTGCTATGTGTAGAGATGAAGTGCTCTGTCCATGAGAAAAGTATTCCATTGAGGTGAATATTTTCCAGTAAGTTTGCTGTGTCTATTCCTGTGTCAAATGTGGTTTTCATGAATAGCTCTTAGAGAAAGCAAAGTCTTCCACCTTAGGAAGGTAATCTCTTCTGGATTGGCTTTGGCTCTGTTTCCATCTGACAGCAGATGGAAACCTCGGGACTCAGAGCATGTGGTGTGGTTTGGAGAGAGTCACAGCGCGCATTTCTGGCTGGGAGAAGATGGCCACAGATGCTTATCCAGAGGCAAAGCCGCATGGAATGAGGCCTCTCTCTTTATTCACAAATTGCATTCCTCCTCTCTCCCCCCTCCTCCCTAACAAGTGACATTTTCATCCTCTTTGTGGCTCCAGCCTGAATTCTGAACACCTTTCTCAAGGAGTTGGCTTCCACTTGCAGCACTGGGCAGCTTTATCCATTCTCTGGTGCTTCAGTTTGGTTCCTACCCCAGTGCTCAGAAATTCTGCTTCTCCTGGCAATGATATGGGAAAGGCACTATTCCTTCAAATCCAGAAAAGGCAGGAATCCTTGTGACATTTCATTGAGAATGGATCCCAGAGCAAGACTGTTCTGTTCTGCCATGTCAGAAGCTGAAAAGTTGTCAAAGAACTGGAAAATCCCACATAGGGAGAAAAAGGCAATCTGAGATCAGAGAATTTGGTCACAAAATCCAGAGATATAAAAGCATGGATGCATTTAGTAATCTGTGAGTGGTGTGCTCACCAGGCATCTCCAGGAGTGCCCATGTCACAGGCTTGTCCCTTCAGCAGGAAAAGGCCTCATTGCTTCGTACATGCCCACACATCACAACGAGTGACAGAAGAAATTACCTGAATCACTCTTAAAACCAGCCCTTTATAGCTGGTGGCACAAATACAAAACTCATACATTGACTTTTGGACATATTCTATCATGAAAGAAGTCTGTTTATTTAATATAGCTTGGTCTTATAAACTCTCTGCAAAATCCATACAGGTTTGCAGCTTCAAGCTCTTGTTTTCTAGATCAGACCTGCAGAAAAGTTCAGCTTCAGAGCTGATGCATTAATGTAATAATCTGACTTTTTCAGAGGAGTTCCTGGCATCTAACAAAATCCTAGTGAAGAGCCCACTGTGTATCCAGCACCCAGCCTGCTGAGTGCTGCTGGAAAGCTGGATCTGCTGATATACCACATTTATTTGACCACCTGGTGGTCTATGACTCCTAATTTTTATAAAGACTCTCTGGCATTCCATCAGTGTCCTCATCTGTTTTGTCTTTTCAGTTTACTAACCATGCATCTGTGTCTCCATCCTCTTTCTATCTGTAAAACCTGCTCCTCATAGAGCAGTTCTTACAGACAAGAAGGTCCTGGGTGAAAGCACTGTGAACTGATATGTGTTGGCCATTCAGAAAGTTAAAAGGCATTTTAGACTGAGGATAGATAGGAGGTATTCTACTGGGCCCTTTGCAGAAAGTGTCGTATTTAGCCTCACTGAGGTTTGAGATATATTTGTCTTTTTTGAAGTGGTTCAGTCACTCATTTCTGTCAACTACCAACTGTGTCCTTAATTCCACTGAATTAGAAAAGATGTTGCTAAGATCAGCTTTTGGTCTGTATCATTAAAGCATTTTTAAAAGCAATTAAATTGCATACTATTGTGCAAAAAGGTATGGAGTAGAAATCACCCTGTAGTGTTGTCGTGGCAGAATGATTAATGAGCACTGTTTCCTTTGCTCTGCCTCTTTAAAGTGCTGCTGACTTTTGAAAAGGTGGGTTTTGGGCTTAAAAAAAAAAAATGTTGTTGAAGGTCTCCATGCTGGCAGTGGCATTAGCATCTTGTTAAATTGCCAATAACGTTTCAACCAGGCTTTTCTTTTGATTTGTTTCTGGTCAGCAGAGACTTGAGTGTGAGGTGCAAGGTTTAGGGGCTGCCTGTTGGGTGGCGGAGGTGTGGGAGATGTGGGTCACTGTACCTGCAAATCCCATCTCAGAGAGATGTCACCTCACTCCCCTGCAGAAGATATTGCCACACTGAGGTCACCAGAACTCTGACATGAGAGTAAGATCAGAATCACTGCTTGGCAGATCTTGTGCCTCTTTTCTCCTCAGATGCAGAATTTGTTAGTTAAATCTAGCTCATATGAGCAAACTACACATTAAAATACTGATGAAGATAAATTAAATCGTAGATCAGGGAGGCCACAATCTCCCAATCTCATTTCAAACTTGCTGCCTTGACTTCTCCAGTTTTACCTTAGAAACCATAACTTGCTTTTCTTGCAGTCTCCATATTCCATCCTCACGTTCAGATCAGCAGCTAAGCCCAGATCTGAGCTCAAATAAATAATCTCTGTTCTTGTAGTTTTGATCCAGTGGAGACTGTGACATTTAACTTTTCCTTATGGTAACTAAGGAGACTCCCACAAGCTGATGTCCTACCAACTGCCTTTTGTGCTTGCGCAGCGACAGCCTTGGCTCCGGGATAAGAACATTCCACCCTCGTCTCCAACTTCAGAGCCAGCTTGGGTGGCTGTCAGGGCAATGCGTGGTTTCCAGATGCGTCTGTTCTAATCTGAACACTGAGTAGGGACTGACATTTGGTTTTAAATTGGGCGTTTGTGGAAAGGACGAGCAGAAAAATCACTGCCCGGATCTAGCTCTGGAGCAGAGTTGCAACCTTCTTGTGTCTCAGCTCAATCTGCCTGAGAAAAACAGAGGTGTTTTTCTACTCCTGCTCTTCTCAGGAAGCCAATTTGTGGATAAATTATGCACTAGGATCAAGACATAACCCTTGGCTACTGTTTCAGACATTCATCCTCTCCCAGATGAAGTGATGCTCCTTGAAGACATTAACTTTCCCCAGCTGTCTATTACCAGCCCCGCGGGCCGGAGTGATGGGACGTGCACTCCCTAATCCACTTCGGGCAGAATCAGCCAGGTTAGTTTAGACAGCCAGGGACTGCAGGTAGGAGATGGATGACCGCGTGGAACTGATTAGGGAGCACTCACACACTCCTGGCTGGTGGCAGCAAGGAAGGAAAAGCTGGAGGCTGGGAAAGCCTTCAATCAGTTTTGCAGTGTGCAGTGAAATTTCTTTTGTTAACTTGCACTCTCAGCGACTTTGGAAATCTTCCTTGAGGACAATGTAGAGCCTGGTGCTAACCATGGTCCTTGCAATAACCAAAGAATGGGGCAAATGGGGCTTTCCAGGAAAATTCCTGGCAGCAAGAGCTTCTCCAAATCATTTTACCTTCTCTCTCTTTTGATTTTGTTCTTGAAATTAGAGATGATATCTCAAGCATGGTCTCTGAAATGGGCATGAGGATGAAATTTTTTTTTGTAAGGGAAGTATGGAAAGAACTCTCAGGAGGATGATATCAGGGTTTAAAGTGGGGTTAATGACAGGTATTCTGCTGTGGATGGTGGTGGCCAAGAAAAGCTATTCAGGGGAGAGCAAGGACACACAAAATATCTAACTATTGGTGAAAGATCAAAGGAAAACAAAAAGCTTAAGGAGCAAAATCTCTGTCTGGAGATGATGTATGGACCTGTGAATGAAGTCTGGCCTCCAGAGGTAAATGTGCAGAGAGCTGATGGGGATCATCAAAACCTGGGGAGAGATATCAAAAAAGATGGAGGAAAGCATGGCCTGTTAATGGTGGAGATTTATGGATCTGTTATGAATCACATTGACCTCATGAACCACCTTCCTCTCTCCCCAGCACCTCCTTTGCCCTTCCCCTGGACGTCCTTTCATTATTAAAAATTCACGTTCCTCTCCTCAATTTCATACATGGGAACACAGTGACAATCAGTGCCATCAGTCTTTGGAGCACTGAAGACATTGGCTGAAGGACTGAACAATGAGCAGAGCCTGTCCTTTGTCCAGGTCCCAGCCATCCCTGCAACCCCAGACACACACAGCCCTTGAGCAGCTCTGCCCTGGATTTCCTTGGGCTCTTGCTTAGTTCCCGGCCCTCAGGAAGATAAAAACCCAGCCTGAAATACATCCCAGTGTGGGAGAGGAGGATTCTGTGGGGCCGTGGAGGGAAGCCAGCCCAGGAGCTGTTATCCCCTACCCACCTCTCCATTTGAGGGTGCCTTTCCCAAATGTCAGGGTGGTTGACAGCCCTGAAGGATAAGGGGCAGAGGAGGTGTTTCCTGTCAGAAACAAGGGAGAGCAGAAAACATGAGAACGAGTTCATGATAGCAAGGAGTAGGAGGAAGGTCGGAATAAGGAGGTGCCAAGGATCTCCCAGAGACACAGGGAAGTACAGCAGAAAACTCTCCAACAGCTGCTTCCCTTCAGGCGGGTAAAATCTGGGGAATCTCCTATTACAACACAGGGTTTTGAATTGCCTGTTGAGTAAATTGTGGTTTTCCATCCCCATCACTCTACTGGTAGCTATCACTCATAACACAAATATACAAAATAAATTAATTAAAAAAAAAAAAAAGCCCAAACCTTGTAATGATTTTTCCCTGCTTAAGTTTTCAATTACATCAGCTATCTCATACTCATTAGAAAGACATGAGCCCATATTCATTAAATGCAAAACTAACTTTCCAACAGCAAAAAGGCTTGGGTGAAGAGGGTAATGATTTAATTTTCTTCATTTCAGAGAATTACATCTCTTATCCTGGGGCAATACGTCTGTAAATGCAGACTAAGTGCTGCTTCAGACTCAGTTTAAATTCCTAATTTGGTAGAGTTACTTGGTAGGAAAACCTGAGGAAGGTCCAGGCACCCATTTTGTCATTTACATTCTACCAAAGCAGTCTAAATGTTAAAATTTTGGAGGATTCCAGAAAATATTCTCAAAAGCAATCATCTTCAGAAGAGTGTTTGTCTACATTCTTCTATATTTATCCCTACAAATAGTAACCTGTGTTTATGGAAACACTTCTCCGCCTGAAAATTCGTGCAGATCTCTACTGCAGCATTCAGAACTTGTGGCATGTAGCTGCTCTTAAAGACATTCAAGAACTTTCAAAAATCACAGCACGTGCATGTGCATCCTCAGGTTCCCAGATATTTTTTAAACTGCAGTAAAAGTCCATTTCTGAGTGTGTAGAAGTGTTTAGTCCCTGACTGTTGGATAGAAAAGGACTTCAGCTGCAAGTAAAAGTTCTAAAATGGTAATAAGGATTTCTCGAATTTGCTTGAACTTGCCTAAGTACATCAAGTATTGAGTTCTTTTGGGGTTTTTTAGTGTAAACTGCATCTAGATCTGTGAGACTTAAAAAAAAATCTCATGCTGGATGCAAAATGTAACAGTGAATTTTGGATATGTACCTACCTTTATGGCAAAACTGTAATTTAAACCAAAATATCATTAGCTGTGTACTTGGTGTTTTGTCCAGTATTTGTGTGCAAATGTGTGCTGCTTCTTTATTCCATCTCACTGTGAACCATCTCAGCTGGAGCAAATGGGAGGTTTCAGTTCCAGAGCAGTTGCAGTGACTGTGGTGAAAGTGCTCATCCAGTGCACCAAGGAGAAATGTCAAAAAAATCTCCTCATTTTGCCTTTGACAAATCTTGCCCCAAGTCTCGAGCATGAATCTCTCTCTACTGGATGCCAGCAGAGCCAAGTCTCTTAGACTTGATTTGGGCAATGATTTAAAAAAACCCAAACAAAAATCCCAGAAATACACATCTCTAATACCTCAGATGTTTTAGAAAGCTAATTTGTTGTTTGACTAAAGAAAAAAGTTAATTGGTAAGAAATGCACTTCATTGTGTACATCACTTTTTATCATTGTGGGTATTCAAAGAGCAGTAAAATACTTCTGGGCCCATTGCCCTCACCTGCTCAACTCATGCATTATGGTCACATAGGAGGACTGAACAATTGCACTCCTAGGAAACATGTTTTTATCAGTAAGCACTGATAAAATGGATGCAGGAAACACTAAGTGTGGGCCATGCCCCAGAGTCACAGAATTTCTAACCTACACAAAGTCTGTGCCTCTCCTGTGTTTAGTCATGAGTTATCGCTGGTGTTTATTCATGAAATACCTTTGGTGTTTAGGCAGGAGATGTCTTTGATAAGTCAAGACCAGAGGAGACAAGGTTTGTTGTTTACTGGATAACCCTGTTTTCTAACACCACTGACATTCATACACATCTTTGGCGCATTGTGTAGAAACTGTGGCGAAAATATTCCCAATTTAAAAAGGGTCTCTGAACTGGTCCTAGACAAACCTGTGTGCCTTGGCTTAGCTGTGTGCAGTCTCTCATGACCCCCTCCAATCTAAACTCTTCCCCTTTTGTGTGTCCTCAGAGTTAAAACTGTTCCTTTTCTATCTGCCTATTTCTTACTATAGGTGGTCAAGTTACTGGGAAAACACAGATTTTCCAAAACTTTTGATGGTTTTAGACATATTTTCATTTATTTCTTCAAATACGCACATGACTTCTAAGAGATAAATCACGGCATTTGCTGATTTTTATGGACTGAATCAAATCATGAGTCGAAATGAAATGTTTTAATGGAAAAGTCACAATTGTTTCAGAGAGAAAAATGTGGCCAATACCAAAAATCCACATTGAAAAGCCACTTGTGCTCAAACAAAAAATCTTTCCTTAGAAAAGCTCCTCAGGTCAGGTTCTTCCCACCCGGCTTTCCCCTGCAGCTCTCCAATTTTTTTCCACTGCCTGTCCAAACTAATGAAACAGCTGCATTTTTATCAACTGCTCTTTCCACCCCAAAGACAAACACGTTCCACTGGAGAGAGAAGCAATTTTTATGTACAGTGCCACAGACAGAGCCCTGCTGTAGCATCTGATGGGGGGGCACCACCGAAATGCGAGCTCAGGACAACAGCTCAGGCTGTATTTTAACACGTCTCTATATTGCAGTAACATTCCAAACAATATCTGAGTGCAGATATTACTTTCAAGCTAAGTTTTTTCTCTCTCGAAGTTTTCCGCTCTGTTTAATAAAGGAGCAGCCTTGGGTTTCTCATGTCCCTTTTGCTGGTGGTGGCTACAGGGCTCTGCAGGCAGAGCCAGCGAGGGAGCAAAATGTTCTGAGCAGCGGCTCAAAGGAGATGTGAGTTTTCTTCTAAAATCTGGGTCCACGTTAATGCATAAAGATCAGCTCCAGTTCCAAAATAGCTGCACAGGGCTTTGTGAAAGCCGGCAAGCACCAGCTGTGAAGTCAGCGCCCAGCATGGGCCGAGTCAGGGAGGAGCACGAGGAGCATTTGTTCACTTGGCCTTTTTCTTATTTAGCCATAAACATAAAACACACTCATTCCACTCTAAGCTTATCACAGGGCAAGCCAAGCTGGGTAACCACGGTAAGATTTGCTTCACTTTGACAAAACCTTGGCAAACAAGAGAATTATAATCCTGTCCACATCCCGAGTGTGTGTCCCAGCCTCCATCCTTCAATGCCATTAAACCTGCAACTCGTGGGTTAAACCAGGCTGGTTCTGTGCACAGATGATCTCTTCAAAGCAGACCAGGCCACTCCTCAAGGAGCATCTCTTGATATGATTTCCTAAATGAATATGTTGAGGTTGCTTTTTGGCAGGATTGTGTTCAAATTTAGAGGTGAGATTCTGACTTTCAGCAAAGTGTCCATGTTTGATTCTCTGGAGGGATTCAGGAATTTGCTCAGTGGAGGATGTTGTCATATGTGGGGATGAGGGTGAAGGATTTCCTGAAGGGCAGAAAAATATCCCAGAGCTCATCTCCCTGCTCTCTCACAGCCTCCCCAGCGGCCTCAGCTTCCCTGTGCAGATCCAGATCACAGCTCTCCCTCGGTGTACTGGAAAACACCATCCTGAAAGGCTTTGGTAGAGGAACCACAACTGAATTTTTAGGCTGTCTGCTTCTCACAACGAAATTAAAATAGTGAGGGTAGCAGACCAAAGTCCACCTAAAAGTCTGCCAAAGAGCCACCTCCAGAACGGTGGGAGTTCAGGGAAGTGGGTTTTGTGGAAATTGTGTAACTAGTGAATCACGCCCATCCTCTCCACGGGAAGAGACCAGTGTGGGTCTGGATGACGGCAGCAGTCGCAGCCCAAACTCCCTGGCCATGGTGACAGACATGGGGCTGTTCTGTGCTCTCTGTTCTAACGAGGACAGCCACCACCTTCCCTTCCCAAACACAAATCATTCTCCCAAACCAGTCTGCAAACCTCCTCCTTTCACTCCAGCAGCCTTACACGACTCTGAGCATGGAAGTTTCACAGCTCCCCCTAACATCCCCTGATTTCTGCAGGCAAGGACACAGGCGTTTCAGGATGGGAGGAATGGAGGGAGGACCACCAGGCACAGTTCAAATATCATTTCCAGCCTCTTGCTGGCAGTATTCCATGACTTCCACTTCACAGCAGTCTTGACACAACCTTGGAGGAGAATCAAGTGAGGAAGCCCAAGGCAGCCCATGAGCACTGGGGAGATGGAAGGGTGGAGGGGAGGATGGTGGACGCAGCCTCCCAGCTCCATGCTCTGCCCCTCCCTGCTGGAGCTGTTCATCCTGGGTTTGAGAAATGAAAGCGTGCTGGAAAGGCAGGGAAGCAGCAACTGTGATTTCTTTAAAAGTTGTTTCCTGTGATTCAGTGTAGTTGGTTGTCATTTATTGTAGCCTAAAGTATGAAGTGAATTTTGGCATGCAGGCCTGTGACTAGAGGATGGGATATTTCTCCTTGTTAGAAACGAATCCCTGTGTCTGGAGTAGCAGCTTTTTCTCAGTGTGCTGGTTGTAAATCTCGGCAGAAGCAGTGCAAGTTGGGAACGAGCAGCAGCAAGTCCATTTTGTGCTGCATTTTTTGAATTAAGCTCATATTTCAATTGTGCTTATTTTGGATTATTACTGCTCAATAGAGCAGGAGAGAGGCAGGATTTGCAGGGAAATCCTGCAGGACCAGCTTCCAAATGACCGCCGAAGTCTGAATTGTGCCAGTTAATTCCAGGTAGCTTCATCTCCTTCACCAGGATGACTCATGAGCTAACTTCTAAACAGCACCTGAGATATTTAATAATATAAATTATAAGTCCTGGATTTTCCAACTGACAGCAAACAGGAAAGCTGCCATCTGACTCTGGAAACCCAAAGGGTATCCCCAGATGTCAGCTGGACCCCGCAGAGCTGCATTTGCCAGCAGCCGCAGGGTATCCCAAATTAATGCTGTGACACAAACACAGGAGCTATGTGAACATGTTGCATTGTCACATTGGGCTAGTTTTGCAGAAACATCTTTCTTTCAGACTCACCCAAAGTCTCAGCACTCTACGTGATTTCAAGTACAATGATTTTTCTGTCAAAAATAAACTTTGCTCTCGAAATAATTAGCACATCATCCGTTGGAAGCAAGCCTTGTCTGGAGTGAAAGAATGGAGTTATGTGGGTTATTTTTAAATAGCGCAACAATATATGCTAGAGGAAAAAAAATCGCTTAAATTATTTACATTATTTACACTATTCTTCTCAACAGCATCTTCAAAAACATGTTTTTAAAAAATGGCATTATTAATTGAGGGGGTTATTTTGAAGAGGATTTTTGAAGTTTTTGGAAAGATGGTTAAATACTGAAAATGACCTCAAAACAGATCACTGAATCATTTGTCGTTTGACTGGGTTTCAGATCATGTGCAGAGTTTGGCCCACTGCAAGTGCCTTCCTGGGGTGGCGAGCTTCTCCTCACGAGAGCAGATCCAGGGCAGTCAGACTTCAATAATGTGGGGACTCAGCCATCTGTCCCCAAACAAACCGACTTCCAGCCTGATCCCCCAGCCCTCCCTGGGTGTCATTTACTCCTGTGAGTAGCCCAAACACCTCTGCCCATGCACGCAGGGCGTGGAAGGGGGCCACACGGGCAGACCCGTGAGAGCTGCGTGAGGGACGGTGCCGAACCCGACAGGGCCTCGCCCCGTGGCTGACACCCATCAGCAGGGTCTGAAGGCTCCAGCACAAGGTTTTCTGGTGAAAACAATAATTTCGAAGCTCAGACCTCATCTCCTTGGTTTATAAACCCCAAATCCCCTCTGGATGAAGGTTGGCTTTGGGGGGCACCTCCACCTGTGCCCCTTCTCTGAGGAGGGAAGGACGGGCGATGTGGGGAGAGATCAGGCCCGAGCTCTGCGCCGAAGCCTGACCCTTTGTTTCGGCAGTGTCTCTGTTGGTGACAGATGGTGATGCTGTCCTGGTGAATTTGTTACCTTCTCGATGACATGCAATATGTCTGCATCCTGACAGTGAGAGGAGAGACTCCAGCTGTCCCTCCAGTAATTGACAGCAAGGAGCTGTTTTCACTTTTGACAGAGCTAAGAAGCATTAGCATCATATTGGCTACTAGGAGGGGTTTTATTATTATGTTTATCATCTGAGAAAAGTCATTGTGATGTGGGACTGGGTGGGTTTTTTTTACTACTTTGCTCCTGCAGCCGCCCGCTCCTCACATTGCAAACTGTCGCATGCTCCAGTGGAAAAGAAAGGGAATGAAATCTGGGCTCCAGTCCCCAAACGAGCCCCACTTCTCTCATGCTGATGGAAATGACAAAATCCCACCTTCTTCCTTCAGAAGCAGTGGGGGAGGCAGGAGAGGAAGGATTATTTTAGGGTAAAGAAAATGCAGAAAATGAAGCAAGAGATCCCGTCTTGCCTCTTGCATGCCTGGTGCCTGCTGAAGTCACTGCTCACTGATAGAGTTTAGGTCACATCCTCTGCTCTTTGGAAAAGAGAAATAATCTTGTTTTTCCATGGGTTTTAGGCTCTGCTGGCTGGCATTCCAGATGATTTATGTTCAGTTTGCTTCCCTTTCACTCTTCGTAGCTTGCACACTTACCCCTCACTAGCAATAAAGGGCACCTCTCCCATCCCCTCATGGACTCTGCTGCAGTCTTCACTCTATAATCAGTCCTTAATAAGATTGGGCCAGTAAAATCAACTCCGAGCACATAAGTCACACAGACATCCATACAACAAAGATTCCTCCCTAAATTAGATTCGAGCTGACCTAAAACAAAGGTTGGGTCTCACTGCAGATCCAGCAACAGCAAAGCTACCAAGACAAGCAGTTGCTTCAGGAAGAGCTGGATATTTCCCCTTTGTCCTACCAGTTGTAGTTCCCTGGCTGAAAACCACACATTGTCACACTCCTGGAATTGTATCAGAGGAAATAAGCCATTGCTGCATATTTATTCAGAGTATTAACACAATCTTATCTATCATCCTCTTGTTTTCTCCCAGAAAGAGGCGAGGGTCTACAGTGATTCTGGGCCACTCTTGTGTCTCATGGGTTTGTGTAGCACCCACAGCCACGGGACACTTATCCTGCACCACAGGGTGTTGATATCAGAGATGGGTGTTTCGTGCTGGATTAATGAAAATCTTAGCGTGAGAAGGCAAATACAGCCCAGCAAATCTCAAAAGGAAGGTTTCACCTGGCAGGACAACCAGCCCTGCACTGCTTCTGTATTTTCTGGCCTGTGGAGCAGGGTGTAAGCATAGACAGTGCACACACACAGGCTGCTGGAACAGGTGAGGGAGAGTCACGGATGCTACTGCTGCACGGACAAATTCACCTCTGCAAAGAGAACCCAAACTTCAGCTATTTATGGCCACAGACCATTTGTTCAGTTCTCATCTCAAACTATTTCAAGACTGAGCATGTAAATATAATAGCGCCACTATTTTCACTGTATATGTGAATTTGGAAATCCCCAAGGAATTTTTAAAATCTCCAAAATTACTTCTGTTGATTTCTGAAGAAAAGATAGTATGAAAAAATTAAAAAAACACAGGTTCTGCCAGGTTTATAAAAAGTCCTTCAAAGTTTATGGAAATACAGTTCTGAATATTTCTGTGAAGAAAGATCTTATCCACAACCAGGTCCTCTGTGAAAACAAATCTACAAAGCAAAAAAAAAATGCCAGAAATATTTGTCAGCTCTGATTTATTATCAATCCAGGCATTTTAACAATGGCTACTACAATATTTTGCCAGTTTCTCCAAATGAGGATTGATTTTTAAGTCTCATTGAATACCTTTGTTGAAAGGTCCTTTCCCCAGACTGCTTTAAATATGCAAGCGTAGCACTCTGCTGCGAGGCTGTTTGTGCTGACTAAATTCGGAACTTATCGATCTCAAAGCATGGCACTGACCTCAGAAATTAGCTGGCTCGGGAGCAGCATCAAACTCCTAAACTCGGATCGGTGTTGACACGAGTGCGTGACAAAACCCAAGCCAAGTCAAAGCTGAGCAAAAAGCCCAATTGCTGGTCCTGGTCTACGGCCAAAAGCTTGACTCATGCCTTGGACCAGAGTTTGGAAGAGGGTGAGTTTTCCTCCCCGGCCTTTTCATTCAGTAATTCCTGAGATCCAGTAAAAGAAATGCACATAACACTGTGTGTGCATGGAGAGGGGAATGAGTGCTGCTGTGCATTTGGGTTGAGGGGCTGGAACCAGGATCTGCCCAGGCATGCAGAGCCCCTGGGAAACCTCCTGCATTTGACAGAGCAGTAGATGGTTTAGGAGTGAAGTAGATGGGTGCCACGGAAGGCCCATGCTGTGTGTTACACACCTTTATGATGGTATTAAATTATTCCTGTTTCTTTCGATCCTATGCTATGCACTGCACCGTCCTGGTTCTGGTTGAGAAAGAGAGTGAGCGAGAGGGTATGGGACTGAGAGCAAAGTGGGGAATCCACAGCAGAAACCAGTATTTGTCAGAAATGGGAGTAATTGCTGCTCTTCGGTGTGATTTATTGAGGTAACAAAGGTTAATAACAATGCCACTCAGTCAGTTTATTCTATTCATTTTCATGTCATTACAACGTATCAGGCACGGTGCATGTTGCAGCTGGGGTAAGGACTGAGGCTCTCCCGGAGAGATGCTCCCGTCTTCCTCCTGGCCACCAAATCCCTCTCTGGCGTGGGCTGGGGGCTCGGAGCCAGGCTGGAGCATGTCCATGCAGGGTGGGCATCATAGGCATCAAAGGACTCCTCACTCTTTGCATCCCCCAGGCCTGGAATTTCAGACAAATTAGAGAGGGAGTTAGAGAGGAGAAGTTAACACAGGGCCAACTCATCAGAGCAGTGCTTTGCTGGCAGCACGTAGGAGTGAGGGCAGGGGTGGGCAGTGAGGGGGTGGGAAGCAGCCTGCGGCAGCAGATATCCCCACGGGATGCCTGAGGGATGTACGGGGCTTCTGTGGGAAGAGGTGGGTAATGCAAAGGAGCCGTCTGTCATGCAAATGGAGAGGCAAGAGGAGCGTTCCTGAGTGAGATCCTGATGGCTCTGGGGGAGTGGGGAAGGCTTTATAGTGGGATAGCCTCCTGCATGGGGAGCAGGAGGAGGGGCAGGAAGGGGAGCAGAGCAGGTTGGGATTACTTTGTTGTTCTGTTTAGGATTTGGCAAAAGCCAGAAACGACAGCTGAAAATTCTGAAAGTGAAGGAGGCTGGCATTTCAAATTAAAGAGGTTCATTGTCTGTTGATGAGGCTGCCCAAACCCTCACCTGCCTGTCCCCCTCCCACCATGAATTTCTATTTATGATGTAGGGATCTAAAACATGCTCCATGCTGAGCACTCATTTATCAGTAGCTTTCACTGAAAACTTCTCACTCCCATGATCTTCTACTGCAAAGAACAATTTTAACTGATCTCGGTATCTTCTTCGGGCTTGTAGAAGTCATCACGGCCTGGAAATTTAATGGCAGTGGGATTCCCTGCTCTTCAGGAGTCAGGGGTTGCTGCTGAGCTTTGTGCAAAGTACTGCAGGAGCTGCAGAGGCCCAGAGTTTCCAGAGTGGCTCAACAACCACAGCTCCCTGCAAGGTGAAGATTTTCCACAAATCACTCAGTGCTGCAAGAAATCCATCAGGTCTTTTCCCCAGCCCTGATGATCAGTGTCCACATTTGTTTCATCTGCACACACAACCACACAGATCTCCTCTGGTGGGCTTAGCCCAGATCCATCCTTCACTTAACCTGCACCCAAACACCTCCAATCTTTAACCCCCCCCACCACGGCTCAAAGCCCCCACACGAACGGTGTTCTTTGTGTGAGAGAGGGTTAAAGAAAACCCAACATCTTGCTGCGGATCATCCCTCCCTTCCACCCACTTCGGCGCTGGCAATCTCACTCTGTTCTTTCATCCAAGTGGGCATCAGCACCAGCCCCATATTCATAAGTGTCAAGAGGTGTTGATGCATACGGCAGTCGGCTGCTTTTGCCCACCCCGGAGACTAAAATGCCTCGCACCTCCACTCGGCTGCTGGGACTTGGCTGGCTTTCAGATTTTAATTTTTAGAAGGACTTTGAAATTTTTCCAGCTCTCTCTCTCTCTCTCTCTCTGCCGTTTTTCATCACTCACTCAGGGAGGTACCTGGGCTGCTTTGTTCTCAGAAATGCATTGGTGAATTAGCAGTCTCAGCTATGGTAAACACCGTGTTTTTACATCATTCTGACCCATCTCAGCTCCTGTTCTAAGGTGTGAGATAGGCAGCAAAGGACAACAGTGCCTCAAAGTGCTACTAAATTGTCCATCTAAATGCTCCTGCTACAGTTTAGGGGAGAAAGTTAGGCAGAAAATGGCAGAGAGAAAGAGAAATCTTCACCCACCCTGGTCAAAGTCCTAAAGCTGATGGTGGAGCATCCAGCTCACATGTCAGCCTAGACCCCAGCTGTTCAAGACAGCTGTTTGCACTCACAAATCTGCCTGCTGCAAGATTCCAGAAGGGTCCTATGGCAGCTTTTGGTATTGAAGGAGTTTTTGGCATGGGTGAAAGTTTCTTCAGAATTTTTTTCAATGCTTTGCAAGTCCTTGAGTGTTTTCTTGATGTCTTCTAACCCTTTGGGGACAGGCCATCAGGGTGCACATTTGGTGATATCTCACTCATGTCAGGAGCCCATGGAGGAATATTGGATCTAGGTAGCACTGCCTGGCCTGGGACTGAGAGCAGAGGTAAGAGCTGTATGGAGACCCAGAACTCAGCCAGGAGGTAAGTTTGGCATATAACCCAGCAAAGAGATCTGTGCTTTTACAGGTATCTCACCTAGCTCCTTTAAATCTCGATTTGTAAGTTTTTGCTTCTTTGAGGTACTGGCAGCATTTTGTGACCAGATCCAAAGTTGCCCGGAGAATCAAGGTTTTAGCTCTTCCGATTCAAAAAGAAGTCTCTCAGTAGTTTTCAAATACATGGGGTTGTGAAAGGCTGGGGCACAGTCCAGGGTTTGCAGCATTGATCCACAAGGCTCTAGCACCAGAGAGCTCTAGAAAGGATGGCAGAAATCAGTTCACAAATGTCTCACTCACCCATCAGCCCAAAGCAGAGCCACAAACTCATGCTGCTGCAGGGTCCCAACCTGCGCTGATGCCATCAGGTTTACACAGTGCCACTAAACCAGCCTGTGACACGCCGGGTGGGATTCCACTGCCTGAACATCAGTGTCTCCAACTTCAGTGCTCAACAGCGGACTCGGGGCTCCTGTGCCACATCTGCCAGTCCCTCAGGGGTGACCTGGTTACACTACAGAGTCTAAAATAGCCCTAAACCTTCATGTTTGGAAAGCTGAATGCAGGTGAAGGAGAATGGAGAACCATGGCACAGCAGGGACAAGAGTTGAGAAGTGTCTTGGGGCTGGAGCAGCATGCCAGCTTTACTTTGGTGTGGTCTTTTCTTTGGTTTTGGTCTTTTCCAACATTGCTTTTGGATCTTTGTGTGTCTATTTCCTTTCTGCACTACTGTGATACATTTTCCTTCAAATACCTTCAAATTCTCCAGAGAATGGAGAAATCCTTTTACTTTAACCTCATGGCAGCTCTCAACCTCTAAAACACATCTGCAGACATATGTTTGCCTTTCCTTTAGTAGGGAAGCACAAAATTTCTCTGTCCCCCTCCAGATGCTGCAGCTCTTGTGTTTGAAGAAGACCTCGGGCTGGAGCAGGATGAGTCCTGCTGACCGAAGCTCAGCTCAGGAATGGCTGGGTTCCCCCTGGCCCTCCCCCATCTTGTAACATCGAGGTCTTTCTTCTTTGTAGCAAGGTTAGGCTCTATATGTCTTAACCATATGCCCCAAGTGAAGAATTCATTAGCATTCATTATGCATTCATAAGAAACAAACGGGCAGAGGAGAGGGAGGTATTGCAATTCCTCTCAGCTGCTCCTTCACACCCGGCGTGGAGGGAGGGGCACCGGCCCCCCTCCAGCCTCCTCCTGCCTGGACCACTGACCACCCTGGCACTGCTGACCACCCTTCCATGCCCATCCTCACACCACTGACCACCTTTGCATCACTGATCAGCCTTGCTCATCTGACCACCCTTGCACACCCATCCTTGCACCACTGACCAGTCTTGCACTGCTGACCACCCTTCCATGCCCATCCTCACACCACTGACCACCCTTGCACACCCACCATTGCACACCCACCCTTGCACCACTGACTACCCTTGCATCACTGACCAACCTTGCTCCACTGACCACCCTTCTACGCCCATCCTCACACCACTGACCACCCTTGCACACCCATCCTTGGACCACTGACCAGTCTTGCACTGCTGACCACCCTTACACCACTGACCAGCCTTGCTTCACTGACCACCCTTCCATGCCCATCCTCACACCACTGACCACCTTTGCATCACTGATCAGCCTTGCTCATCTGACCACCCTTGCACACCCATCCTTGCACCACTGACCAGTCTTGCACTGCTGACCACCTTTGCTCCACCAACCACCCTTGCACACCCACCCTTGCTCCACTGACCACCCTTGCACGCCCACCTTTGCACACACTTCTCCCACCAGCAGCTGATTTCCAGGTTCCCAGCTGACAAGCCCCATCCGCCTGCGTGAGTTCCCCGTCGGTTCATTTAACTCTACAACATAAGCTGATTATGGAGGGAAATGGCTGAAGCATAAATCTGGCTTCCTTTTTTTCTTTCCCCTCATTTTTTCTCCCCCTTGGTGGTATCACCTCGCTCCCCTCCCCTGCTTCACTTCCATTTGTTCCCCGTGCAGGGAAGCCAAGGCAGACGGATGCAGGCCCCGCCATCCCCCCGGTTCCAAGGCATCCCTGCATGGGGGAAAGAAAAGGAAATCTTGATGGTTTTGAAAAGTAGCAAATGTTTTTCACTATTTCAGAGACACAGAGAGAGAGAGAGAGTCAGCTCAGTCCTTAACTGTAATTGATATCTGGGTGGGAGTTTTGGTCAAAATAAAGCCAAGCACACACATTGTCACGGGGTGATGTCCCAGGACACAGTGACACAGACACTGTTACCCACTTCTTGGTTCTCACCAGTGCAAAGACACCCTTGCCTCCAAGTCACCAGTGCTATAGCAATAGCAGTTGTGGGTTACTTTTTATTTTATCCCTTTTCTTCACTTAAAAATAACCAGAAGATTTCTGGCTACTTGTGAGAGCATGTCTTGAAGACACAGGAAATAGGTAGGAGAGTGGTGACATGACCTCTGCTTCGTGTCTAAGGAGCTCCAGGACTGGGTTCAGCATCTCACTGGCAAGTCTCCCTTAAATGTGGCAAGGAACATCCACCCAAAACAGGAGAAACTGTCTGAAGGGAGAGGTGGCTTCCAAAAAGCTCCTAAAGAGGAACACAGAGTGCTCTGTCTCTGTCCATGGTCTCCCTGCTTGCTTGGGAGGAAGATTTTGAACCTGCCTGGGTTTTGTCTTGTCATTTCAGAGTGATCTGGACCCATTTCAGCCTCCTCTGACAAAGCCCAGCCCCTGAAGCAGGCAAACACTGCTAACGCCGTCACCTGCTACTCTGACAATTTTTTTCAGTAAATCTACCGAGCAAATCTAGAAATCCAAACGAGGGGGAAAATTTATAAATCTCATCTGACGCGTTCAGAAATAAATTCCCGGTGACTTTGGTACCTGAGCAGGATGTGGGACCCGTCCGTGGCGAACGGCAGCTCTCGGCTGCAGCAGCTCCCGTGCTGTGCCGTGCCGCTGGGAAGCCCGACTTGCCTCCTGGTGGAAGGTCTCATTACAGCAGGGACACTTTCCAGCTCCAGCAGCTCTGCAAGAAGCAGGACGCGAGCTGCGAACACCTTCAGAGGAGCCTGACAGGGAGGGAGTGCCTGGCACGGTGCTACCCCAGAGCCGAGGAGTCGCTGCATGGCGCAGCCCCACGAACAGCACCTTGGATTATGGGCTGCGGGAGTGGGATGTCCGTGTCACGTTCATGGGCATCTCCCAAGCCAGCAGAGCCCAGAGCAAACAAAATGAAAGACCTCGTGGCCCTGGGAAGCAGTGAATGTCTGCTGCATTAGTGATGCTGCAGCTCTACCCACAGATCTCCTTTGGACAATGGAATACTGTAGATTATCTCTTATAACAGCAAAAAAAACCCAAAAAATTGCTCATGTGCTTTTATCCTGCTGAGTTAGGGCAGCACCAAGCCCACGGGTTCTGAGGAAGGCTGTGCTTGGACTTCAGTGCCCGGCTGAACTTGCAGATTACTCATAGGAAGGTTCGCATGATGTTCAGCCAGGTGGAAGACTTTGAAATCTAATTTTTTTGAGTGATGAGAGCAGAGGTTTTCCCTCCTGCATCACAGGGACACAGGCAGAGCTGTGCACCCATCCTCCTGCCCTTGCTTCTTGGTGATTCCCCTCTTTTGCTGCTCTCTCCTTGCAGTTAGGTCTTCTCTTCTTTGTTTTTCATTTTGTTTTGTTTGGGGTTTTTTTGTTTGTTTTTGTTTGTTTGTTTGTTTTTGGGGTTTTTTTTGTTTGGGGATTTTGGTTTGGTTTTGGGGGTTTTTTTTGTCTGCTGGTTTGAGTTTTTTAGAATGAAACAAACTAAATCTCTGTCCTGGAGGGAACTTTAAATGTCTGGTAACTGCTGCTATCCATAAAACTCCACCCAGCCCACGACTGTTGCTCTGTACCTGCCTCTCCACCCCTGGAAGGGCAGCAAGGCAGGGGGCAGGGATCTGCCGTGCACGGAGCCACTCTCCAAACAAACACCGAATCAGAGCGGTGTGGCCCCCTCATTAGCAGTCGAACATCAAGGACCTTCATGCAGCAAAATTAACTATTTTTTGTAGGATGTTTAACAAAAGAAAAGATACTAATGAGGTTAGTTAAAGGGTGGCCCTCTTTCATTAGCTCTGCTGGGCTAAGTCTGCCAGTGAGGAACTATCAAGAAGATTGCTTTTTTTAATTACTCTGTTAATTGATATAAAACAAAAAGGACGCAGATTAGTTGCATGCAATTAGCAAATTAATTCTTGGCAATTACAGACTTAATAATGGAGTACTTTTGCTGCTGTGTGTTGGATTCTGTGGCCTATATTCATTGCCTGTATGAGCTGAATTTTTTTTTTTTTTTAAGAGGAACAAGAGTTAAATATAGACATGTACACATTTCCTTGGAATTCTCTCAATAGAATGATGAGGAAGATAAAGTGCATTTATCATCTTTGACACAGCAGTGCCTCATAGCATCTGTATTGTTGACACTGAAGCCTAAGGTGATGTGTGAGACAGCTCTGCCTTCTTGCCTGGTTCTGACTCCTGTGCTTCTGAGCTCAGTGAGACGAGTTAGGCACAAGTTTCAGTTTCTTTCTGAATGGGGCCAATGGGCAGGAATAGTGGAAATCAGGTCCTTAGGGTCTAACCTCAATCTAGGACTCTTCCCAGGCTGCAGCACTCTGGCGGATCAAGTAGGCTGAAAAATACCCCAATTCTCCTTGAAAAGTCGCGGGTTTGGGGTGGTTGCTGTTGAATGATTACAGCAGAACAGTGATGGTGGCAAATTCCCTTTGTGGTACAGGGCGGTCTCCTGGCAGTGGGATGCTCTTCCCTGTCCTGGACGCTGGAGGAGGAAGAGTTTGAGGGCTGGTGGACAGCGAGGCCTCTGGTTGCTCCTGTCTGTTGACCTCATGATGCAGGATATTGGGATGGAGAGACAATGGTATAACCCCACCCAAGGGAATCAGCACAGAGACTGAGATACCTCACTCTGCTTGACCCCAGACTGGGGGAATTTGGTATTATTTAGCATTCAGCCTGACTGACTCACCCCTTGGCAAAACCACCTGGCACGTTACAATGCTTTGGAAGAGGAGCAGAAAGCAAAGCAGATGGGAATACTTGCTCTGAAATCTGCCCCAGTGCAGAGGAGCTGGGCATTTCCACAATCCTCTCCTCTCCTCTCCTCTCCTCNCATTTGATGACAGTCAGTTTCTTTTTGAATCAAAGCCCTCTCCTCCTCCTCTCCTCTCCTCTCCTCTCCTCTCCTCTCCTCTTTTTTCTCCACCTGTGCATTTTCTTTCCAAGCAAACTTGCAATGGTCACGTCCATTGCTTTGCTCGTATTGCTTTCCAATAATTTTATTTTACTCCAGACCGAGTCCGTGTGTTTTTGCAGACTGGTAGCAGGCAAGCAGGGACTGGGGGCAGAAAAGGTCTTGGCGATAAGACACCCATACACACATAAGGGGAAACACATGGAAATGTTCATCCAGAGAAGTTTGGAGGGGAAAAATGATTTTCTCACTGACTTCAGTCTGCTGGGGATCCTCATTCTGGTCTATATTTGGAGAGCACCTAGCATAGCAAAGGTGCCTGACAGACCTCCTGCTGCTTTTTTTTTCAGTCAGATCAGGATTAGCATTAGGGATTCTTCATTTGGATTGGGAAATGTCAGTGAGGCTGTCTGGCAGCACAGGTTATAGAGAGGCAGTGAACAAAGTTTACATCCAGTGAGACTAATTTACACCCTGCGACAGTGGCTGTATGTTCCATGTTTCCCACTGACTCCAACCTTTCCTGGGTGTATCAGTTCCTCTGGTCACTGTCAAGGACTCAAAAATGTTGAGAGACCTTATTCTGCTGGGTAATTGCTTTGATTCCATAGATTAAATTAGTGAAAATAGACACTGAAGACTTTATTAGTGCATCTCTTTCTTCCTGTACAAACCCTCCTCTTGTAAAAGGGAGGGATGAGACCCTTTGCAGGGAAAGGCCGTGCAGGGATGTGTGCAATGGGAAGGCACAGGGAATGTCTCATGGGAGCAAACAGCCTTGCAGGGTTTCACTGCAGGAGCACGAGGCTGCCTGCAGCCATGTGTCTCCCTTCAGCTATTTCAGAGCTTCCCAGGCTGAAATCTGCCTTTCAATCCCTATTTGCGGAATACCTGTTTAATTTCATCGTTACTTTTCAGCTCATAGTAACGTTGGTTTTTTCCTTTAACCCATACCTTTTGCTGTTAGATGCTATCAGGAGTTTTTTTACAAGAATATATATTTTTCATACGTACAAGCCAGCCTGTTTCCATCTCATTTCTTCTAAAACCTTTCTACTACTTTTTAAACCTAAAAATATTGGACCCACCCAAAGTGATTCTCAGACAAGCAAGAAGATTATTTGATGCATCCGGTGTTTTGCTTCACATAAGTTCTCAGTATTGACAAGGAGGAAGAAACTGTGAAGGGAATAGATCAGACTTGCTCTTAAAGATCTCTTAAAGAAGAAAATAACCCAGCAGCCAATAATTAGATTGTTTTCTTCCAGCGCCCAAGCCCAGAGTTTATTTGCAAAGCAGTTTCTCAAAGAGTGGTTTAGCAATGAATTTCTGATTAGTTTGGGCACAAGGAATAGGCTGAAGCACCTGCAGAGATGCAGTGGTTGGGAAGGGTCAGCACAAGGATGTGGATGTAGCCTGAGGATCAGATCCTGCCCCATTCCCCACTCCAGCCAGTCTCTCCGACCTGGAGCGGGTTGTCATCCCTATCATTTTGTTTCCCCACTGATGTAGGACCCCAGATCAGAGGCTTTTAAAGCCATAAAAACCCTCCACTGAAAATTCAGCCTCTGATCGAGGTGCAGGGAGAGCACAGGACTGAGCTGGGACCTGGCCCTGAATGTTCCTGGAGAAATTGCTTCAGGCAGAGCCACCATTGCCACCCAGCATGTCCGTCCTCCCCCTCCAATCCTAATATCTTTTCTCCCTCACATGGAATTCCATACTTTGGATGCTGCTGGGTAGGGGCTGTTGAGGATTCAGCCATGAAGGAAGGCAGTTTGCTGCCTCATCCTTTAATTTGGGAGTGTCCTCTCTTTCCTCCTCTCACTTGTCTTTAGTTCCCAGCAAAACCCAGCTCTTGTCTGGGATATAATCCTTCCAATTTATCCAAGGTTTCAAGGGGAATTATTCCATGTAAATGTCCTCTTTTCACCACTATTCCTTTCCTTCAAAACATATGCCTTGCTTTAATTTTTTTTCCTTACATGAGACATCTTGTTTATTTTTCCCTCCTGTCTTTGCTCCCCCCTTGCTGCGGCTGCTTCTCCTGCTGGTGCTGCATTGCTGGTTGCCAGAGAAATGTTTTTCTTTCACTTTTATTGTAATTTATTGATTTTTTTTTCCCCCCTCTTATGGGCTCAGAACCTTTTGCTTCTACCAAATGAGGCACGAGGCATTAGCAACACACTGTATGCAAATTAAAGAGTTAAAACGAGGAGGGCATGCCCACGTCACACACAGTCAGTGAGAACGTGAGAGGGCCTGAGCCACAAAACAGAAGCCAGCAGCATTATCTGTCTGACTTGTCCCTCTCCTCCCACACACTGGGGACATTTTTTCTCACACTTCTGAGGGTTTTCTGCCTCCCCTCTACCTGGCTCCATAGCCAGCAGTCCTGCCTGTTCCCCTCTCCGTGTGTAAATGGGTTGTGATGTGCTGGACTCAATCACTGCTTCCTCTCCAGAGGCTCCAGGAAGGAAAGCCATGAGCATTACCTTCAAGGGGTTTGCACCATCTTGTCTGCTCCTGATGTAACTCCCTCCTGGCCAGTGCTCACAGTCCTTAGGGAGAACTTTAATTGTTATTTTCAGGGAATCTCTACAGAACTGGAGGGATTTCTTTCCCCTCCAGCTCTTTCTCAGTGTACCATGGAGCTATATCCCCCTTTCCCTGACCTATTTGATTTTCACTCCCAGTCGTGAAGGGCAATCCCCACGCATGCCAAGATCTCCATCCTATGATGTAGGAGGGTACAATCTTCTCCATTACCATTATTTGTGGTCCTGGTTGTCTGAGATTATATTCTCTCCAACAAATCCCATTGGCTTCACAGTTTCGTGGGTAGAGATCTTAGAAAACACAGGTTCTGGGGGACTAATGTGTGCTAAATCTGTCCCCTAGGATCTCTTCTGAGCTGATCCTGCGTTTTCAGAGACCTCCATTCATAGAAAACATGGCACATGGACTGGAAAGTACCTTGCTGCAATGCACAATACGTTTGGCATTAATTTAAATGAGAAACACAAAATTTATTCGAAGATTTCAGTGGATGGTGTCACCTTTGTACCCAGCTGCCAACCCTCAGGTACCTCCTGCCACTCTCCCCTCCCACCTCCAGTCTCTTGGCACAACTTCACCTAAGTGTGCATCAAGAAAGGAATTGCATCTGTCAGCGTCCGATAATGTTTAGGACAAAAGTCTTGCATAAGCAGTTTTTTGGGGTTTTAAGCTAAGAAAAACCCTTGTGGAACAGAGTGCTGCTCTGGGGCTCAGTCTCCTCAGCACTGTCATAGTAACAATTATTTATATGTTGTTTTTTCCAGGTTTTTTTTTCCCCTGACTGCAGGACTAAAAAATAAAAACAAAAACACAAGCCAGCATTTAAAGTATCAGCATCTTTTTTTGCAGATTTATTTTTTTCACATACACTAACCTTCAGAGACAGAAAGATGCATTTGCCAGCTCGTAAAGATATACATTAGCCTTCATAAGTATAGGTTCAAGAAGTTGTGTTGGATCCTCCAAGTTTTTCTTACACCTACGACCATATTTCATCAATAAATTTGCTATCTAGACAGTACACAAAACTAAAATTGGACCAGCAGCTGACAGCCTGGGGACTGAGCTAGGGACTGTCAGAGCTGGCAGTGTTTGCTAATTGAGTTAAAAGAAAAGATATCCTTTTTCTTAACTGGGAGAGTCTGACACATTTTCTGGGGTCATGGAGAATGGAACACACACACACACACACACAAACCCCAAACATTTGCCAAAGGGTTTCTTTGTAAGCAGCAAGACCGGCTCGGATTCAGGTACCCGAAAGCTTGCCTGGTTCAGAGTGTGTTATTTGCTTTTTCACAGTCAATAGGCAATTGTAGATGACAACAAAATATTGGATCTCGCCTGCAGCGCCGTGGAGCCTTTTTCTTTAATGTGCCAGCACTGAGAAAGAAACTTCCACAAGTTGTGCAAATCACTGCTGGTCAAACGAAAACTTCACTGTAGCATGAAATGTGAAGTGGCACCTTAGATACAACTAATGGAGCTATCATGGGCCTAAAAGTAACTCTCAGGGCACCTCAAAGGGATTTGTTTCTTCCCTTTCAGCCTCCCTGTCTTGCAGGGACATTTTTCATTGCCTGTCTCTGAGTCCCCACTCGGGCTCGTTGTTAATCACCGGGCGCTGGGACTCGCAGGCATGCGGGAGCGTGCTTGGAGGGAGCTTGGACAATGCATCAGCTCAGGTGGGGATAATCCCGAGCTCATCATGACCTTGGGTTTGCTGCAGATAAAAATACTGTGCAGGAGGGTTTGGGGATCTGCTTTTGGCAGGAGAGTTCAGCTCAGGCAAGGCATGGGGAGTGCTGAAGCAGCCTCTGCCTCTGAGCCCAGGGCAAAGGATGGAGTCCAGCCGCACTCCCACATCCGGGTCCAAACTGCTCCGACAACAGTGGATGTGGCATGACAAGCTCACAGCCCATCTTTAATATGCCACAAGCCCCTTCATAAGGAGAAGAACCTGATTGTGGAAATGGAAGCGGAAACATCATTACGTTTTCAGAGTAATGAGCTTGGCCCCCACCCTGTAGCTAATTAAAACTGTGGAAGTCTTATTTCAGCTGTAATCAACCTAAATCTTAACTACAAGCATAGCAAATATTTTTTCAGTGTATGTGGCTTGGGTTTTTTGTTGGTAAGTGAGCAGGGGAGGAGGCAGTGCCTTTTCCTCCATGGCAGGAGCTGTTTTGAGCTTGTTCCTTGACCATGCAGGGGATGTGGTTCCTGCAGGGACAAACACAGCCCGTCTGTGTTTATTTAGAGACGGTTACCAAACACAGAGATATTTCAGTGCTCAGGGGTTTCAGCCTGATCTAGGATGAGAAGATATCTTAAACATAATAATCAAAAAGATAGAAAAACAGGTAACTCGTCTCTCTTGAGCTTCAAATACGAATTGGTTCAAATTTTAGGTGCGTTGTTTCTTACTTCATCCGTGTTGCCTGTTCTCCCCAGCTGAGCCACATTAATGCAGAGACTGAGCTCCCCTTCCCAGCATCTCTAAATGGATGGGGGAATCCTCCTGAGGCAAAGGTGAGGTGAAGATGTGTAAGAAAAACCTCAATTTAGTATTCTAATAAGAATTAGGCGTCCAGATTTCTTTAACAGCTTTGCAGTATCAGACGTGAAGCACAAAGGGATCTTCTCCCTAGCTCAGGGGCATGACACACTCTGTGGACCACGCACAGAGGAACTGCTCTGGCCTTCCCCACTCTCAGCAAATTATGGTTTCCTACTTCAAAAGCTCAGAATTGTATTTATATCATGAAATACGGAGTTGTGGAAAAAATCCTGCTCCTTCAGAAAGCTGCAGTCCTGGCAGGCGGGCAGATGCTGCGTGTGCTAATAGTGAAAATACAGAGAGACATTTTCCTGCTTGCTTTTTTTTGGTGGGGGAGAAAGGGCACGTTCAAAGCACGGAGCACACAAATGTGTGCACACACAAACCCTCCAGCCTCTGCACATGTATTCACCGGGGGTTCAAATTAAACTCCAAATCGTGCAACCGTGATCTGTACAGATTAGAAGTAGGCTTAGATTGCAATTAAGTCGAGGGAAGTCAAGAGCTTAGATAACGATTATCATTTTTTCCTATTTGGAAGAACCAATTGGGAAAAAAAAAAAAAGAAATAAAAAGAAGATTAAAATACAGTATATCTGTGCACATGCACTAATAAATTGTCATTAAACAGTTCCCTCCTTATTGTCTAAATGGAGATACTATGAAATATTTGTAATTAGCAACACAATTTATTAAAGCTGCCCTATCTTGGCTTGGTGCTGTTTCACAATCAAATGCAGTTTGGGATTTTGCAGCCAACCATTTTTTAATCACCGGAGCACT
Source organism: Cnemophilus loriae (assembly GCA_013397755.1). Classification (NCBI taxonomy): domain Eukaryota; kingdom Metazoa; phylum Chordata; class Aves; order Passeriformes; family Corvidae; genus Cnemophilus; species Cnemophilus loriae. The sequence continues at coordinate 68,783 of VZTF01000260.1, read as the reverse complement.
TCATTTTTAGTAAATCCAACCCTAATTTTTGTTATCCCCTGCTGGGCTTTACTTGAGAAAAAAAAAAGTTTAATTTGGTTGAGATCCCCTCAAAATCATCTCTGCTTAATGCCTCCCAGCCTTCTGCAGTCTGTCTGCCCATTTTGTACAAAACACACACGCAAGCAGTAATCAGCAACTATACCCCAGCCCTGCATTAAATGTCAGTTTTGTGCTTTGAGATTTTTCATGAGCTTTTGAAAAGCAGGGCGTAGCAGGATGCAGCCCACATTAAAAAAAA
>VZTF01000260.1:45988-68473 GCA_013397755.1 Cnemophilus loriae | reverse complement strand
AAAAAAAAAAGAGAGAGAGAGATACAGCAGAAAAATAGTGTTCATTATCAGGGAGAAGTAAGTAAATGATAAGAGATGATTTAGAGATCCGGAATGTAAAATGCATGATGCAAACGTTCAGAAATGGACTGCTCCTGCGCTATCAGGAGTTGAAGGTCACGCCACATGTCATTGGAAAGGTAATTTTCTCTAGATTTTGAAATAGGATCTCAGATTTGACCTATGCCCTCCGTGTCCTGAACATCTGGGCATCCTTAATGCATCTATTCCTTTTCCTTTTTTCCCTTTTCCTTTGTCCCCACAGCTGGAGGACAGTCCCTAGCTTGGAAGAAAGAGAAAAAGAATGGCCAGATTTCAGTTTTAGCCTTGCTGTGGACTTGTAGGAGACCCTGGACAAGTCATTTCATGCCTTTTGGCTCCCCCTTGTCAGTAAGATGGATTTGGTATAGAACTGCCCAGATAGCTCATGCTTAGGTCTCAGTATTTGATTAATTAATGCTCGTGAGTTATTTCGTGATGCTCACATGAAATAAGTTATTCACAGCACATTCCGATGTGCTTCCATTGCTTTAACAGCTTTGAGAATGAGATTTGTTTCCCATAAACAAGATAGCTTTATCCATATCAATAGGTATCTAAGTGTGATTCCACAGGGTGCAAAATTATATGAATGACTTGAAATACTTTTATCAGATATTTTTCATTACCTTTTGAAACAGATTTAAAATACCCTTCTCTTAAATCTTCTCATGCTGGGCTCAGCTAGAAATACAAATATTTAGTGCATCCAGAAGCCAAAGCATCCAAAAATACAGTTCTCTTTGGGAAATAGAGGTGCCTATATGCTTCAATTTCCCTCATCTTTAGACTGGCAAAACTGAGGTTTATCTATAGAGACTAAAGGAAGAAGAGAAGCAGAAAAGCTTCCAGACAGTTTCTGCAGACAGCTTTCCTCAATATTTTGAGACAACCTCTCCATGCAAGTCACAATTTCTGTTCTGTGCAAAAATCTTCAGCCTACTTGGCTTCCTGATTTCCAGTGAAATCTTCAAACACCAGAGGCCAAAATTGCTCCAAGGCTCAAATTAAAATCCTTTGCCTCTAAAAAAAAGCTCAGTTCACACTCTTAGCAATGCTGCAGTGTAAGGAGAGTGAACTTCCATAAAATAAATGTTTTCCCAAGGGTAACAGCAGTGTTTGAGAGGAGGGCACTCGCCCCGCTGGTGTTGGACATTTGCACCGTGACTGGTGAACGAAGTCAGACACAAAAATCAGACCTAAAATCATCGGTGCTTCAAATCTGCTTCAGCATCAGCCTCGTCAGGGTCCTGTCTGCAGCAGCAGGGGCCTGGAGAGTGCTGGAGCAGAGCCTCTGCTCCTCTGGGATGCTCTCCCTGACAGCCCCGTGGCAGCCTGGGCTCCTCTGCTCAGCTGCTGCCCCTTCAATTCTCCTTTCTGTTTATCTTCTCCTTCTGAATGGAGCCCAGCTAATCAGCCCGATGGCCAGGATGCCTGTCGGAAAACATATAAAAGGATTTAAATCCCTCTCCCTCCTTCAGGAAAGCTTTTCCCTGCAGTGGGAAAAGGGTTCATGATTCTGACTGTGAAAGAGAGCAGGGGGATCTGTACTTGGGGGCAGAGCAGCTCTTTGCAGACATGGGCTTGGGGTTCACATCAAATTCCCAGCTAAACATCCTGTCTAAGGTGAACTTAAAAACAAAGTCATCTTGCAAATGGTTCCCCCAGCAGGTTGAGACATGCTGTTGAGGATAATGTGAACTCCCTGCAGTCTCAGAGAGACAGGGAGAAAGCAGCTTATTTCCATATCTTAATTAAAATTTCCATTAATCCCATCTGAGGCCTCATAACTTCAAAAACTTGGACAAAAAACCCCAACACTTATTTCTGATAAATATTTTAGACTAATTGTTCGGAGGTAGCAGACATCTCTGGCTGGTGAATATCAACGAGCCGTGGGTGCTGCCGGCTGTTTAAAGGGAACCGCGAGGGTTTTGTTTGTTTGTCCTCTGAAAATTACTGAACATCTCAAATGCCAGAGATAGGAGACACAGAAAACAAATGTGCTGGGCTGAGCAGGGCAGCTGTAGCTCCTGTAGGATTGTTTGGAGGCTGCTTTTGTGCCTTGTAGGCTCCTTCCTGCAGGCTCAGAGCCCAGGTGCTTCCAGAACAAGGGGAGCTGCTGGGCAAAGGAACCGCTGGCTCAGGACAGCATCTCTTAATGATGCTCTGTCTTTATCCTCCAACTCAGCAGGGTGTTTGTATAAAAAGTAATGAGAATCAGGGGCTTGAAAGCAAAACACAGTTTCCCCAAGCAAACTCTGAGCCTACAGGAACTGCTTTTTGAAGAGAGCTGTGGATCTGTGGTGTGCATCAAGATGGAGGTGCTGATATCAGCGGAGAAGATGAACGTTCAGAACGTGACCTCGCTTTGCCTTCCTCCTCTGCCCATCCCAGAGCCGTGGGCTGCTGGTTCTCCTGACACGCAAAGCCTCCGTGTGGGATGGAAAAGTCACCACTCCACTGGACAATCATCAGGAACCCAGACAAGATTACGATTTCTCCCTCTGTTTCTCCTCGTTTAAACCAAGATCACGAGCAAAGTTTATTCACACTCTGCCTCACTTCTACCAGTTTTTCCATCTTCTCATAGCTCCTGAGCTTTTCCAGCAGTGACCAGAAAAACATTGCTAAAGAACCAGAAGATAGAGCACAATTAATGGCAGTTTCAGCCACCTGCCTGGCCACAGGAGATGGCTGAGAAATAGCAGCAAGATTTAGAATGGCAAGAAGAAAAAATCCAATAAAGCTTTTCCTTTGCCATTTAAAATCATGCTTCTGCCTCATTCCTGGGGGATGATCACCAGGGTCTTGAATGTCCCTTTTGCACAGTGCTGAGATCACCAGAGCCCAAAGCCCATCTCTTACAACTCAACTTCCCCCTCTGCTCACTTTCTTTGCTTCCCAAATTTGACACTGGTTTGAGATAAGAAAATACTGATTTAGGCTTTGTAGAGTGGAGATAGGTTTGGGGATAGCACAAAAGGTACTGGGTTTTGGCTCTTTATCCTGTACCATTCAGCTTAACAAATTAATTTAATGATCTTTCACTTAATTTTAAATGCTATTAATTTGATCCATGGAAAGAAGCATTTATTACTGTTTGAATGCATGCAGAGGTAAGCAAAATGCTTTCACGTTTCTGTTGAGCACCGGGGTGTATTTGGGGATGCAGGGAGGGGGATCTCCATCCCTGTTTAATGGCTTTTCAGGCACACAGGTGAGAAATGAACCAGGTAACAAAGGAGAAATGGGAGAGATAGGGTGGAAAACAGACAGACCTTCAGCTGGGGCAAGGCTGGGAATTTGTGTCCATGCTCCTGTAGGGCACAGCTGTCGGGGTGTGGAACTGTGAAAGGACAGAGCTCCTCTCTGGCTTTGCACTCCTCGTGTCAGTGGCAGCCACGGAGAGCGGCAGCCACAATTAAACCCCGACGCCGAGCCCGGTGTCCCGGAGGTGACATCCTCGGAACGAACCCAGCACTGAGAATGGCAAACTGCAAGGGACCCGCTGACGGGTTCTCCGTGGCCACAGATCACCTCCGAGTGACAGAAAATTGGACACAGATCACAAGGAAGGCAGGAGAGAGCACTGGGGAGGGGGGAGGAAGGGGAGAAAGCAACCACTCCTAAAACGAGCCTAAAATCTGCCTGGTTGCTAGGGAAGTGGGACTCCTGGTAAGTCATTTCAATTTGTACCTATATTTATAACAGTATGAAGATGCGTTTTATAATCTGTGTAATAAAGAACCTCATCAGCAACTTCTCAAAGAAACTTGTTATTACAGAGAATGACACTCTAATTGCCTCCAGACATTTAGCTTGTCTAGTGAGTGAAGTAACCTGATAAGCTATTGAGCTATTAAGTGATGTAGAATCAATTAATGTAGTTAGATAAGAAAGTAATACCCTACCTAGGTTAACTAAATAGTATGTGTCAAACGAGTCACTATTAATTCAGGTCCAGAACAGCATAGTAGACCCATATAATTCTCAGTCACCTTCATGAAATTGAGGGGATTGCATTTTGACCAAAGAAAACTTGTTTTTGAAAGATACTTTGTGGGGGAAAAAAAATAAAGATAAATACAGAATTCATTACTGGGCTCATTTTTTCCAGCAATATTCTCCATAAATTTAAAATATAAATTACTGAATAGCAGTGCTGCAGAGATGGTTACATTGTAGGGACTGATTCTTTTGGGTTTTGGAAAGAGAGGGAGACATAGGGGGAACACACCTTGAATTTCCACAACAGCATGGAAACACAAACAGGACCTGGATAAATGGGATTGGAGTTGCTCATGTCACCTGGTGCAGGTGCAGGCTCACACACACAGCACTGCAGACCAGCACAGAACCATTAGTGCCTCAATCTCCTTTCAGCCTGGCAGCACCCCAGGCTGGTGGAGCTGGGCTGTCAGCGAGTGGGGCTGACGCAGGGACGAGGTGACAGATGGGGAAGGTCGCCGTGCCTTGTGTAGATACAAGCAAGAAATGTGTGAGGCCCGAGTTCTGGTTCCAGTTAATTTTGTCCCTGTCTGATCTAGCTTCGGGTGTGATTATCTGGAGTGTGTTAGAGCAGAGGAGAGGAGAATGGGTGAGAAATTATCATCCTGTCTGTCTCACCACTGCTGCAGGTTTCCTCTCCTGATATATTGTCTCTGTAGCTGGGGAGTGCAGAGGGAGGTTAATGAATCTTAAAACATTTGTAAGTGGCACAGTGTAGCTCCAAGCAAGCCGGGGTACTCGGGAAAGTCTGCATTGCTGTGCTAATGTGCTGCTCAACAAGAGCTAATTAGCCCTACCTGGGAGCACAGAGCACCGGGGGACACGGTGGCACTGCCAGCTCGGGGGATGGCTGTGCTGCCTCCAGCCCTGCTGGCTCCACATCTCGGCTTTGGACCCTTTCTTCCACCTCCTCAAGTTTTTGGAAAGAGATGTTTTCAGCTATGAAATTGCAGTCACCCAGGTCTTGCTGCAGGGGTTGTTCTCATCCATGTATCCAGCTGTCTGGTTATGTCCAGTATTTTATACAGATATAAAATCACAGAATATCCTGAGTTGGAAGTGACACACAGGGATTTATGCCCTCCTGCAGTATTTGGAGACCCCTGTAATGTATGAGCCAGGGTTTAAGACTGAATCCAGGAACATTTTGAGACCTTCTCCCAAGATTAGGTCCGTCATGGAAAGAGGGTTGTTGAAGGACTCAAAGCAATGTGCCAGGGGTGGGGCAACACCTCCAGGCACTCGTGGGTCAGTTGGCATTAATTTGACCTGCTGTGGTTAGATAACAAACTTGCTTAAAGCTCCTCATGAATCCTTGGAATGGGTGTTTGCAACTTTGGAAACTCGCAGTCCTTTGGAAATCTGGGCTTGTAGGGGAAATGGCAAACTCTTGTTGGGAGGTTTATTGCATATTACATTGTGGATGGTCTATGACAGAAGAATATTTGGGAAAAAATTAACATCAACACCCCTAAAACATCCCATTACGTGAGGTGTAACCACATGGAAAACTTGGTATTTCTTCCGTGAAGGACCACAGCAGTTCCCTATGGACCACAGGGCAGCAGTAAAAGACCAGTCAGCTGAGGGAAATGCAGAAAAATAAATATATCAATAGTGAAGGTTTTAGTGCTTCCTCTCGAGCATTTAGATGTGGTACAGGATTGGAAATTTTGTTTCTGATCTTCTTTAAACACGAACAACCCAGAGCCATCTGAACTGATTTGCTTAATGTGCTGTTCAGCATTCACAGCATAAATTGAATTGTTAGCCTCTCTGTCTGTGCATTTGAATGTTTTGATTCTAATATTACCAGCAGAGCAACCTTCCCTAACTGGATTGTTCTCACAAGTAATGTTGATGCTTTGCACTCCCACTCAATTGATGTCACTGGGGCTACTGACAAGAAGGTGCCTGTTAGAGAGAACAGGCTGAGAATCAGATCAGAGCAGAGAGACTGACAAATCAGAAATATCTCATTTTTCATCAATGTTCTTTATTTTAATTTTTTTTCTGCCAATTTCTAGTTATTTGCTTCTGACAGGGATGGGCTTGCAGATGCTTTACCCCACAGCTAAAGCTGCTGAGGACCTAGCTGGGATGTATCTGCACCTTCCCACAGTGCAGAAATGCCCATCAGGAAGGGTTTGCACCTGAGCATCTGCCCCGTGACATTCGTGCTTCTGCACAAGGATTGTGTGCGATACTGGGAGAGAACCCAGCTCTCCCCGTGCCGGTGGGTGCAGATTGTCCACAGTGCTGGAAAACTGCCTCTTCTGGGCTGCCTGAGCTGCTCCCCAGTCATCTCCAGGCTCATTTGGAGCCACTGTAGCTCTGAGATATATAGATATTTATATATCAGTAGTCAACTTGAAATTATGGAACATGCTGCAGCTTGACACCTGTGAAATTGTGGAGAGGAGTTAAAGGCAGGAGTAGTTTGGGAAGTTTGAGGCTGCAGGACCTCGTGGGGCTGGTGTTTTAGTGCTGCTCTGGGAAGAGACATCCCCAAGCGTGTGTCTGGTGCAGATGTCAGCACAAAGCTGGGTCTCTGAAAGTTGGATCTTGGTAGCAAACCCACGTGGCTGCAACAGACGCCATCAGGGAGCAGAGCCCTGGGGAGGAGATGTGACAGCACCACCATGTCCATATGCAAAAGCTGGATAAAACAGCATGGAAGACTAAGTGTGGGATTTGGGGTATAGCAGAAGGGAATTTGCCACTCCTAGATCTCAGCAAAGTCTATTAGCAGGGAAAGGGAGAGGCAAGGCTCTTCTCTGGGATCCTTCCGTGAGTAACTGTTGTGACCTGTGGTTTTTAGTCCTTCCCAGAGTTTGATGTTTCATACGTAGACAGTTGCCAGGGGAAATTTTGCTTACACTGTAATTTTCCATTTGCTGCTAGACTTCAGACAGATGAGTGCAAACTGTTCTCTCTGCAACTCAGGAGATAATTTTGCAGTCAGTGTGAACACTGTGAACCTTCTAATTTATTTTTTTTCCTCTAATAACAGTTTGGCAAATCAAAGTGTCTGTTCATTTAGGCAGGAAAAACACCTGGGAGCCATGCAAAAAAAAAAAAATACACAGGCGTAGAGATGGACTCTGAGCAGGCTGTGTCTCAGATTAGATATTCTCCGTGATTAGGGGTATTGAACATTTTCCATTTTATCTTGACTGCATTGAAGGAGAAGCATCGAGGATGACTTTGGAGGGAAGGAACTAACATGCACACACCCAGTTTCTAAATACTTTTATTTACACAAATTCCTTTGCTGTATTTTCCAACATCATAAGACGTTGGTCATCAAGATAAATTCAGAAATCTGGCCACTACTGCGAGGTCAAATGCGGAAAAAATGAGAAAGTGAATATTTCTGCTTTGCATGGTAGAAGTTAGGGAGACATGATTGTATTCCTTGCCTTTCAAATAAGTTCCATTTTAAGCCAAGAAACCAAATGGTGGCACACCGAGTAAGAGAGAGAGATTTTCCCAGAGAATAATTTTTAATTAGCTCAGAAAACTGGTAAATTTTTGGACAGTCACCCAGATTGCTTTATCCACAGTAAATAATAGAAGTAAACTCTCCCCTCTACTCCTGCTTTGCACATATCCAGGAACATGCGAGCCCAGGTTAGCAAAACCACACTTTCTTTTGTTCTCTTTGTTCCCTTTGTTCACTCTGCAGTAATGAAAAATGACAGCCATATTTATTGTAACATTCCTCCAGGAATGCAGAGATAATTACCTGCCCTTAGCATGGGAGAGGAGAACGAGCACAAGCTCCATCTTCTTCCAGCTCCCAGGAATCCAACTGCAGCCTTGGCATGGAATGTGAATGGAAGGCATTGGGAGCAGAGATCTACTGCCTTGTTTTTAGGGTTCATTTTTCGTCTGTTGCAAAAACACCACAAACAGCTCTGTTAAAAGGGGACTGCTTTGAATTCCACCTGTTTCCTCCCCTATTTCTCAAGGAAAGGCCTCTGTGTGTTCATCTGAAGTAGACTTGACTTTATTGATAAAACTGCTGTTTTCACGAGGCCTCCTGTAGGGTCTGCCCTGACAGATCTGCCTTCAGCCCTGGCCACTTTGGGGGTGATTCTTCTTTCCATTAAAGAAACCCCAAACTTCACCTTATGTGCTTTTAAGAGGGTATGTGTTATTTCTGAGAAGCACTGGATTAGCTGGCATTGGAAATGAAAGCCTCGAATCTACCAAAATAAAACAATCCTTTGGTACGAGTAAGTGTGAGCTGGTTCCTGTTCAGCCTCCTGGTGTGTGGTGGTGGTGATCCACAGCCTGGCCACAGGAATCAGAGAATCCCAGAATGGTTTGGGCTGGAAAGGACCTTAAAACTCATCTCGTTCCAAGCCCCCTGCCATGGGCAGGGACATCTTCCACTAGACCAGGTTGCTCCAAGCAACGTGACCTGGAGCAATTCCAGGGATGGGAAAAGGACAACGATTCCCTTCCCAAAGCATGGGTGGATGAGCTCCCTCTGTGGTGGCACACCTGGGATCGAGGGAACTCTCCTTCCCTTCCTGCCTCTGCTTGTTTGGGAAAACACTCCTAGGTGAGCATGTGCCCAAGGTCCAGCGCAGAAAAATGTGGGGAATTCTGTAACTTTTACTCTTTTGTTCAGCAAGAACAACCCATCCCAACAAGGTCTGTTCAGGTAACCTGGTGCCTCACTGCAGCTTTTCATGATTATTTTCTCCTATTTGTTCCCATTTAATGGAAATTTGGAAATAAGACCTATTTAGCCTTCATAAGAAAAATCTCTTCATATCTTAATATTTTTGTTCTCTGCCTCTGTTTCCTCACTAGCTGGGATTTTTCAGACTGATTATTTTTTAAGGTATTGAAAATATAATCCGTATGATATATTAAAATATAATTAAAAGTTTTATTGTGTTTGCAGCAGGGTGTTATGCCTAGGGAGGTTTTACAAGAGCAAATATATTTTTGCATTCCCTGCACAAGTGAGGGAGACCAACTATTAGTGACCTTTTTTACTGCTAGAAAAGTAGAAACAAGAAGAGAGGGGATGGTTTTTTTATGCTTCCAGGTGTTTTACCTGTGTTCCAGAACATCTCCCAGTGGTACAGAACAAAAGGAGATAAAAATTAAGTTCATAGCCTGGATTGCTCTGTTTCTCAGGTTACGATAAGGAAGTTCTGGCATGGCAGCATGGTGGGGATGGGGATGGCCAAGGGATGCTGAGCTGTAGCTGATTCCCATGACCTAATCCCCTGCCTGTGGAGAGCAGCAAAGCTGCTCCATGGCAGAGCAGCTGCTCTTGGTGGGAGCTCATGGAGCTGGGAAACGCAGCCCTGCGAGTGGGAATGCACGGATTGGTGGGGCTGTGCATCCAGGGGAGTCCTCCTGGAGACCCTTCCGGGCTCAGAAGGACCTCTTCACCTTTGCTGCACGATCCAAGCCTTCACCTTCCTGCACGGGGTGGGCAGGCTTTGGGTGTGGGCTGTGACTGTGCCCCCATGGGCCTCTGTCAGCCAGATCCCTTTGCTGGGCGTGGAGACTTGCAGGACAAACAGCCTAAACCAGGAAGAACGGGCAGGAATTCTGGGATTTGCAGCTGAACTGCCCAAATCTCAGTCTCTCACCTTCTCTAGCCCACACCCAGAAGGGGTTGCACTGGGAGTGCTGCAAACCCACTTATTCCTCAGTGGCCTATGGGGAGATGCAGGGTTCAGAAATGGGGGATTTGGAGGATGAAAGATTAACTGGACAGTGCCATCATGATGGGAAAGTAATTGAATAATAATATACAATATTCCATCATGCTATATTATATTGTATTAATCAAAGTGCCCAAGTGCTTAAGGAACTTGATTTGCTTTGGGATTCTTCTCTCTCTTTCTCTCTACCCCCAGGAACTACTTCTGTTCCTACAGATCATATTTTCAACTGTCTTTAAATAAGTGTTTAATGGGATTTATGAAAACACCTGAGCAGGTTAGATAGGTTATAAATCCCACTGATTTCACTGACCTCTCTGTAGATGGGATACAGGCTCCTATATTGCACAGGCTTATTTGAAAATATTATTTCAAGTATGCTGGAAAACATTAGTCCTGTTAAATTTGTGGTTTAAATTCTGGGAGGTGCCATCAAAGTGAGGCTGGTGCAAAGAAATAGAAATAAAACTAAAAACATATATGTGTGTTAGTAGCTGCCTCCGTGTGTGTGCATGTGTGTAGTCTTTATTGGTGACTGAAAACCTGGTGCCTGCTCTTTGGTTTTCCATTTTAGCTGGCCTATTATCAGAGATTTCTGGAGTGTGAGTTTCATAAGTAGAGGTTATCATACATTGCAGGCCATCTCTCCTGCTGGGGAGCAAAATGAAGGTTTGATAATGAGATCGCCCAAAGGCAGATAAGGGCTCCAGCTTGCTGAACAGTCCCTCAAGGTTTCCTGTGATGGCAAAAAGGAGGGAATGCAATTTATTATCCTTCTCTCCTTGTACCTTCCCATTGTTTGAGAAGTCAAAGCAACAAACTACATGAGTTAAAAATAAATAAATTAATAACCAGAGCAGGAGACCCTGTGTGTTGTTGTTTTGCTCTGAGGAAGGAGGTGTGTGATTTGCTCTAACACCATGAAGAAAGTCTCTGAACTCCAAATCCTGAAATTCCATTTAATGGACGGGCTCTCCCCTCTCTCCTCCCGCCTTCTTCCCGCTAGGATGGATCTTCTAAAATGAGTCAAGTGCTTTATCTTGATAGAGGGTGGAGGATGGCTCTGTAACTGCTGCTGATAACCTCCCCATCTCCAATTCTGTTTGCTCTTCTTTCATGCTAAATGCTACAAAGTGCATTACAGGAAAGGGAAAGGTCAGATTTAAGCCATAAAACATGGAAGATTCGGAGCTGAAGTTGCCACATCATTAAGTCACAGCATCTTCATGCTTATGTTTTCTAGCACATATGGTAAATAAAATCACCTAGTGTTTCACAACCCTCTTAAATAATTAGGCACAACAGGGTTTGCTGGGTGACCACCTGGATAAAGTCAAAACAGTGGCATCTGCATCAACCAGATGGGAGTCTGCTCTTCGCTGCCATCAGGAAATGGACAGCCAACTTCCACTCGAGTGAACCAAAAGCTGCCTTCTCCCAGACAAGAAAGGGAAAGGGCAGTGTAGGAGAGAGCAATAAATGTGTCTTCCTCCAATTTTCAGGTTCCGAGTCTCTACTGAAACCTCAAGGAGGAGATCCTGCCCCCAGCTGGAGAAGCAGCAGGGAGGAGGTGAGCTGCATTTGTACATCATCAGCAAACCACATACCTGGCAATGTATGTGGCAAGTTGAACAAAGGTTTATATTTTTGTTCGGTTTTCTCATTTAAAAAGAAATACAGTGGGAGAGGGAGAATATTAGCAATTTACTGTGAGGCTCCATTAGATCAAATCAGCGCCAATGATAGTCACTTATTTCCTCCATTTCGTAATGATTTACTCTATAAATTAATGTCCGCCTGTTTAAACACCCTCAGTGATTCAGTGCTGGGTGCCATGGCAATAAGTGACAGGGACTAGGGCTGAACCCACCAGTCGTGGCTCTCGGTGCTGTCATTATGTGCACTGGTAATGGGGGGCTACGTGGGAACGCAGACACATATTATGCAAACATATACTGACTTAAGTATCAATCTGTCACCGGTGTAACTCATGGTAATGGCCCCACCAAAGTCATTACAGAGGAATATGCATTACAGCATGTTAAACATCTATCACGGGTGCAGCTTCAGAGAAGCCATGGGGAAGATGCAAGGAGGTGCCAACATCCAGACCTGGAGGATGCTCAGATGTAACGGGTTTAATTCAGCAAAGCCCTAAAGGAACATTCCTTTTTCTCCCCCTTTCCGCTCCAGAAAGATGAATCTGAAAAAAATGTCTCACAGCTTTAATAAGAGGGGAAAAAACCCAAAATACACTTGAGCATGTATGTGTGAAGCACAGCAAGTTAACTGCAGCAATTCCATTCCAATCTCTGCTTCGTAGACACAGGCACAAATAGGGGTTTGGTGGGACAGCCTCAGCCTGGCTGTACTACACAGCAGTTTTAGGGTGTGATCCCTCCTCCTGTCACCCTTAGAAGTCACTCAGCCTGATTTTGAAATGAAAGCCTCGAATCTACCAAAATAAAACAATCCTTTGGTACGAATAAGTGTGAGCTGGTTCCTGTTCAGCCTCCTGGTGTGTGTGGTGGGGGTGATCTACAGCCTGGCCACAGGAATCAGAGAATCCCAGAATGGTTTGGGCTGGAAAGGACCTTAAAACTCATCTCGTTCCAAGCCAAGTGATACAGAAGTGGAAGGACGAGGTAACTTCTCTGTCCCTCTTCAGGTGATCCCTGTCCTCTCTGTGACACACCTGGATGGTGTATTAGCACATCCCTGGCCCAGATCAGTCCTTTCTCCACTATAAACCAGCCCGATGCCTCACCGCCAGGAGCATTCATTCCCCACTTTTGCACTGGGTCTTTCCTCTTTCTGGTGAGCGAGATTCTGCTCAGGTCCAGACAGGGTAAGGTACCTCTGGACACCGCCTGTGACTTAGGATAGTCTCTTTCCCTACCCTGCATTTTTGGTTGCTTTTCAAAGAGCAGTGCTGCAGCACTGGCTCGGCGATGGAAGGCGGAGAGAGTGCCTGGCATGGGCAGGGGGATATTTCATTGCTCAGTGCAGACTTGGCTATTTTGTTAGCATAATATACGTCCTTCAGCCAATCCAATGGATTAGAAAAGCACTCTGTTTAAAGGTTAAATAGCTGATACTGCATCAACATGTATGGGAGGTGACACACAAATCCAAAGTGATCTGCAGTGCTTGGCTCCGTCTCCAGCCAGCTCGGAAGCGTAGCCAAGGGTAAATGCAAGTGCACAGATTTCTAAAGGGAGTTTACCCACCACTCACTGCTCAGCCTGTGCACTCAGCAGTGCATTTACTCACTTTTTTTGTGTACTAAAGCAGTACTGATACAGCTCACAGCATCCTCGAGCAGTTGTATAGAGGGTCAGGAAAGAGGCTTAATAGACTGAAGGTGCCTGAATGCAGTGTTACAGTAAGTAACCAAGCCTCGTAAAAAGAGAGACTGGTAAAAGAAAAAGCCCAGGGAACAAACACTGGATCTGTTGTGCTGTTACCATTTAACCTGCATTCACTGCCAATTGAAATGCACTTTACATTACTTCAGTCAGATACTTCAAAGGAAATCCTGGAGATGGGAGCACTTAAGCAAGAGCACTTCTGGTGGTAATGTGTGTATTTGAAAGCCTGGCAATTGGGAAGGTTGTGAATGCCTCAGCGTATCCAAATATAGCTGTAGCTTGTTATATGTAAACGGCAAGACTCATTCTGATATTCCTGCTCCTATCCTGCCCTTCCTTCCCTCAAAACAGTGTGATTCCTCCATCTGTCAGCATCTCCAGTATTTGTGTTTTCGTGTAACAATGTTCGCCTGGGCACATTATTCCACACAGTAGCTCGGTAAGAAGAGCTGGTACAGTACCAAGTTATGAAAAACCCAAAGGAGACGTTTGGGAATGGCTCTTTTAGGGAAATATTGCTACTTCTGTGGTACTGCCTGAGCCTTACAGAGCCTACGGAAGGGCCATGAAAATTATCGGGAAAAGGTATAAAAATAAAGCAGGTGAAACCCCTGGATGGAGGCTCCTCATCTCACTGTAATTAAATCCTCATGAATGAGATCACCCACATGGAGAGCTATTGTATTTTAATTTGTGTGGGCTGGGGTTTGAGTCCATACAGCTCCCCCGTGTCCTGCAGGGTGGGGTGAGGAGTGTTCCACCCTTAGACCCTCGTGCCGTGACACTTGCACCAGAGCAGGCAGGCTCTGCAGCTGCAACCAAGAGACTTTTGTGAAGTTTGCTGGGACATAGTCCCAGTTCCCACCACACACTGGTGCCTGCTGGGGCTGGAGAGAGTGTGAGGTGTGCACAGAAAGGCGTAAGTCTCAAAGCACTCCCTGTTAATTGAACATTATTAGATAGGGTAGATCTGCAGCAGCTCACTCTGAAATATAAAAGACACAGGACCAAAGGACATATAAAGTCCATCACATGGCCAGGGCTGCCTGTGACATGCTGGACAGCACGTGGGTAAATCCCAATGACCCAGGGAAAAATGTATCAGGCAAGCTTTTCTGGTTAGCTTTCCTGGAGAAACACTGTTCCTTCATGGCCCTTCTGCTTCCCAGTGCAGTCCAGTCTCTGTTGTCATGGTGGATGAGAATTTTAAGATCTGTTCCTTTTGTTTTCTTGGCAAGAAACCCGTCTTTATGGAGTGAGTTCATAAAAGGTAGCTGTGAGTACCTGGCTGTAAAATAAGGGAGTTTGAAATCCTGGAGATGGAGAGAAGAGCCACAGCTGCTCTCCTTTCCCTCAACACAAATGGCAAGACTGTGAGAACACACTGACCTTTATTCAACACTGTTAAATGCCATGCAAATAAATAGCTAATTCTATTTAACAGCATTGCTGCATTTATCTCCTGTGGCCACAGTCAGGTAAAACTCCCCTTTGCTGACCTGACCATGTGTTGACACATCTAGGGCTGTGACATGCAAAGGAAAGGTCCTATTTGCTCCATCTCTGAGCAAGGATGCCTTCTCTGCCCCTCAGCAAGGAAGTTTTCTTCTTGCTCCAAACTAATACATCCAATTTGGTCAGGCAGCTGATGGGCTGGCGTTGCTGCCTTTCCGAAAGCCAAGGAGTGGGGAAGGTGGGAGGAAAGGTTCTGTGCCACCACTGTGTCTGGGATGGTTCCTTCTCTGCAGCAGGAAAATCAGAGCAGTGACTGTCCAGACAATGCACACAACAAACCTCACCCAAATCAGGGCTGCGTTCAGGGAGCAGCACCACTCAGAATTCATTGCAAACAGTCCGACAGCTCCACCTCCTCTGAATTTTTGCTTGACTTGCAAAGGCAATTGCGAAGACTCTGGTTCAATCTCTGTTGATACTATCTGTGGATTTTGAGAGTATAATGACATCTATTTTGTGCCATTCCCATGTTCATCCATAGGACTGAAATCTTCCTCTTCTGGGAAAAGCCTGCCCCATCCCACATTTCACGCTGACGTCCTGGGCTGGAGTCTGATCAGCCTGTGGCTATGGCACAGCTCCAAGCTGCTCAGGTGGTTCTCTGGAGATTTTAGCTGCTAAATATAAAATTAAAAGAGACTCTTCTGAGCATGTGCAAATAGTAATTTCACAAATGCATTTAGCACGGCCAAATTTGAACAGATTTTTATGGGAACTTCAAAAGGCTTATTCCCAGCATAAAATCCTTCCTCATCCCTCTGTAATAGTCAAAAATTGAACAGAGCAGATTGCTGTTCATTCTTTCTCTTTTTTTTCCCTCAGAAACCTCTAATCTCTATTACATATTTTTTTTCAAAATTCTGCATCAGAAAATTTCAGTCCAAACCACAAAATCTCAATAAAAACAACTAGAAAGGTCATCCTGGTTTTAAGACAGTTGTCTCCAAAGACCTGGATAATGTATTACCCTCTTCTACCTCCCTCGCAGAGTTCCTACACAAGGTTCAAGCATTTTTGGAGTCATTAATAGACGCAAGCTGCCCATTTTGGGGTGATACACTGGAATTTGGCCTTGGAGAGGCACTGAGCTCCCCCAGCTGCATCCAGGTAGTGTAACAGAGCAAACACCCCAGGGCATGAGATACCCAGCCCTGCAGCATCACAATTTGGGTTCTGCAATTTGTGCACTTGGGAGAACTCTTGTTTGTGACTCAATGCTTTCCTCTGTAAAGTGGCAATAATGTCACTCTCCTCCTAAATTAAGCCTAAACTTATGAATTCCATAGACAAGTCAGAGAGGAAGTTAGTCATTGCCTCCAGAGCAGTGTTAGAGCAGTTTTCTAGAATTAAAATATCAAATAGTTCCTTTTTAAAGGAGCTCTTTGCTGGTGCACTTTGTGCACATGGACACTTCAGGAAAAAAAGGCATGTGAATATTTAGCTTAAAGATGATAAACCCACGTATCTCCCCAAAGGAGTCAAATTGAAATTGTTCAGGTAAATTTAATTTGACATTTCCAGACTATGTATTACCCAAACCTCGTGTATATAACATCTTTATGCTCCACAGTCTCCCTGAATCCCAGATTTTAGTGTCTTAGCTTCAGAAAGGACAGTCTCCTGGTGGCATTATGTTGCTCCAGGACTAACTACCCATCTTCATGGTCCTCCCTCCTCCTCCTCCTTCTCCTCCAGCTGGAACATGCTCTTGGGAGAGTTTCCTATCAAAACTCCCCAAAGGGACACCCTCGACTCTGGCCATTTCTGATGCTGTGAGCAGCACTAAGCTCTCTCACCAGCTTTATAATTTTTTCCCCTCCTTTCACTATCTCAGCTTCAAAGAGTCATTTCATCCTTATCTCAGACCGAAGGGCTGCATTAAGGCAGACTTGCTCCCTGTGCCCAGGGCCAGCACAGCCACCAGTCTCTCTTTCCAGCTGGTCCCCAAGGCTGTGGTTTGAGCGTGGCCAATGTAGGGAACATCCCAGAATTAGTCTGGTTTCCTCCTGCTCCCCCATGCTCAGCATTCCCTGTCCTGAATACACTCTACTGATCCAGCACAGCCAGCTGGATCCTGACCTGGAGCCCCACACCTGGCTCAAAGGGGAAAACAATCCTGTAAAACCTCTTTAGCAAGATCAGAACTATGATTCATGTTCCTATTTGAACTTAGGGAATAAAAATACTGGCCATCATCAAAAGAGAAGTCAGTGAACTAGATATTTTTGGAAATGACAATATACTGGAAAAAAGCAAGACCCCTTATAGGGATTTGTTCCTACTGCACAAGCAAAGTAGCTTTGTTGCTATTTTATGTATCATTTCGACAGATAAACCTATTAATTATTTATAGCATGTTCAAGAGTAAACACAGACT
Organism: Cnemophilus loriae; assembly: GCA_013397755.1. Classification (NCBI taxonomy): domain Eukaryota; kingdom Metazoa; phylum Chordata; class Aves; order Passeriformes; family Corvidae; genus Cnemophilus; species Cnemophilus loriae. Next base: position 51,422 of record VZTF01000260.1, on the reverse strand, counting down.
CCAGGGAAGAAGCCAAGGCTTTTTAAAGTTCAGCTGGTACCCAAAAGTCTTGAGAGCACCACAGGAAGGGCCACAATGCAGAGAGGAATTGGTGTTTATTTGAATTTTTATCACCAGTTTATGTGTAAAAGCACTTCTTTAGTCCATAGGCTGATATCCCACGCTCAAAGTAAGAAAAGCAGCAACATTTTTCTCTCTTTGCAGCATTGTCTCTGCCTGGGTCTCTCAACTTCACTGGCAATCAGCAGGGGCAAGTCTCTAGGCAGAATCCCTCCTTGTTCTCATCTCCAAACCCACAAAACTCCTGAACTGATTTCATTTTTAATTTAATAAAATAAAATTAATGCTTCAAATAGGAAACATTTGAGGACAAGTCTCAGTTCGGGCTACTTTATTATGGCTGAGTTTTAATCCTCGGTGCATAAGAAGGATTATGCTGAGAACACTGACATCACCTTAAATATAGCAGCATGAATATGCTACTGTAATAAATCTTTTCAGCTTTTAATTTCAATTCAGCAAAGATGTTGGTCGAGAATATCTTCTTTCCCAGTAACCTTCCCCTGTCTCAGACATGTCCACACTCCCAGGCAGCATCTGACACAGCCTCGTCAGTCAGGAAGGTGAAGAGGTGCTGCCTCCACCCAACACCACAAGGCACAAAAACATCTTTTGCAGACCCAGAAAGGGCAGTGAAATGCTGATTTTACCTGTTGCAGTTATCATCTGGAGAGAGGGGTGCTGAATCTTGTTAAGCTGTAACAAAAAAAGAGGTTGACCAGTAAAATCTGAGCTCACACTGGCAAAATTTCTCCCTTAAAACTTTTTTGGGGGAGGCAGCGTGAAAGTGGAGGTGGACTCAGTTCTCCACAGGATTTTGTTCCCACAGCTCAGGAGGAGGATGGAGCACAGCAAAGTATCCAGGAAAGAGAGATCTGATTTATAAGTGAAGCATCAGCAAATGTCTTAAAAGGTCTCCTGAGAGTTTGTAATACTCTGGAAGAGCTGAGAGTAATAAAATGGAATAAAATCCATGACAGAGCCAAGTTTCTATCCTGCCCAACACACCAGCACAGTGAGTGCTGCTCCCTGTGGGCAGAGGGGACCCTGCAGTGGGGTCTGAATGCTTTGTCCCCTCAACGGTGAGGAGTTGGGAATGGTCCAGCTCATGTTGAGGTCTGATGACCTCCACCAAGAGGGCAGGTGCTTCACCAGGTATCAGAAACATCCTCCTGACAGTTCTGGTATCACCTGGCCCTCTTGTGATTACCCAGGGACTTTAATTGTCTCTTTGTCTTTTAGATTATCACAGGACTTTAGATTTATTCAAAGGTTTGGATGGTGACTAGAGTGAAGATGATATCTAGGTTTCTTGCAGAAATATCAAATGCTGGGAAATGGATCTATAAATAACACAATTTTGTGCTCAAGGAATATTCTCTGGTTGTGTTTTATGAATTGGAATTATGGTTATCGTCAAGGGAGTGCTGGACAGCCAGTTACTGCAGCACATGGAGATCACCAGCTTGGGCCTGCAAGTGATGTGCTGGTAGTGTCCTCTCTGGCAGGAGATCTGAAATGTCACAGCTCTCATTTTGCTGGGAAAAAAAATATCCCAGCTACGATATCATCCATCTTTCCCTGCATATGGAGCATTATCACCAAGTGTCGGTGGCAGCACCTGACACTTCCAGACTGGCCTGATAACACACCTCCCATCCCACACACGTGCCAGACAAACATGTGGAGCAGCTCCACTGATCGCTGCCGTGGCAGCTTTCATGGCACAGATTTGTGGAAAAGAGCAGTCCACGGCTTTTGTGGGTGAACATATGCAAAGCAGCACAGAAATCAGGCTGCTGGAGTTGCAGCAGCCACCACAAACCAAAAATAAGTGTCTCTGTAGCCTTTAGGCCAAGACTAGCACCAACAGCTGCAGCAGCCTGATGAGACCTGAGAAGACCATTAGAGTATCTCTGGTTTCGAGCAGGGTGGAGTGAATGCAAAAACCTCTTTGCAAATTTGTGGTCTTGCTAATTTTTTTGGGTTGATTCAATCAGCATTGTGCTGTTGCATATGTTTTCCCAAAGGGGCCTGCCAAGGGCTGTTACCCACACATTGAGGGAAAAATTACTTTTTGCATTATAATTCCTAGTTTGAAATGAACGTTGCAATCATTTTAAACAGGCTTAGATTAGACTTGGTGAAATCTTTGGTTCAGCCTGATCTGTCTGCTTCAAGGCTGTCAAACTGAAAGGAATTAAAACACAGAGAAAATGGTTTAGAAAAGAAAATGCAACCTGGCAATTTAACTTTGCTACAGGGATGAAGTTTTAAGAAAAGATTTGCAGTTTGGGTGCCTTTTGCCTTGGGAGCCTGAGGTTGGACTCATTAAAGAAAAACAATTTTCAGAAAATATTGAACACCCACCTTTGGAAAAGCCATTCTCAGCAGGTAGATAAAGATGATCTGTTTGAAAAGCTCAGCTCAGCCTTAAATTAAAAAATAATAAAAATTAAGCCAGGTACAATAGAGTAACCGTGATACTCCATGGGCAGCGAGGCTAAAAGCAGATCTGAGGAGAGGAAACACCAGTGAAAAGGCAGAAGTGATGCTCACGTCAGAAGGAGGTGGAAATAAACAGGATTTTAAATTATTCTAAAGCAGTAGTCACAGAATAGTGGCAGAGCAAGAGGTGGTCAATATTCTTTGGTTATGAGGACAGAGACCATGAGGTCTCCAGGATTTTGGGGCTTGTTGCTACTAGTTGTGAAATAATGCAAACTGGAGGACTTTTAAAGGGATCTGGCTGGGTGACCTCCTTTCAATATGATCATTTCAGCGATGTTGGGACTCTTCTGCTTTAAGAAAGAAGAGTTAGAGAATTTAAAGTCCTGGATGTGCATCTCATCTTTTAATTTAAATTTAAATAAATAAACAGCTGGGAATAAAACCAGTGGGATAGGATGTAATTTCCAACGCTAAATAAAATGCTGAACCTAACTAAAACCCACTGATGGTTAAAAAGGAGCTAGGAGTTCAAAATTAATCCCATTATTGTGCTCTAAAACATTATTAATAGTTATAGAGGTTTTGGCAAATCCTGTTATTTTAATACTACCCTTTCTTCTATATATTTCATAGCTGGTTTTTATTTCTTTTATTAAATAGTCACTTTAGAAGGAAGATAAACTCCCTCTTAGTGACGTTCAGGAGCACACGACCTGCAGGGTCTGGCAAGGGAGGTTTTTTTGAAGGATCTGTAGGAATCAGCTCAGCAAAGGGGTGACGAGGAATCCCTGAGCCTGAGTGGCCTTTCAGGCTGGGTCATCCCGTGGCTGTGTGGCCAGGCAGTGCTGCAGCAGGCTGATACTGCGTTTGCAGGGTGATAATCTCATGCTGATCAATTCAGAGCCCGGGCAGAGCACATCCTGCAATCCCCGCGCACGCAGAATAATAACGGCGCTTCCCGAGGAGCCCCATTCATTGCAGTGGGACTCTCTCGTAATCAATATATTTGTTCCCAAATTATAGTGCTATTGGTCCAACTTGATCTTTATTCCCGCGAACCAATTGCGCGTGCAGAAGGCCTGGAAACGATGCCACAGCCAGGGCTGCTCTCTTCCCACTCCCATTGTTCCAGGACTCCCGTCCTCGGAGTTATTGTTCGAGCTGCCAGTTATCTCTGAGTGCTCCCAGCAGATGTTGGGGGGAGGGGGCAATTTATTTATTTCTTTTTATGAAGTTTGCCTCTTTATGGGCCAGCCTCGGCGAGAGATTAATGCTCTTTGCTCTCCCCTAGGCGGTGTTTTGTCTCTTTAAGCTGGAAAATATTTAGAGAGGGGAAAAAATGTGTTTTCTTGCTGTTCAAAATAATAACAATTTGTCTGTGGAAATTCCTTACCGACTTGAAAAGGTGCCCTAAATCTGCTGATAGTAAATATGGGACAATCCTGCTTCCACTACAGTCAGTGTAGCTGTTCTTGAAGGGTTTCATGGGTGCTGATGGATGCAGAGCTGCCCACAATGAGGTGTTTCTGGTTTATGAACATCCACCAAAGTCCAGCATTTGTTTCCCTCTGTTTGTGGAACAAAAACCAATAATCTGGGGCCAGTTTTTGAAGACATAGGACTGTATCAACCTATTAGTTTTCAAATCAAAACCTAGTTATCGTAAGAAGGTTTCTTAGGTTTGGGAGTTTTGGATAATCTTAATAGATAGAAGAGACTTCTGAGCCATAGCCTGGTCTCTGGGGTGGTTTTCCTGGTCATGAGATGTGAAGTTAGAGCTCTTTCTGATGAACAGCTTTTCACTCTACATCTTCTTGATGATCCACTCAACCCCAAATCAGGTGATGGGGTATGACAGCTCTCTCTTTTCTGCTCTCTCATGTGCACATGAGAAATGAGCAGGGAAGCCCAGAAGAAAGCTGGTTGATGTGGATTTGTCTCTATAGAGCATTTTACCCTCGATTATAGAAACGCAGAACCACAGAATTGTGTGGGTTGGAAGGGACATTAAAGCTCATCTCATTCCAATCCCCTGCCAGGGGCAAGGACCCCTCCCACTAGACCAGGTTGCTCCAAGCCACGTCCAGCCTGGCTTTGGACACTTCCAGGGATGGGGCATCCAATGATTCATCCTGTTTTGGTGACATCTCATGAAGAAGGCAATGCCCCAGCCAGTTCTGCTTTCGTGCAGGTGAAAGTGTAGAGCACCTCAGTGAATGAAGCCCATGGGATCCACATGCAGAGCTCACACCTTTGGAAGTTCACATCCCACCCAAAGCTGGCGTAGCTGCCTGCCTAGCCCTAACATTATTTCTGAATACTTAACCAGCAACAAAACAAAATGAAAAATAATCCACGCCATGCCTCGATTAGGGATTAGAAATGTTAACTGGCCAGTGCCTTTTCCTGCAGGGGCACGCTGCCCCTACACCTTTAATTAGGGTAGCCCGTGGTCCTTGCCATAAAGCTGATAAGTAATAAATAGCTGCCTTTGTCACATGCAAGTTCAGCATTGTGAAACGGCACACGGACGGCTTTAAAAAGCCTTTGATTAAACCCAGCACTACAGTAAATCTACAAACACAGAGGAAAGAAAAGAAGCTATTTAGTCTGTGCCAGTTCCCGGCATTAAGTATGCAAATTTCTCGGTGTCTTCAGCTCCCAAGAACAGCAGGCGCTGAATGCAGCAGCAGCAGCAAGCGGCACGACATCATTCATTTCAATCATTAAAACAAAAGCGGGATAAATCGCTACCTAATTTGTAAAATATGCTTATCATATAGGCTCTTTGGTCTTTAAGAAAAGCACCAGCTGAATGAGAATCACTGAATTATTTTGGAAAAAAAAAAAAATCATAGAATCAATTCTGGTTTTCCCCCTTTTCTCAATGATTGTTCTTTTATTTCTTTTCCCTTTCCCTTTC
>VZTF01000260.1:0-45904 GCA_013397755.1 Cnemophilus loriae | reverse complement strand
CCCTTTCCCTTTCCCTTTCCCTTTTTCTTTCCTCTTCCCCTTCCCTTTTCCCTTTTTTTTCTGTTTCCCTTCCCAGTTTCAGGTAAAACCTATCTGTAGCCTTCCCTCAAGCTCCCACACCAAGCCTAGGGAAAATCAGAGTCTTTTTACCTGAACACGCAAAACTCAACATTCCCATCTCTGTCTTCTTGCTCCCTTTATCCAAAAAAAAAAAAAAGCAGGGTAGCACTGACCAAAGCCCAGCCTGGAGCTCTGTGCTGGGCATCACCCATCACCCCTCTCCCACTGTCTCGTCCAGCCCCTGCTGCCATCCTTGTGCAGCTGCTCAGCAACCTCCATTCCCCCCTGCATGGGAAAATGGGTATCCAAACGGGCTGGTCCTGCATCCTGCCGGGAGCTGCCTGCCCAGGGAGCCCCCCTGGGTGCTTCATCACCCCTGCACAGCAGGATGAGCTGTCTCTGGCCTCTCTCCCTCATCCCAGGTGCTCATCTCAGACCTCACCACTCCTTACAAACAGCAGCAGCGAGGATTATTGGTACCCAGGGAGCACCACCACTGGATCTATAAAAAGGTTAAATTCTCCCCCGTCTGAATGCACGGTGGCCTGCAGGTAACCTCTTTCCCAATTAGATTGTTCCTTTCACATGAACTTCCCCAGCCTCTCTCCGTGGCTGTGTGGGGTGCAGGGGACACAAACGCTGGCAGAGGCTGCCCCTATAACCTGTCACTGCCTCTGTGGCTCCTCTGCCTGCGCTCCACCACGTGTGTGTGATGAGAAACGGGGCCAACAACCCTGCTCTTGTATGAAAAGTGTCCTTTGATGCTTCCCCAGCTGTTCAGCCATTCAGCTGTTCCAGGATAGTGCCTCTGGCAGTACAGCTCCCCGCTGTGGCTATGCTGGGGCGTCAGCAGATGGAGCATATCGTGGTTATTGAAGCTGGATGCAGTGGCTGTCAGCAGCCTCGCATTGCCTGGCATATGCAAATAGATCCCAGGCATCTGGTTGTGTCTCGGGCTGGCCACGTTCAAAAATACGAAAGGAAACCTCTCGGTTTGGGAGCCCCACTGGGCCTGGCTTGGATGGCACCCTGCAATAGTCACCACGTGATCCATGAGGAGGTGGATGGGAAGCCAGGGAAAGGGGAGTTTTCAAAAGTAGCAGAAGTACAAATGGTCATGCAAAATGCACACCTGAGAGGTGGCCTGGGTGCTGCTGGGACTAGGGAGTGTGACAGCACAGCCACACACAGGGGCAGCACCCACAGCCCCAGCACCAAGGGCTGTTGTCAGAACAGGGACTCGAATGAAATAAAGACAGGCAACAGGGAGAAACTGATGCACAGAAAGTTCCACCTAAATATGAGGAAGAACTTCTTCCCTGTGCAGTAACCGAGCACTGAACAGGCTGCCCAGAGAGGCTGTGGAGCCTCCCTCACCGGAGATATCCCAGAACCATCCGGATGCAATCCTGTGCAACGTGCTCTGAGGTGGCCCTGCCTGAGCAGGGAGGTTGGACCAGGTGACCCACTGAGATCTCTTCCAACCTGACCCGTTCTGTGATTCTGTGAAATGCTTCATGCACCTCAGATCCTCGTGACACCTTTTACTTCACTTCGGTATCACTGAATCGTAGAATATCCTGAGTTGGAAAGGAGACACAAGGATCATCAAGTCCAGCTCTCGGCCCTGCACAGGACAATCCTAAGAATAACATCATCAGTTTAACTTGTTGTTGGCAGAACAATCAAAAAAGAGAAATTAAATACTAGTTTATCTCCAACTTTTTTCAGGATGGCCATGTGTCACCCAGTCAGTCAGCAGATGAACAAGCCAAGGGCTTAAAAAATCCAGCCCAAATTGATGCTGTTTGCACCAGTCATAAACTCCACACCTCTCTACATGGAACTCACAGTCCTATCAGCATCTATGAATTTCATGTGATCTTCTACAGCCACGTCTCGTAACTGCCCTGAGAAAGGATTTTCAGCTTCAGTGCCTGTAGGATGGTGACTCTTCCCACTGATGTGTTGAACTGCATTGAGAAGTTCTAGCATTAAAGAGCATGATTTCAAACCCCCTAAAAAACTCCAGCTTGATGCCAGAGTGTTGCACTCAGACGCAGATAAGAGGCCACTGAGATTAAATGCTGTGAGGTGCAGATACTGCAGGTCTCAGTGCCACGCCTTGGCAGTGCAGCCGAGGATAACCCCCCTCTTCTTTCATGGGGCAAGTTAGAAAACGATGTCACACAACAGACACCCAGAGAGTTTTCTTTGCTTCTCCTCTGGACATGGAACATGTTTTCCTCTCCTCCCATCTACTTTGCTTTGTGCTGGCTCTTGGATGCTGGCAGTGGAACCACATCATCCCAGCGCAGCCAGGGGATGCCTCAGGCTCTCACATCAAATCTCCCCTCCTTGGCCCAGCAGTCTCCTGGCACTCTCTGCCATGCAAGTGCCTTACCCAGCTCCTGCCTGCTCCTGTGCTTCATCCCCAGCTCCTTCTGCAACATCAGAGGAACATAAAAGGAGGGAAGGAAGAGAAATAACACCCTGAATATTGTGCCTTCTAATTAGGCTGGCAGTGATCAAACAGCTTCTCAGGAGCACACGGTGTAAGGTTTGCTGGCACAGGGCCTTCCAGCCTTGCCCATTACTGCCAGAGGAAAAGCAAGTTCCTCCCTTGTGGGAGCTCGTGTGGTCTCCTGAGGTCACAGAGCAGCTTTAACTGATCCAGAAAAACCTGTAGGAAGAAGGTGAAATCTGAATTCCTTCCCCACCTTTGCTAACGGTGTCCTCACTGTAAAGGGACTTGTAGAAACTTCAGCAGCACAAGCTGTTCCTGTGATGTTGTTGTATAAATATGTTTTATGTATAAATATGCATTTGAATCCGTGTTTGGACGCAAACCTGTCTGTTCATCCAGCTGTCGAGTAACCTCTGCAAACAGCAGGGTCCTCCGTGACAGATTGAAACCGAGAAAACCACTGCCTGTTCTGCAAAACATATTTAATTTGTTAAAGAGATGGGAACTTTGTTGAATTAATAAGACGTGCTAGAGAAGGGAGCCACTCTCCGAAGAGCTGAATCCTGGTTACAAGTGCAGTTTGCAGCTTGCTGGTAATCCTGCAATTAAAGCTACAGTACCAGCGTATCACAAAAATGGGATTTGCATAATTTGAAATTTGAGGAAAATCTCTAAATACTTTAATTTTGATAGAAACTGTTTCCACTGCTGACATGTGTCTACACCTATAATTTCGGCTGATAAATTGCTGTAATTTCTCCTCCATTTCATGTTCTTTCTAACATTAATTGTCAGTTGTAGAGTAAAACAGTAGAAAGAGAGAGAGAGAGGGAGAGAATAATGTCATTGTGCTTTTGTGGTGTGAATAGCCTTCCGAGGAATGATTATCTTCCACACAGATGCAAACAAAAAAAAAGACACAGAGAGAGAGAGAGAGAGAGACCTCTTGGTTTGCACAAAACTACTGCCATGGGCATCAGTGTCTCACTGCGAGGTAGGGAAACAAGGAGTTAAAGCCAGGTAAATGTCCCTGGGAGTGGATGTGGCCATTTCCCAGGCTGCTGCAAGGAGAGAGGGACTTTCCACGGGGATGTGGAGCTGCAGAGGATGTCTGGTGATGCATAGCTGGAGGTCTGGGCTGCAGGATTCCAGGGATTGAATCCTCAGTGTCAGCCATCTCCTGTCCCAAGCAAGACCCTCTCAGAGCCATCAGCAGTGATGGACTCACCTGGCTGGGTTTTCCAGAAGGAAAACTGAGGGGAATAAAGGCAAGCAGTGAGTCCCTGCATGAAGCAGCTTCACAGCACCTTCTCCACCCATGACCTGCTCCCCATCCCACCTCCCCAAATGCCACTTCTCAAGCTACTTTTAAATAAAACACCATTTCAAACAGAGGGCTAGTGGTGCTAAATTATTCTATTAATTTATTATTCATGATGAAGAATTATTCTAATAAATGGTGAAAAATTATTCTAATAATGTTCTATTCTATTAATATTCTGCAGCCAAGCAGTTAAAGTCACTTCCTGTGGCTGCTTCCCTCCTTAGCGCTGATCTATTTCTTACAGAGTTTATTGAAATTAAAATCTGCTTCTTTGGAAATGTGCTGCATTTAACAAAACCAGTGGGGGGAGATGAGCTGTGAGCGAGGAGAGAATTCAGGCAGCGATTTTTCCCTTCTGCTGACAGAGCAGGGGGATGCCTGGCGGGGTGGGAGCTGGGCAGATCCAAACTGCAGAGTCAGGGATGGCCCAGCCGGGGTCATTTGGGTGCTGTCACACCGTAGCCCATTAACTTGTAGCACCAAGTATTGCTAATTATTGCTAATCCAGTGTCTCCCTACATTTCCCAGTGCAGGGAGATGGCTCCTTTTCCATCCCTTTCCCTTGGCTGGAGTCCTGCAAGCTCCACTGCTGCACGTCCCCAGAACCCCGAGGTTGTGTCTCTTCTCACAGCCCTTGTGCAGAAACCTTCCTGAAGCCCAAGGAGCTGCACTGCCAGAGCCTGGGCATCACTTCCATGGGGACAAGTGGAGCTTGTAGTCACATTAAGGACGAGGCTGGGGACCCTGCTGTCACCCAGGCCCCAGGAACAGTCCAGGCAGCATCGTGCCACCCCTCCTCCTGCAGCTCCCTGTGCACTGGCACCACAAGCCTGCCAGGCTTTGTGCCAGGGATATTTTCCTAATAGTTCCTCTGCCTGCTCTGCTCGCAGCCCTCCTTGCCTGCCAGCTGGCTGGGGTGGTGCTGGGCCCTCACAGGCAGCTGGGGAGGTTTCGTGGGCACGCAGGGCTTGGAGCCTGTGTACAGGTGGCAGAGCACCCCTGGTGCCCAGCACAAGGTCACCAGGAGCCCACTGCTCCCCAGCAGGACCCAGGGCACTTTCTGGGTCCCCACTCAGGGCAAAGGGGGATGTGGGAGGCTGTGATGGGGGAGCTCCTTGTTCACAGAGCTTGCAAGTCCACACAGCTGTCAGAGCTGTCCGGAGGAGCTGTCCTACAGAGACGTGGCAGAGAGGTGTCGCAGGGTTTCTCTCGCAGCCAGATGCAGCATTTGAGCGATTTTGGAGAGCAGACAGCAGATGAGCAGCTGCCACTGGGCACTTCTGAACCTGCCTGACCAGTCACAAGGTGCCTTATCATCGGGCTTTGCTCTCCCAGTCATCCAAACAATTTAGAAAAAAAAATGTCCAACTTTGCAGAGGAGCAGCACATCCGTGTCTGCAGGTCTGTTGGCCATAGATGCTGCTTTCCCTAAAACTTCCCTGGCAACCTTGGTTTTGTCTGCACACACCTGCTCCATGCCAGAGCCAGATCATCTCCTGACATTCTCTTTTTTGCTGCTTTTTTCTGATTGCCTCTACAAGCCTAATAATTCCTTGCACATTTCTATCAGCTCCTTCCTGCACTTGCCCACCTGGCACAGGTAGTTTTGCCAATCTCACAGCAAATTAGATGCACAAGTCTGTGTTAAATGTTCCGGTGGCTCCAAGTCCTAATGAAAAAACTGACCTCCAGGTGACATTATTGCAGCTTTAACAAGTAGTAAAAGGACTTCCTCTCAAAGGACTTTCACTGAAGCCATCTTCTTCTTTGTGTGTTCCTCCCTTGCAGCATGGGTAATTAAAGGACCAGCCAGAGCTCAGAAGATTCCTCAGCTTTTGTGTTTGAGGATATCTTTCACTCTATTTTTTCCCTCTTCTCTGATGGCGTATTAGATCAAGCCATTAAGCAACATCCTCTGTTTCTCCTGAGAATATTCATCAATAATAATGAATAGTACTTGCTCCAGGGCTGCCGCCTCCTTGCCCAGGAATATCACTGGTACACAATACAACCCTGTTGGAATAACTCTGGCATTTGTTTTTATTTCTGAGATTCATTTAAAGTGTTATTTTTTTTCTCTCTGGGATTGTGGAGGCCCTGCTTTGTTCTGGGTTTGGAAGCTGACAGTCGGCTGAAGCTGAGAGTTCATCTGATCCAGTGGGGAAAGGGGATTACATCAAAGTGATGCACGAGAGGAAACTCCTTAATCCCGACTGACTGTGCCCCTGTACAACTGCCTCACCTTAATTACACATGGACCCGGCTGTATCGATGCTTTTGGCTTTTTACCCCAGTACAATATACTTATTTAGCATGATAGCAGAACAAAACCAAAGTATTTTAAACAAAAATGCTTGACGTTGGTCTATCTTTCCTAACCCCAGGCAGCAATCACAGAGCCAGGCACTGTGCAGCCTGTAAAGGGAGTGTAAAGAGTCCTGCTCTTGTTCGACAGATGATGGATAAAACCCCAAAATAATGGTGCAGTGAGTGAAGGACTGGATTCAGGAGATGAGCACAGGGCTGCAGAATCAGACATAGGAGCACACATCTAGAACCCCTCAGAGCACCAGAGAAGTTTGTGCTGCTCTGACTCTCTGCACACCAATCTTCTTTGTCCTGGTAATTTTTAGATTCAGTCAGACTCTGAGTGATGTAAATCTTGCATTGCACCTTTCCTGCATCCTTGCTGCAGAAGGGGTTTTCAAGGAAGCAGATACATCAGTTACACAAAGGGAAATTATTGTAGACAGTACCTATTTGCCTCATACTGCTTATTTCTTCCTTTTCAAAGAAGTTAATCCAGAGGTTTAATTAATTAATTTTGGTCAAGTCTTGCAGCCAGCCTGGACCATGTGCAGCTGCCTGGTGCTATCCGTCTCCATCACTGGGATGGTCCAAGTTACTCATGGACTTGAAGGCATGAGGGGTGCAATCACTGCCTCCAGCTCAGTCAAAACCTGTTTGTGCATTTAGATAATAAACTCGTGTTCCTGATTGCCACTGTGCTTATTGCACGAACTGCTGCCCTCAGCCTCATCCAGTAACTGGGATCAGGCACTTTGGGCTCCCTGAGGAGTTTTTAGATTTCTGGTTTGGCATGTTTTTTTTTTTTTTTTTTTTTTTTTTTGCAAGCACGATTTTAACTTTTGCAAGGTGAACACTTGTCCCCAGCACGATTATCACAGCGGTGAAGGGCAGGGCCCTGCTTTGTGCCAGAGACTCCCCGGCTGCTCTCGAGAGCCTCTGCACATCCCTCCTTGCTGGAGCGCTTTCATGGTGCTCTTGATGTGGGGATGTTTATCTTCGCTCAGTTCTTACCCATTGGTGCATCTCTCAGCTGAAGTGCTTTGCCTCAGATTGTGAAACCCACTGTAGTCCTGTCTTTGTTAAGAAGATAAGCTACAGCAGGAAAGCAGCAGCAGCGAGAAAAAGATTCCTCTAGTGTGTTATATCTTTTGCTCCCGAGGAATATCACACAACTTGGACAGCTACTGTAATGCTAATAGACAAATCAAAACTCCGAGGAGCGAAATAGAAACATCCAACCAGATTAAAAAAGGGGGGGTTGTGTGTGTTTGAAAGCTCACAAAAAAATCTAGATATTAAATTGATGTCCTGGCACTTGTGCAGTGTAATGGGCAGATTCAATTAAAAGAAGAAAATATGTCCAGCCTGTAGTGTGGACTAAGCAGCAATAAAAAAGCAAATCAATTTTTCAGGAGTTTCAAAGCCTGGTGCAGATTTCCAGAAGGCAGAAGCCAAAAATATATTTATTAAAAAAGACCCCAGGGGCTCAACAGTGTCACTTTAACCCAACTACTGCACCTTCAATATGATGAACTGTCACGAAATTTTGAGAAATACTTTGTAAATAATCCATTTATATGTATAGATATAACATGTTCTATATGTATAAATAAATGCATATGCTTCTGCTGCATATATACAATGTCACTGATTATTTGACAGAGGTGCAATGTAAAAACTGTAAAAAAAGCCACAAATCAAGTTCAGTTATAGTCATTTGTGTTCCCAGTGTAGGAGTAGTGTAGGGTTTTCCATGTAGCATAAATTAGGGAACTGGATATCTTTATATCCATAGGTAAGTGTGAGTGTATATACACGTGTCTGTAGGAAGATGAATGTGTGCACACACTTACATTTAGATACATGTGCTGGTGCTTTATTTGCAGAATATTCGAGATGTAACTACACCAAAATTCCTGGTTTGGGGTTCTTGGACTGAAATCAGAGTTTATCCAGTCAGCCCAGCACAGAACCAAGAACGGCAGCTCACAGTTCCACACTTCCCTCCAGCCATACGCAGCAACCTTTAGAAATCAAAAGATGAGGGAGTCCCAACCTCCCTTTCACTTTTTAATCCTACCCAAAGCACAGTTATGATCCCTGGGTGAATAGAAGAAAGGTTTCACACACACACACACACACACACACACACACACACTCAAAATATTTTTAGGGACGTTTTTGAGCTTTTGGTCACCCATCGGCTGGATCAAATCTAGAAACCAAGAGTAGCAAATCTCACTGCTAGCCTTGGACTCAACCTGCTTCGAGGCCAGATTGGATAAGACTTTAAACAACCTGGTCTAGCGGAAGGTTCCCTGCCCATGGTGGGACTGTTGGTATGAGATGAGCTTCAATCTTTCCAACCCAGTTCCATGATTCTGGTTAATCTCTGACAACTTCTGCATGGTCATCTATCTGTCGGTTCAACAGGGAGCTTCTGACATTTGCATGAGGGACTTTTGCTGTCTCTTTTCTTCCTCCCTTCGTTTTTTTGCCACCGTTACTGATAAAAATAGGTGCTCATAAAGTGTTTCACTGTGCTCAGGCAGCAAACTGAGAAAAAATAATTTTCTCTTGTTACACCGAGCCACGGATTTATATCCCCGAAGAAAGCCAAGTGTGACTGCAAAGGTAAAACACAAATAAAAAAAAAAAGAGAGAGAGGAGTAAGCAGCATGGTGGTGATGATTAAGGTGCCCTTCCAAGAAATAAATAAATAAGCCCAAGCCTCTTGAACCTGCAGGGTCTGAGCTGCACCCAGTGTCATTCCAGGGCTCTCCCTGTAATCAGGATGGGGAAGAGCCCAGCAGAGGGGGGGGCCTCCCATCTCAAACCCCCAGTGCTACAGACAATATTCACCCAGCTGGCACGATGGATGTGGTTTTTATTTAAAACACAGACAAACATGCACACAGAGGGAAAGAAACCCTGCAAAGCCAACTTTGCTTCTAAACCTATTTACATTTGGTGGTACTCAGGATCACCTTGAACCATCTTTGCTATTTCCTTTCCTTTTCCCTTTGAAGTTGCAAGTACTACATAAGCCCTTAAAAAAAAAAGAAAAAGAGAGAGAGAGAAAGGGGAAAAAAAAAAAGAAGTGTATAAAGACACCATTTGTGATATGTATTTTTTAATAAAGACATTTTAAAAGGTTGAAATGTTGTGGCGCCTTTTGCAAAGTTATGCCATTTAAACAAGATAACATGGCATTTTACCACTAAAGACAAGACCCTCTTTTTCACTCCTACCTTTGAACAGTTTATCATTTTGCAATAATATCCTTTAGCTATGTAGCTCTCTGTTCTTTTTCAAATGGAGGACATCTCTTCTAATTGTGCTTCTGATACAAATTAGCATTGGGGTTTTCTTTCTAAGAGCACTGTGCGTATCCTAAATATTTTTTCTCTTATATGGGATTCAGGAAGAAATTGTAATTAATTCCTCTTTCAGTGAAAAAGCAAAGCTATTTTTAAAATGCATGCCTGATTGAATTAGCAAAGTGTTAGACAATTAACAGTCTTTCTTTTTATTTTTATGTTCTTTAAAATGCAGATTCAGTTTAATACTGTTTTCCCCTTCATTCTCTTCGTGTGTCCTAATTGCTAGCTAAGTAGTGTCAGGACTGCGTGTTATCGGCCAAGGCAGGTGTCAGGTTTAATATTATTAAAGATGCAATTACTCCTTTCTCAAGCACAGCTTGTCAGTTTAGCTCATCGACGTATATATCAGTATATTTTTAAATGAAAAAAAAAAAACAAACCTCTGTTTCCCATCCATAATTATCTCCTTGGTGTTTTGGCCCTTATTTTGGAGGTGTCTCTCTAACCTCAGTGCACAGGAGTCCTGGGAATGTGATGAGCTGTGGCAGTCGGAACGAGCCGCACAATCACATCCCTCAACTTAGAACCACGGAATCGTTTATGCTGGAAAAGACCCCTCAGATCATCCCAGCCACACAGGCTGTGAGACTCCGAGGATGCGCCGTCTCCCGGGGCTGCCGCTTTGAGCACCCGCGAAAGGCTGGGGGAAAAAAAACTCTAACTGAGGAGCTGACTGATTTCTTGACACTGGGCCTGCGTCACATAAGGGTTCTGGGGAAGTTGTAAGGAAAAATGTTGGTTTATGCTGCCAACACCCATAAAGGAGATGAGAATGCAAGGCTGGGAGTTCGTGTGCTGCCAAGCAGAGCTCCAAGTATCTGCTCTGGAAGCATCGCAGGGGAATCCTCCGAGGTATGCGGAGCCAATGGCTGAATTCCTCCTCCTCTGTCCTCGGAAAGCTGATGGGTTCAAAATGCCACTGTCCCCAGTTGCACCTTTTGGATTGGGGTTTTCCTTCAATCACGTTGCAAGTACTGTCCCAGAGAATGTGCTCTATGCATGGTTTAGTCCCTGAAAATCGGATCCAACGTTAATCAAAACTGCCCACTCGATACGGCTTGAATTCATAAATCACTTTAACTAGCAATGGTGGAAACATTGAAATGGGATTTTTTGTTAGACATTTCCTCAATTATATACTTGCAAAATTTCACACTCATGTTTTCTCTTCAGCTCTGGATAAACCTTGTTTTAAAGAAAGGTTTGGGAGTCAGACATTTCGTTTTGGACAGAACATGCTCTGCTTGACCCAAAATGAAGTACAGATGCACACAGCCCTGCAATTTGGCCACCATTCAAAAAATCAATTATTCTCAAAGCTTACATTGTGCCCCTTGAGGGAAATTGTTCTCTGACCACTCCTGGTCAGATGAACCATGTCCTGATGGGTATATAAGCCATGAGCAGATAACAGTTTAACAGATCGAGTTATGGTTTATTCACACATCTTCATCCAGCATCAGCACACCGAAGGTATTTTCACTCTGACACTTTCCTTTCCTATTAATGTACACCCTGCTCTTTTTCAAGATGAGTGCCCAGACTATCCACAGCCCGTATTTATTACCCTCCACACTTGCATCTTGCAGACTGCTCATTTCATCAGGAGGATGGTGCTCATTGCCAGGTCAGCTTCCATTTACTCTGGAAATTTGCAGACATTCTTTGCTGCAGGACCTAATCTGCAGCCAAAGAGCTTCTGAGCAAACCTAGATGAGAGTTGTCCAGTTTAGAAAAATATATCAAATGCAGTGGGCTGCTTTCACAGAATCCCATGATGGTTTGATTTGGAAGGGACCTAAGTCTCATCTCATTCCAACCCCCCTGTCATGGGCAGGGACACCTTTGAATAGACCAGGTTGTTCAAAGCCCCGTCCAGCCCTTCCTGGGATGGGGCATTTATGGGAAGTATGTGCTCCTTCACTGTTTTGTCTGAGAATGTCTCGATCAAAAGTATTTCCAGGAAAGGAAACTTTGAAAATAATTGGTCAAAAATGTGAAAAAATGGCTAATGTCCCTGTCCTCCCCCAGTTCTTTCTGCTTTCCACTGATAAAATTCCAAGGGCAGAAGCCTCTCCCAGCATTCCAAGTCATTCCCTCCACTCTTGTGCCATGACAGGTGCCACAATTCCAGTGCCACCTCTGGGAATCCGCTTCTGTCACACATCAGCCGGTTGTTTGTGCTGGGAGCCGAGCCGAACGGAGGGGCTCTGTTTTGGGATCATCACTCGGTCGTTTCCAGGTTTCCCCGTTTAATGGCAGTGTTTCCCTCCTCTGGAGGGTCACACCTGTCCTCGTGTGTGCTCTCCGTGCTGCTCCCAGCGTGCCGGCGGGCCCATGGGTGCAGCTCTCCCGGAGCGGCCGAAGGATCCTCCGGCTGCCGGCTCTGCGTGGCTGCAGACTGACAACTAATGGTTAGTTTGCAAATAGCTGCATAAAAGATCAGAGGAGAATGTGTGAGGGGTGGGGAAAGGAGGAAGGAAGGGGAATGACTGGTGGTACTTAAAGAGAATTGATCTCTGTTTAATTTTTATTCAGTTCGATTTTCACTCTCAATAACGAGGTTCTTAATGCAGAGCTTCGCTCAGCTTCCATGGGGTGTCAGGATCTGGCAGGGTGGCAGAAACTGTGGCTGTAATTAAACGGGCCACATATTCATCTCAACTTCTCCAAGCTTAATTTTCTTCTCAACCCAGGACAAATTAGAAACAATTTCAAGCTCCCGCAGGTACCATGGCCTGGCCACCTCACAGGTGGTCACATCTGGCCACCTGCATTTGCAGGTGGCAGTGGGGATTCTCCCATGGAAAAGACTGTGAAATGGGACTTCTGGGAGAGCAGGGGTCATTTTGGGAAGACAGGGCAAGAGAGACTGTGTGTGTGGGCTCGTAGCAGACTCTGTGTCCAGGCAGGGTAATGGAAAGGTTACAAAGGAGGGGATCTGCTGCCTGAAGACCCTCTGAGCTTCTGCACTGGAGGCTGAGAACATCAGCCCTGTGAGCGCTGAAAGGAGGAGATGGAGGAGGGGGAAGAGGCTCTGAGGCACTGGAAGATTTCCATTCTGTGGGAGATACCTGGCTACATCCTTTCCTCAGCTTTGAAATCCGCCACCTGAGAATTTTAGTTCTGAAATTTGCTGTCGGGAGGCCGTCGTGTTCCTGCTCTGCTATAAGGCCCTCTGCGTTATATTGGCGATAGCATTTGATTGTTGCACTTTGATATCCCTGAATAGGTAATCAGACCATTCTTTATTTTAGCCTGAGGATATGCCTTTGATTTGTAGAGGTTGGCCATTTCTTATCTGAGTTTGAAAATGGGATTATTTAAATGTGTATTGATGTTTTTCATGCGGTCTAACTGTGCAGTTCAACATGGTAATTCAACTCGTAGCTATAGCAGATTGTTATCTAATCTGATAAGATATGAACAGCACAAAGCCGAGATGATGAAACAATCGGGATTGTTGACTCACTGGGGTCCTGCTAAATCCAGTCTGCTTTCATACTTAATTATCCTGTCAAGTTCCTTGAATCTTAGCTCCTCCAGCACTGCGATGGAGAACGGTGGTAGTGACACCACTTGGTGAATACATAAGTTGATCGAAATTATTTCAGCAGATACAATGGCTATTTATGCCTCAACTGTGATATGAAAAGCTACTGATTCAAATACCCTAGACTGCAAAATTGTCCCTCTTAGCATTTCTTAGGTTCACTGAAGGCTGTTATTAAAGGCCTCTGGAAGTTAATGTTTTTGTAACATGAGCTGCTGCCTGACTGTCTCATACCAGAGGGGGAAAAGAGTGAAAGTGAAAATTAAGCCTTCCTAATTTTCTCCCTAAACTGGTATTTACCAGCTCCCTACACCAGGCACTGTACCTCACCCTGAAAACTTTGCTGGAGATCTACAGCCCATCCCCCCTGATGTTGCTTGCATCATATTTTATTCCAATTGTGAATGCAACTTCTGTAGAAAGATAATTAATCTGTATTAATTAGATATAAAAGATAAATTTTAAAGGCTCCCTCCACTGCTTGAAAATAACTCATATTTTCACTTTTTTTCTTGATCATCTATAGGAGTAATCATGAGAGTAAGAGTTGTGTCACAAGAGATAATGGCAGAGGTAATGATGTCTGTAGCAGATTAGACCAGGTATTTCAGGTATTCAAGAAAAGAAGCATTAAGGTTCAAGCAGACATAGCCGAAATATTTTAATGGTCTGAATTGAAATCATACTCCTGTAAGTTTTACAAGAGTTTTGTCTTTGCTGTTAATTTGAGGTCAGCAGTTTGCTCTCGGTCAGTATTGAGCTCTAGAGCAATCTGCTTATGAAGGAGACCCAATGATGATGCTATCAGTAGTCAGAGGAGAAAAAAAGGGCCCATAAGCTCTCACAGAAATCCCAAAGATCAAAATACCACTTTGCCAAGCCTCTTCTGCTGATTAACTCACTGGCAGGTTCACCTGTGGATGTACCTGGAGCAATCTTTAGGAGCTTTGTCACGGTGCAGAGCAGCCAGTCAAGCATCCTTGTATTTAAAATCGACACTAAAAAATATCCAGCTATTGAAAGATGCTGCTTTATCTACCCAGTGTGTTTTAAAGGGAGAGCCACTGCTTTGGTTAAAAGCACTGTCAACTGTGAGGCTCAGTGATGCAGCTCAAAGCCATCAATGTCCCCTTTGAGAGGCTGCACCAGGTAAAAATCCTGGAATTTCAGAGCTCTGAGCACCTCGCCATGAAGGGCAGCACTGCCACACCTCTGGACTGTGGAAACTTCTAGCCACAAATGGTACAGGGGCCTCAATCCACTAGACTTTCATGTTGGCCCCCTTGAAAATTGTAGCTATTATGTTTAAATTAATTATGCTATTTTCTGCTGAAATTGCAGAGTGCTGTGTGGTAGAGCCTTGTCCAGCCCCAGTGCACATGAGGTGACTGGAGGCCCTGCCCTGAGCTTTTAGAAAGGCTGTAATCAGCATGGAAAGGAAAGACCAACTGTTGTTTGAAAATGTTAGTGCTAAAGGTCTCCTTTAAGCCGGTGTCTTTAGGAAAGCCCATATCTCTCATATAAACCAATGAACAAAAATGCTACTTTTTGGCTTTTATTCCTTCCCTGCTGTGGGGATCTGTGCCTTTTGGAGGCTCTCAGAGGTGGGTTTGAGCCTGCCCTCCTTCTCAGACCCCTCCCTGCCTCCATGTCTCCAGCATTCCCATCCCGTGGATGTCACAATCCTTTCCCAAACTCTGCTGCTGACCATCTCTCTCCCACCTCTTCCTCAGTCCCACTTCATCCTCACCCTGAGACACCCCACCAGTGAAAGATGTGGAATAGAGCCAAGCCAGCCTCAAGGGGAAAATTAATGGAGATTGATGAACAACCTCTTTGTTAAAAAATGAGATGATGGGAAGCCTCCGTGCCTGAGCACGCACCGTGTGCCACCCCTGTGCTTGGGACTGTCACCACTGGTGTGACCCCAGCTTTATGTTTGTCCATCGAGCTGTAACTGCCTTCAACACCACAGGCAGACAGACAGGCAGACAGACAGCAAGGCAGACTGATGCTGCAGCTGCACTAGAGGATATCCTCTCCATACTGACTGCAGGGATTACAGCCTAAAAACCCCAGTCACATGCACACTTATGACAGGGTTTGGAGCTGGGTGAGCAAGGGTCTGTGGAAGGATGGGGTTAGAGCTGTGTTTTCCTCTGCTTGTCCTTATTCTCTGAGTTTCAAAGCCAGGGGCTGGGCAGGGCAGGACGCAGGTCCATAAATGTTTTTTCTGATGTAGCAGAACTCTGTAAGCTCATCTCCCTGGAGCATCCATGCCTTACACTTTCCAGCGTGCACAGAGATGCAGAGCATCCCACCTCAGGGTCCACATTAATGTTTGGGCTGAGCGAGCCTCACTCACTTAGGAGAGTGTTGAGTATTCATTTCCTTTTTTGAAAATATAAACCCTGTCCTCATGGGATTCATCTTCGAGAGCTCCTTTGTGTGGTTGCCGCCTCCCGGGGCTGCTGTCACGTTTTCCCCGTGCATGTGGGCCTGGTGGTGACCCTCATTCCCAGCCACACCTGGGCTTGCTGATGAGGTTCAGAATGCCTTAAAATAGGTTAATTTGCAGGAAAGTGACAGAAATAAATTGCTGGCACTTTTGTGTGCTGATAAGTTTAACCTTTTTTTTTTCCCCCCCGAGCAGCTAAATTGCCAATCATCCGGAAACACACTGGAGTTCGCCCATTACATAAAGGAAGCTGTTAGTCTCATTTAAAACAATATTGACCTTTTTCCTGTCCTTTCCATTTTGACTAAATTACAGGGTACATTTTTTGAAATGTGGCTTTTGTCTGACTGCAACCAGGTGACCCTGGTTCTTCCTCCTTTTTTTTTTCTCACTTACAGCTTTCAACCTTTCCTTTCTACTTCTAACACAGTTCTTAGTTTAACCACTGAGATTTTTAAATCCAGAGATATTAAAAAAGCAGAGTTTGCATGATACATATATTTTCCAGTTACAAAAACCTACACCTGGAAACTAAGAAAGCTGAGCTGGTGCACCCTGACATGCTTGGTGTGGGAGTAGCATGGAGCATTATGAAAATGATTGCTAAGTGTTCCTGTTCTTCCAAATTCAGATCAGTGAGTGTGTGTAAGCTTTCTGTTTCACTCAAAATTAATTGCAGATGCAACATTACCAATAGATTGTCTTCTGGGAGCAAAAACATTCCTGCTAGAAACGAATTGGGGTTTTTTTTCCTTGTTTTTCTCTTTAAATCAGGCTATGAGCACGTGTGGCTCCTTGTAAAAACCAACATAACTCATTCTGAGAGGATTTTTTTCCTGCACAGAAGCATTTTCTTGTTCATTTGGGGCCTTGGGCTGAGCCTCCCGGTGGCACCTTCCGAGGACATTGGAGTGAATACCAGAATACAAGAGAGGAGCTCAAGCTGTTTTTCTTGTACCCAATCCCTCTGGTAGCAGTGTGGCCTCACAGATCTATTCCATTATGTTTCCTTCATTATTTCCTGAAGAAATCCAAAAAGACAAAGGCTCTCTGCTCCGACTTCCTTCCCAGTCAGTGCCCACTGGCAACTTGACATCAACAATATTTCCATAGACTGAGCTGAAGCCTCAGCTGGGGTAAATCCCTGTATCTCCCTTGCAACAGATGATGGAGGCTTACTTCCATCAGCTGAGGATCCCAACCATCCTCCTGTACATCCATGAATGTGGTTGTGGCATTTGTTTCTTGTATTAATTTTCCCTACATAAAGCCTAAAAATATTCCCATGTACGTTCTGCTGGCTCTTGGCTCACACAGAAATGTGTCTTGTAATGCCAAACTGAAATTAATAGAGGCATTTTTGTAATTCAGACGTATGCTGGTTCTTTATATTATTTTTCTGAATCACTGAGATGTGTTTTTTCCCCAGTTGGTCCTATTTTAGTAGTTCCAGTGTTTTTACAGGAATCCTGACATGTAGGAAGCTTTAGGATTCCCTGGCAAGGGAAGCTTTCAAGCTTCCAATAAACTTGGGATATACGGGCCTCTTGTGTGGAGCATTCATCCCACAGGTTTGATGCCACAGCACTGAGAGGCCAAAGAGAACACATCTTCCAGCTTTAACCCCATCTCTTCAATATTTGATTAATCTGAATCAGTGACATTGAAAATGGCTTGAAATATTTAATCGGCTAAGAGACATTCAGAGACTAAAGTGCCTTTGAAATCACCCTGCCAACAGAGAAAATAATTTCTTCAATTGCTTTCTGGTACAATGTTCAACCCATCTGGGAAAATATTTGGGTTGCATTGCCGGCATTTGATTGACTCTCCTGCCAACACCAAAATTTTAATGAGCTGCGAAAGGACAAAATATTCCAACCACCATCTCTGTGTTTTGTGACAAGGCCTTGGGAGGAGAGGGAGATGCTTTGCGCTCGCTTGCAGGTGCGGCTGTGGCTGTGGTGCCGACGTGGGCTGCAGGCAAACAAGCTCCTGGGGTTAAGTAGAGTGTGCTCCTGCAGTGTGTCCCTGCCTCCGCCTCTCCTCCTCCTGAAGGAGCAGCCCAAACTCTCCTCCAAAGTACAGGAGCATTGCGCCTTCCCTTTGGGCTGGCAGACCTGTCAAGATGCTGCCTTGCCAAAAGTTTGGGGATTTTATTTCATTCTAGGGATGCTAGTAGAGCAATTTCTTATCTTTTGGTTCTCCTTTAGAGCACAGGATCCAAAGATGCCTTCAGAAGCACACGATGCACTGATGTCCACACTGGTCTTGCAGGAATAAAATCACCCTGCCTGCTGTAGACAGCCTTGAGACTGGTTTTACTCTGCATTCGTATGTGCCTCTGTGTAAAATTGCCCCGCACAATTATCCAATCTCATGGCAACTATTCAGTTTGCAAAGCAAAAATAATCATGTGATTACCCTGCAATTAGCTGATAGTTACTAATCAATTACATCTGCAGAGTTTGCCTTCCATCGAGGAGGTGTGTGGTGGTGGTTTATGGGTGAGACTCGGCGCCTGCCCCGAGCACTTCACGGACCTCCAGCCTTGGTTTGCTCCATGGCTGGGGCTGGAGGAAGGAAAATGGGACTGAACTCTCTGGGTTTAGTGGCAGGAGTCAGACACCACGGTGTTGGCAGGGTCTGGGTAGGGTGGGCACCATGTCATTAACACTGAACAGGTTGGCTGCAAAAATGTGTTTGAATGAAGCCTGAGCAAAGAAAGCAAATGCATTCCCAAAACCTTTGGATATTCCTGTTGTCTTCTCCAGGCTTAGCACAGCCAGGGCTGCTTCATTCACTTCATCACCCTGCAGTAAAAACAAGCACAGCAATGTGTATTCCACACGTATTTACTGACCTTGATATTCCTGGAGAGATGAGCATTAGAGTCTACACCTTGGCAAAAAGGAAATTTCCATATGTCCATTGGGAATGCAGGTTTGCTCTTCCAGCATGTGGCTGGAAACGAAGGATTGGGATACCTGTTACCTTCCCACCCAGCAGCTCTGTCCAGGACTGGAATAGTTGCAATTGGTGAGAAAAGAGGGTTAGCAAATACCTTTGAATGGCCACAAAAATGCGGCTGAGTCCTTCATCTCCGGGCGTGAACCCACACAAAACTCTCCCAGAATATCCATGGCTGGAGCCGGAATGTTCATTCAGTGCCTGGAGAAAGGGATGATTTTGAAATATAAGGAGCGGTGCTGGGAAAACTGAAGGGGGAGGTGAAGCTACTGGCAGGTTTGAAGAATAGTTTGATAAATATTTCTGCTGTGAAAGAAGGAAGTAAGACATGACAAGAATAGAGATGTGTCCGTGAGAAGTTAGACAGGAATTTAAAGGGAAGGCTGAAAAGCTTGAGCTTGATGCTGCTGGGGAGAAGCTTATTTTTGCGAGAGAAGGAGGAGAAGAGTGAAAATACTGTGAAAGCGGGATAGGGATAAACCCTGAGGCTATAAATCAGGAAGAGCCATGCTCAAGGGAGCAAGTGGAGGGAGGCTTAAGGCCCTTTGGGCAGAAAGATGTGTAGTCGGGTGCAAAAACATGTCACCTGCCCAGCCAGTCGTGAAGCCTGGCACGACTGCACTGTGGTCTCGCTGCCCTGATCCTGGGTGGCTGCTGCCAGCTCCAAGGACCACGGTCCAGCTGGGACAAGGCAGGAAGGGGGGCTGGATGCGTGCACACCTGCACAGTGCGGGTGGAATCCATCCTCCTCGCCAGTGCCCTTCTCCCTCCCTCTCCATCGCCCCCACCTCCCGTTAAGAAAGATCCCGACAACACCATTAAAATGTCTTGCGTCGATTGCAGATTCATTGTTCTCTAAAAGCTAATCCAGGCTCGGGTAAACACAATGGCCCCTTTTCCCCCAGCCTGACGTTTCATTTACACAAGAGCTCGAGCCGCGGCACCGGCGCAGCCGTCAAGCATTGATTGTGCTATTCAGCAGGATGGCTCAATAATTACAGCCCCGGATCTCCAAACCCCACCAAAGAGCAGGCTTACCACCGCTAGCCTTTGTTGCTAATTGTCCTTCAGGATACTTGAGATGAATTACTGTGGCTTACATTTTCCTGGTTTTCCTTTCCTTTTCTATTGGGTTAATATAAAGAGAAATCTTTCCACTTAGCGGAGCTGGACGGATCAGACAAGTGTAGCATTGACTGTTGACAGCACTTCATAAGAAAACCCTCTGACTGCAAACTGTCTCATTGAAATGTTCAACTTGACACACGGGATTGATTTTTGATTGTTTTACAAAGCTCTCCTGCGCATGTTTTCATTATCGAGGCTGGGCAGTTTTCATACCAACACTTGGAAAATCTTAGAGCTATTAATATAACTTGACATCATCTATACTGCATCTAATTGTAATAAGTAACTTGACAAATTAAACCTTTTTCACCAAAGCTCTCCAAAATGGACTGCAGCCCGATTATTCTTAGTTTGTTTTGTTTGAGGGTGCATGAAACAGCAGCAACATTATTTCAGTTCAAAGTTTTTAATCCTGCTTGTTGTGAAGACAGAATTAGAGCTGAAAGTTTTACATTCAAGACAGTGAAGTGTGATCAGCACTGAATCCGTGCTTATTCCCAGCAACCTCACCAGGAACTGGATCAGCTCCCGTGCAGACTGTGCTGGGCTGCAGCTCGGGAGGTGATGGCACACCCAGGGAAAGGACGAGGTCGAACATTCCCCACACACGGACTGGTGCCTGTCCTTCATTTGTTAACGCTGGGGTCTCTGACCATCCCTTCCCCGTGTCTCTGGGCTCTGATCCACACTTCCCCTTTCTCTTTCCCATCTTTCTCCAACTACGCTACTTCCTCTCCAGCCTCTCTGATCCTCCAGAAACCCCAGAAAGGAGCTGGGATGTTTCTTTCTCTTTCCCATACAGTCACTGCACCCCTGCTGATGGCAGTCTTTGCACAGCAGCGGCCTGGAGCCGATCTGAACTACCTCTGAAATTTGGGAGGAACTTCCCTCCCTCCTAGAACAGATTGAAGCCACGGGTTATGGTGGAGTACCGTGATGCTGGGGGTAGCAGGCCCACGTAGGGAATAAGCTCCTTCTGCCAGTCCTGTTTAGCACTCACCCTTTGGATAAAAACCTGCGTGCGCTGCCTCTGCCTTTTTTTAAATGCCATATGTAAAAAGGAGGAATGAAACTGCCTAATCTGGGTTTAGAAGCAGGAGGCCCACAGTCCATATGCAAACCTGCTGCTGGTTTTGCTCCCGTGTCCGTGCTATCCGTGTGCGCAGCCGGCGGGATCACCCACTCGGGACTCCCTGACCAGGCAGCCTAGATTTCACAAGATTGTGCTTTTTTTTTCTCCAGACACAGGGGAAAAGCAGTTTTCCATCACTGCCCCCTCCCCTTCTTTTCCCCAATAAGTGAGCATTTAGTATTCCTCGATGCTACGCATCATTTTTCTGAGCCCGCAGTGCGATTACCTCAGTTGCCATCAGCTGGGCAGGGGCTGGGAATTTCCACTCCTGAACAAATGCCCGCCTTGGTTTTCTTTTTATAAAAAAGCATGGCCCTAAATGGTGTGCAAGCACTTTCCCGTGGCTGTGCACCCTCTTCATAACCCTTCCACTCGAACAAAGTGATTGTCTGAACTGAAATCGTTTCACTGAGATGATTAAATTAGTTCCTACATGCCGGGGATGTACAGAGGTCTTGACATTTATATTTGGGTATTAGAGTCTGACATCCAAATGTATTCCTGTTTGAAAACAGTGTAATTTAAAAAGTAGCATAAAATCCATTAATATAATAGGGAGAGATGGCGATGCTTTAATTTGTGTGGGGCTGTGCAAAATGATCATTTCCAGGGGCTGCAGCAAGGGCAGAGCTGTGCTGGCTGGGCTGGTGCAGGCAGGGGGGATGTGCTCCCCCAGGGCCCCTCAGACACATCAACACCCCGAATATTACACCCATGGAATTCAGGATAAAATCAGCCGTGGGCTGGGATGTCTCTAAGCACAGTGGGTTTGTTTTGACAGGATACCATCCGCTATTTCTTCCTGCAGCTTGAAGCACACCTGTGGCTGGGATGTCAAACCACCAACGGGTTACATCTCCAAAAAGACAAAACAAACAATTAATCCTGTCCTCAGAGATCCCAGCAAGTGAAAAGTGACAACACCTATGCAGGCAGTTTGTCCCAGATTCACGTATCACCCCTATAAAGAGAATCTGACCCAACATTAAGTTCTCTGTTACGTGATGTGGATGCTTAGGCTGTGGGTTGCCATTATTTAGGAACCAAAATTACATGGTTTTTAAGTTTTTGGCCCAATATTACACTTGTTTAACAAGGCTATTAAATAATCCAAATGCCAGTGTTTCATCACGTCTTGGATACCCAAGTGGAGTCTCTTTTGCCTGGAAAAAGAATTTGTAACACAAGCAGCATTGCCACTTTTCAATGTTACTTAGAATGAGTGAATGCAAACGACATTATTCGATTTGCAGAAGCAGTTTCATTCATGAGGTGACATTAACATCTGGTACCTAAAGGAAACATTCTTCACCAACTAAAATAAAACAAGTCTGATTGATAAACTCCTGAGAGCAAATCCCCCACTCTGCCAGCAGCAAAGCAGCCCAGCAGTTTCATTCTTTTTCATCAAAACAAAACTCTCTGTTGGGATAATCGCATTTTTCCCAGGATGTTCCTTAAATGTAGGGGGGGAGAAAGAACTTAAGGGTCTGAGCTGGAGCACGTGAGAGCAGAAATGAGTGTGGCTGTGTTTTTCTGTCGTGTGCCTGCACATATTTATTATTCTCATCTGCAATATTGATGACCACGGACTGATCTCGCTGCACATGCGTCTTCCTGTCCTTCCCCTGACTTGCGCAGCTGAAAAACGCCAGGATTTTTTTATTGCTGTTTTCTCTTTCAGCAATGAGCAAAATGCCCCGTGTTAATGCCAGTTTATTTTCCCAGGCAAAAAAGAAGAAGAACAAAAATAATCAAAGCAGTGTAGGAATCAGGGCAGGCCACTGCCATCAACAGTGGCCAGGGCTGGGGACATTGTTCTGGCTGTTGGGAGCGAGTCAGGAGAGGGGAATATAACCTAATTTCAGGATTTTATTATGCAAGGGCACCCTCATTTTATAGCAACAGGATAAAACAGCGTTCAAGATCAAGATCAGGCTTCAAAATAGTGAAAATTGCTCACACCGCTCGGATGGCAGGTATCTCTATTTTGGAAAAACAACTCCTCATTAATGGGTAAAAAATGAGCACAGTTAGTGTGAATACACATTTGTATACGTGGGTGCACCTACATATACATAATACACCCTTATTTATTATGCACACGCTGGGGTGTGTGTGAGTGTGTGTATGTATGATAAGAATAATGAGATATAACAAAAATGAGGGGACAATTATTCTGATCTTTTGTAACCCAACTCAGCTGGGTAAATTATCATTTTGAGCAGTCTGAAAACAGAAAACTAAGCATAGTAGATGATAGGAAGTCATATTTAAAAAAAGAATTAAAGAATAAAATGCACAGAGACAGAATGCCGTGTTTTGTTATGTCATTCCCTGCCTGCCTTTCTTCATGAGAGAGATTTCAAATTAAATTCAAAGACTCTACTTTTAAATAAACAATGAAAATTGAAAATAAGCTTCCTTGTTAAAATATATATCCGTATTTCCATTTCCTCTCTCTTTTTTTTTTAAGTAATGCAGTACTGTGAAACAATACCAAAAAAAAAGAAAATAAATAAATAAAATGAGGGCATCAGGTATTAGGATTCCAAATGGGATAGTACATCTTTTAATGATACATATGATAATTAAAGAATACAATAAACACAATTAGCATATGTTTTAAACAGTTTATTAGTGAAGCTTACCATAAAATCAGAATATATAGAGCTCCAGGGTTTGTTGGGATAACAGCTTCTAATCCTTAGAGTCATAAAATCCCTGGCTTGGAAGAAATGGGCATCTTTAAAATGATTGAATCAGCAGGCCCCGAGTGAAAACACACAAATTAGCAAACTCCAGCAGTTGGGCACCGCGCGAGGCTGCGACGCGCGGAGGTGAAGTCACCGCTGCCGCTGCCCCGGCAGCTCTGATGGAGCTCGGCGGGGATGCGGGGATGCGGTGGACATCGAGGAGATAATGACTTTAACTCCTTCCGGACCAGGGATACCCAAAAAAAAAATTATAAAATAATAATGAATATCAAGAAATACGCCTTTATTTTGCAAGTAGTCATCGCGGGGAGAAAGGAATGCCTGAATAAGTGATGGGTATGAAGGAGGTCAGGGGCTCGCAGAGCGCAGGGGGGTGCTGGCTTTGGGCTGCCCTCCCTCCCTCCTTCCCTCCCTCCTTCCCAGCTCTCAGCGCTCCTGCAAGGCAGAGCACAGGGCGACAACGGGGGCAGAGGGTGGGTGGCCCCCACCCAGGGGGTGCGGGAGAGCTGGGACCCAGGGGACTCGCTGCAGGAATTGCTGGGAGTTTAAAAGTTGAATAATTCAGTTCCCTCAGTCTGGACAGGGCTCTGGCCGCTCTCACAGCAGACAAACAACTCTCTTGGCAGCGGCACTCTGTATCTCCTGCTCTCGCCTTTTTTTCCCTTCCAATGTCCATATTCCCCCTTCATCTCTTCTTTTCTCTCCTTCTGACTTCAGTTGGGACTTTTTTTTCTGCTAATGATTAACATATAAGCTCTTTACATTCATCTCCCTACTGTAGAGATAATTTCTTCCCCCTTTTGTTATTCGTTTGTTTGTTTGGAGGGGGCGAGGATGAGTTTAATCCTGCAGTTGGGAAATTTCAGGTTTCTTTTGAGCAGCAGGGAAGGCTTTGGATGAGTCGGTGTGGGCTGAAAGGAATGAAGCTCAGCAGAATTGTTTTCCTGAAGGGAAGGGGCAAATTGTCAACTTTATAATGACTCCTCATCAGCTGTGATGACTTCTCAGCTCTGCAGCAAGGGAGAATAGCAGCCAAGCAATGTTTGAACACATTCTTATGGGGAAATTGGGGTCTTTGGATCCTGAAATTAGATCTGAAGACAGCCAAACATCTCCATTAAAATGGGAGGCAAATGAAGGCATTTCATGTTTTCTCGGCTGCTGGTCTTACCTGAACCGGCATCTCCTGCTGCATGGCAGAACTGCTGGGCACAGTGCAGCTCTGCATCAGAGAGCTGCCTCCTAATTTGGGTGGGAATGCTGAAAACCCATGGCATGCATGGGGACAGCACATTGCTTTACGTTTATCCCATGCTTGGAATTTATGCTGATATTATTTCCCATAACTTCTGCCTGGACCTCAAGTCCAGGAGGTGGAAGCACTTTGTTGTAGTAATGCCAATGCACCATGTAAGCCACATTTTGCCCCAGATATTTGTCTATTTGTCTATTTTTGCCCCATATTAGTCTAAAGACAAAAGGAACAAGCTGGAGGAGAAATGAAGGTCCGAAAAGATGAAGTGACTTCACCAAGGTCAAACAGCAGGACGGTGGCGAAGGCAGGAATATAAACATGAATTATATTGTCACTCTGCTAGAGAAAAAGGTTGAAATGCAGCTCATTTTTTTCCTGTAGTTTA
This sequence comes from Cnemophilus loriae, assembly GCA_013397755.1. Classification (NCBI taxonomy): domain Eukaryota; kingdom Metazoa; phylum Chordata; class Aves; order Passeriformes; family Corvidae; genus Cnemophilus; species Cnemophilus loriae. The sequence continues at coordinate 20,762 of VZTF01000260.1, read as the reverse complement.
GACCCAGCTTGACATATTTGACCTCTATTCAGCTGGCCAAGGTCCAGGGAAACAAATATGAAAAATATTATTCTCTCTCTAGGGAAAGACATGAAGGTAAACTAAATTGTTTCATGGGTTAACTCCACAGCACTGGAGTTTAAGCAAACCAAGGGCTGAGTCGGGGTCTGCTTAACTGGTTTTTCTATGGACTTCATTGGTTTTGAGTTGCATTGAAAGAGATAAAGAAATTTGGCCCAGGGACTGGGGAGGAGGGGAGGGAGTGCAGCAGCACCCATTTGTTGTTGTGGTGTTTCCCCACTGCCATTCCTGCGCTGATCCGTCGCTGGCGGTGCTCGGCAGACACCAGGCTCAGGGCAGTGACAGGAGGCCCAATCCCAACACCTGAGTTTCAGCTCCATCTCCAGTTTTCAGCAGAGGAGTTCAGCATCCAGGGGAGCATCCACAGCAGATTGACAGGGAAGAGCAGAGCAAAAGCCGCCCGGGATTCCACTCAGCCTGTAAAACCCTCACTTGGGCTTGCCCTTACCTGGAGGAAAGTTGTGCAGACCTCCAGCCCTGCCTCCTGCTCCTTCTGGGGAGGATTTCATCACCTGGGAGGTGTAAGGATGTGTGCAACCCTCTGATCATGGGCTGTGGAACTACTGGCCCACGAGTGTTGCATGATCTGTGTGCCAGACATGACTGGACTGGAGCTGGTGGCACTGGAGGGACCTGACTCTGCTCCTCTGGGCCACTTGCCCACCCGTGAGATGGGCACAGGGGCACTGGGGTCACACTGCAACACTCAGCTCCGGGACATCCTCCAGAAACGGGCAGGAAGAATGAATCTGGATCAAAATCAGAAAGAGAATTTAGTGTTGGCTGCCACTCTCTGCTCTTGCTGCTCTCTGCTCAACCCACTGCACCATAATAGAGAAAGCCATGACATTTTGTAAACCTTGAGAATTTAAGGAAAATATTTTAAATAACGACGTGTGCACTGCTCTCTTTATCATCCAGGTGTAAGCACTAACCCACTTTATTTTTCTTAACCACGTGGCACAAGCATTTTTGCATTTTGAATATAAGGTCAATTTAGCATATGCAGAATATTTTTCTGTTCATTTTCCATTAGCATTTTATATTTATTAGTGAGAAACTCAGAAATAATGGATACTGAATTCAGCTAAAAACCAATTCTACACTGAATATTTGACTAAGACATGACTTTAAACTGTGTTAGTTATTTTTATAGGTATTCTAAAAATAATACCACAGGGTTTATTACCTAACCCATATCACACAGGATTTGACATTTGGATGTTGAGGGCTGATATGTATGTTAAAACAGTGAGAAAATATGCACAGAAAAATTTCAAGGCTTCTGTGAAATAAAAATAAACCCCCCGGAAATTTATTATATGCCCCAACTACACTGCAAATTGAAAAAACTGACAGTGGTGGGCAGCCTGTACACCAACATTTATCAGCTTGGATCCTCTGCACAGGCTCTTAGGATGCTCCATCACAGATTAATGTCTCTCAGCAAAGAACGTGCTATAAAAAAACAAGGCATGCAGCTGATAAAATTAATGAAACGAATCATTGTTGTAAAGCATTTGGTGAGGTGTGAATTTGAAAACTAGTTTCCTAATATTTGTAAAATAAACAGAAATTAATATCCATTAATAGTATCATAATGATCTTAACTGAGAATGTTGAACTGTTGCCTGTTTTGTTCTTTTCAACTGCAGCATCTCGCTGCAACTGTTTTTGTGGCTGGGGAATAATCTGCTTGTGTATTCTGTAATGACACAAGAAATAAAACGCAATAGGAGGAATAAAATCTGAATTCCCTTCTCAGCAAAGAGTAATTCCACAATCCATATATTTTTGGTAGCTTTCCTATATAAGGTGCAGAGCTTTATTTCCTAGACCCATTTTCACTGCCACCTCGAGTCGGGCTCACAGGAGGAAGCAATTTTGTTTCATACAAAAACTTTTCCCCAAATCTTAAAGTGGCACTGAGTGATCCTAAATTTCCTAAGGCCTTGGAGGGTGATGCAGCTGCCATGGTGGCCTCCCAATGGGACTGTCCCTTCTCGTGGCCTTTCCCTCCAAGGATGATGTGTTTCAGATCTTCACATCTGTGTGCAGAGCTACCTTCCAGGCCAGCTAAAATGTGAAAAATTCAATATTTTCCATGAGCAATGGCTTATTTGTAGTTCTGCAGATACCACAGTATCTTGCTGGTGAAACCAGACACTGTGTGGACTGAAGTTAAAATACCAACACCTCACAAAATGAAACCATGGAAATTAAAAAGAGAATTTATTCTCTTAATCAGAAGAGCAATATGGCACAGGTTCACATCCTGATGGTTTTTACATTGTCCTTTACCAAACACAAACAACGTGGTGCCAGATGGTGCCAAAGGGTGAAGGGACAGGGGGGTTCAGACACCCAGGAGAAAGGACAGGCCCAATCCAACCCTTTCCCAGTGCCAATATCAGAGAGCAGCAGCTTTATCACGAGGACGCCTCAGCAGCAAGATGGGAGAGTTTTAGCTTTGGCTTCCGTGCTCTCCTTCGCGGTTTGCTCGGTCCCACGTTAGTGTTTGCACGCCTGCCCACACAGGGAGGGAACATATGTTTTGGATGGGATCCTCTCTCTGAAAATGTGTTTTTGAAGCAAAAACAAATGTTAAACATTCTCTTAGCAAATCTCTCCTTTTAAAAGCCTTTCCTCGTCTATCTCTTGCAGACATGAGTTAGTGTCTGTCCCCCATTAATGGTTGTGCAAAGTGTCCATCAGGTCCACTCCAGAGGGACTGGAATTTATGGGGATAACTGACTTTTCACCCTATTGGCTCAGCAACCTCATTAATTTGGCCTCAATCAAAATATTTCATCCAACCTGAAAAAAAAAAAAAACCCAACATGTTTTACCTCAATATTTCTCAACCACTTCTATTACTGCTACCAGGATTTTAGACGTCGTTTTGAGATAAAAAACCTCTGAAACATTTCATTTTGGAAGTGTGGAAGCGAAACTTTTTTTAGCCTCTTTTCCAGCCTGCCACGTTGCCATATTTACCACGGTGCTAACAGTTGTCAGAGATTATCTGGCTGAGTCACAGCTTTCATGGGCTCCACTCCGGTCCTAGAGACGTGAAGCAGCTCCTCTGCAGCCCAAGGTTTATGTTGGCATAAGTGAGATCAGAATTCGCCCTTCTGTTTACCATTTAGCTGAATCACCCCATCACAGACCAACTGTCATCTGTCACTCCATACTTTTAATGGTACACTGCACTGATGTTGTCTATTTTTTCCCCTTCCCAGCAGCCCTGTCACTCTGGTATGTGCTAATTTCTTCTTCCAGGCTTCTGTTGGATCTCTTAATGATGGTGCCACTGCAATTTAGGGTTATTTTTTTTAAAGAAAATAATAATAATAAAAACTACAAGAGAGACTTTGGGGAGGTGGAGGCAGAATCAGATTTGCCCTGTAACTCAGGCTGCAGGCTAAACAGACTTTGGGCTTTTGGAAGTGCCTCCCAGGATGTGTTTTATCCATCCAGTCCCAAGCATGGCATTGTCTGGAGAGCAGAGGAGGAATCCCCCCTCCACCACCAGAGCACGGCTGCAGCTCTCCGACGAAGTTCATCCCAGAGAATTAATTAATTTTAAAATTGCAATCTCTTCCTCATGCCAGGGCCTCGCTGCAGCTCTGTGTTCCTACAGCCAATGGACCAGAAATCTTTTCCCAGTGCTTGGTTTCCTTGGGGCCCGGCGGTGACAGAGCCTGGCTGCTGATTAACCCATGCGGTGACAAGGGACACGCGTGGCCCCGGCTCCGTGTCCCCGCGTGGGGAGGTGCCACATGAATCACGGATCCTTTCGGTGTTGTGACAAACAAAACAAGGAGAGAAATGCCTTGCAAAAGGCAATTTGGCTGTGGGAGGAACTGCCCACCCCGGGCAATAAAAAGTATTTCAATATATTAAGATTATTCCCTGTTTTTCCCAGAGGTGGAGGTGGGTGTGGAGGGGATTGAAGCTACAATAATCTTCAGTGTGTTTTCCATTTGTATATGGTTAGATTGGTCAGCTAATAATTCTAGCCTGTTATTATTATTATTTTTGCAAACACCTAGGGAAAGGTTCTGAGGTTTTTCTCGTGGCCTTTCCAAAATTACCCATATATATGTGAAACAAGCAGTAACACCGAGCAGTGAATTTAGAGCGAAGTAGCACTTAAACACTGCAGGCAGCACCTGTGAGTAGGAACCCTTTTGGGGCTCCCCACATTTTTGTGTTGGCAAACGGTTTTCTCCCTGCAAAATGCAAGTTAACAATTCACTGTTCTGGTGAGTCCAAGTCCAGGGTGCAAATTGTTTCAGTGCTTTGATTGCTGAATGTCTGCGACATGGAGTGTACAGAACTTGTAGAGGTCCATCTGGTAAGAGAAATAATACTGTGTCATTGCAAAATATGTGACTGGATGTGCGTGTATTTCTCTGTGCTCCTTCTTTGTCATGATTCCTCGGTTTAATTTAAATACATGTTTCACTTCTCTCCATATTTCAGGTTTATTGCAGAGTATGAAAATCAGGAAGCTTTTTGTTCACTTCATACATCTCTTCCAACAAAGCCAGACATCCGAACCCGGCACGGACTCCAGAGTGATTATTGTTACACATGATCTATGGAGCAGATAAATTACAGCTTGATTTTTATAAGGTATATTGAGCCTGCAGGCTTCAGCAGAAACAAAAACAAAACAAAACTCAAAACCTGGGTTTAACTAGTAATTTGAGGAAATATGACAAACCTGACACAGAAGTCACAGAGCAAATAAATATGCACATCCATCATTTTGTAAAATAATGCCTTCACTAGAGAGACCTCTGCTTGCTGCAGTCTGCAGTGTAAAATTTCTTCATGGTTTACTGGCCTCAGATTCTGCTACACAGAGAATCAAGTTAGCTATAGTTGAAAGAAACAATTCTGTGTAAGAAAAACAGTGTTGTGCAGTAAAATAGTGCACATATCAATCACGAGTGAAAACTAAGTTGGTTTTAGGATGTATTAAAATATTCTTGGAATGTCTAGAGGTGTTTTTTCTTCACTTGCTAAAATGATTGGAGACTCTTTGCCTTTATTGTGAAATAATCTAGTTCCTAGAAATAAAATCACCCAGTGGTTATTGCAGATAGAAAATCCTACTTCATACAAAATACAACAAAAGGCAGTTTCAGAGCCATCATCTGAGCACAATAGTTTTGTTGGTGCACTGGAAAGGAATAACACACACAATTCTCCCTTCAGGAACTGGCTTTTGGTACCAACCCTTTTTTTGTAGCTTGCCAATATTTGGAAGGTTTTGTGTGAACCTAAAGAACACCATCAGTGCCCTTTGCATGAGATCTGCCTCTCAAGCTCTCCCATCCCTGCAGATTTGGGAACTGCAGCTATCCCTGACCTGGAGTTCAAAACACGGCAAAATGTACCTGCTCAAAGAGGAGGCTGTGGTTTGGGCACTGGTGGGGATGTCGCCTTTGACACCTGGAGGAGGGTTTCACTCAGAGTTTAGGGGTTAAATCCTGCAATTTATGTCAAACTGCTTCTGGATAAAGCACAAAACAGAACCAAAATGCTCCACTCCTAAAGAAGTGTCTTCATCAAAGTCACAACCTTTTTCATGCTCCTTTCCTTGTCCAGTGTGTCCTTAGGGTTTCCTCCATTTCCAGGGATGCTTCTTGAAGAAGCAGGATGGAGAGGAGCCAGGTCACCACCACACATAACCATGCAAAATGCAAAACACCCACAGCCCAGAAAAGGAGCTGCCCCATGCAGGGAACTGGGTCTGGGGCCTCCCAGACAGCACAAGACCTGGATCTCCAGGCCCTGTGCTCTGTCTCCACCACTTTCAGAGAAATTCCAGTGCCTGGAAGAGAGCAGAAGAGCCTTTGTGTGCAAGTTCCCAAAGGGTCAGATGTACAAACCACAAACTGAGTGGCTCGGCCGCATCAGATCAGCTGTAAATCTGAGGATTCACAGAATTACTGCTGAGGGTATCTAACACCAAAGCTGGAGTGCCAAAAAGGGAAGAACTTCAGCTTAATAGATCAGGAGGAAGGGCTGAAGTCTCTTTTGAGGTGTTGATCTGACCCACGGAGCCTGGCTAGGAAGTCTGCAGGAAAGTGTCTAAACTGGGCCATGATTTTTTGTGTCTTCCACCCTTAGCCACAAGATTGTCCTACACGCATAGCAAAGGCAGTGGTCAGGAAAATGAGCCTAAGTTTGACCTCTACAGCAGCTGTTTTAGCCTGATCTTGTAGGTTTTGGTACATAGGTGTGATCCTGTGTTTTGATCTGATCCTGCAGTTCTTGGCCAGGCAAACCTTACTTGGATCATAGTTTATATGAAGGGTCCATCATCTACTGCACTGTGCATCTTCCAAGCTGCATCTTGCAGTTAAAAAGCCAAGTGCACGTTCACTACTCTTAGCATTGCAAAGCCAAAATAACTAGTTTGTGCTTCATCCATAAAATTGCCAGCTAAATATTCATTCTGGAATCATTACTCCAGGTGTTTGTCAAGGAGGATGTACAAAGCAGCCAGAACATGTTTAGCATTTCATGTACCAGGCTGAGCTGCAAGAGTGACAGGTTGAAAAATCTTGTTTGGACTCATAGACTGAAACCGTTTAATATAGAAGTCACTGGTGGACTATAAATATGGAAAGCCAGTGTGCCACATTTTTATAGAATCCCCATTCTGCATGTCTTTTAAACATATTGAAACTTCGGAGAAGCTGTAGAAGTTAAACTCACCAATTTTTGCTTTGAACATCTACAGTTCTTCAATGGGTGAGCCTTCAGAAACCTAAATGCCTGCACAAAATACACTTTATTTGAATGTGCACTCAGATTAACTGATCCCACAAAAGCCAACTCTGTTCATTTAGGCCAGGAATTACCCAATTTGCTCACATAATCTCAGCAATTACATGTTCATCTTTTTTTAAATATCAGACCTATGATGTGATTTGCGCAGTATGTGATCTTTTTACTTAACCTCGAAGATATTAATCTTTATTAAAGGGGATGAAAGGCAAAGAGGGGGAAGAGAAGCTGGTGACAGATACTCTGACAGCGAGGAAAAGTCATTTATGAAGTGAACATCAGTAAACATTAGGAGTGACATATTGATATCAGCAGCCAGGAAACGGCTGGCCGAGCTAGGATGAGGTATTGCACCTTAAATTGTGGCAACCATATTTTTTTCCCAAGGTTGATCTTTTATATTTTTTAAAGAGAAATTTACTATTATGCCTCGCTTCCCCTATGGTAAAATGCCAGAAATTTGACTGAGATTTACTTAAAGTGACAGCAATGCCCCATTTTGTCCAAGAAAGATGATTACTAAATGTCATGTCTATCTACTCTCATGTGGATCACTTATTTGACATGTTCGTGTCTCAGCTTCATAGCAGTTTGCAGCATGTTTTCTGGTGCTCTGAGGCAATCTGAAATCTTTGTGGTGAAAACGTGAGCTGGCCAAAGGCAGTTCATTAAAATAAATAAATAATGCAGTTGGGATTCACTGCTCTCCATTCCAAGGGTGTCAGGCCAGAAATAGGCATAAAATGCCCTTACAAAAGCAGACCCAGAGCGTATGCTTCTGGTCAGGCTGCCAGAAGGCCATGGCTGGTGGGATGCTCTTGCCATCTCAGCTCAAGTAGAACCACAGCAAAAAAGCAAACATTGGTGTTTAAATACAGAAAATAACCTCATACCATTTACTCTTTTTTGTTTCTTTTTTTTTTTTTTTAGAAATCTGAAAAACGGCACACTGAACCAGGGCAGAGTGTGGATTTTCCCACTTTGCTGCAGGACCCCACTTTGCTGAATTCCTGGAGGGAGAGATGCAAAACCCAGCTGGATGCCAGGGAACCATCAGCATGAGCTCCTGAGGTGGGGAGTCCATTTAAACCTCCATTGCTGAGCCTCAGAAGTGACCCAAGCAAAGCAAAATGGAAAGCAAGGCAAAAAGGCTTTTTGCACAGAATGGAACAGTAGCCATGAATAATGAATGGATTTCTACTTTCTTTGCCATTTTAACTTGTCTTTCTTAGTACTTATTGCTTTCCAGTCCAGAAATGTGTCTGTACATCAATTCATGCATGTTTTGCAGCAGCAAGTCAAGAATTAAGGTGTGTGCTGGAGGTGCAACCTCCCACCAGACCCAGCCTGATTCAGCAGTCTCCCAGCCAGAGCCAGGGAGAGGATCACATAGATCCAAGCTCTGGGATCCTCTTAGCAAGGCCAAGAGCTCTTTTCCCCATCCTCTCCTAAAAATTTCTACCAGTCCTGTCCACATACAGAAGTTAATAATCACATAAAGGGCTTAAGTTCTGAATGCAGGGACATAAACACATGTCCTGAGAAGGACACACCTTTGGTTTGTTCCAGCACCAGAGGTTCACAGATTGCCACGTATTTATGAATTTTGAGGTGCAAATACTACAGTCATGAAATATAGTGACAGGATTGAGTCCTGGCTTACCTTGTGCTATCAGTGCAGTCATACCCTCAGTCAAGTTTGTGTCATCAGCCAATCTAAGGGCAGCTCTGTAAAACCCCAAGTTTTTTCTCTCAGGCATTCCCTTTGATGCCCAGCTGGCAGCTCCCATGTGGGCACTCACCTCAGACACAGTTTAACTCCCAGAAAACCTGCAGGAGCAGCAAAACCAGCTCAAAATGCATCTTATGTAATAAGAGGGGGGGAGGTTTTAGTGTCTGGTGGAAGATTAAAGCCCTTCTAAATGAAAGTAGAGTGTGTAACGGGGTACAAGATTTCTAAATAGGTGGCACATGTCAGCAGGCATTACAAGAGTGTCTTCAGGTGAGCCTTTGATATTGACTGCTGAATAGTTCAGTCGGAGAGATGCGACCAAGCGAGATTTTCAATGCCTTGATTTGTTTTCTAGCTAAAATAAATCTGAATAGAATAGACTTAAATTACCTGTGATTTTTCTGTCTTTAAAAGGACACATAAAAGCTCACGAGATCACTGCGCTCCCTGGGGAAAAAAAAAAAAAGGGAATGGGAAAAAGAAACCAGGAAAACCATGAAAGATTCATTTTAATGGAATCCAGGTTTAGCTGTTTCATATTTAATAATGTTTAATATTTCATTTACTACTGGGGACTCACCTTTTTCAGAAGAATGTAAGATTCAAGGCACTATTGTGCATTAAGATTTTATGTCTGACTGTAGCAATATTATAAGGGTTGGCATTGGAGCTGCTCAAGCCTTATGCAGAAAGCCTGGAAGCAACAAGGTTTCTTTCTTTTTTCCTACAGCCAAAATAGGAGCTGAAGCCCCAGAAAGTGGTGGGGTAGAGCTGTGAATCCTAGCAACAGGCGGGGAAAGAACTGTACGTTTCTTCACGTCCTCCAAGTGTTGGTGCCTTCTGGTACATCACTGACAGGAAGAGACAGAGCCCATGGAAAGGCCCTTCTTGCTGATGCATCAAGAAAGGGCACATTCTTTCCTGTGGGATGGGTGAGTTATTGCAGTTTGGGGGCAAAAACAAGCAAAGCAACAGAGTTCATACTGTTGTTGCTGTTGCACTTTCCTTCATCACAAGGCACTGCCTTTTGGTGCAGGGTTTTTTTCAGTTTTCTGTGCTCTTAGTCTTTTTTTAAGCCCTTCTCAGTGATAATGTGGGCTTTTCTTTTTAAGTGAATTATGAAAATTTGCACTCAAAAGTGTGAGCATAGGGTTCTGCCAGAAAAATCCATCATTCTGTGGCCTGCAGTGAAATCATGGGTGATAAAAGCTACCACCCATGTTCGGCAGAAAGGGAACTGAAACCAGAGCAATTTTCCTGGAAGAAGAGGCTCTTTTTAAATATGCAGCAGTCTTGTCTTGCCAATATTAAACTAGCTTTTCTTCCTAGAGAGCCTGTCAATACAGTTTGACCTCTCTCTGTGGGTATTCTTCAGAGCCTGAAGCACTCAGATAATCCAAAACAGTTTCACCGGTACCATCCTAGGAAGGTGGGTTTGAGCCAAAGAAAAAGTCACAGAGCCTGGGACAAAGAGCAAGGTGGGATTCCAGACTCCTTGGTCCCATCACTGTGTTCAGAAATGCACCATTTCCCAGCTGATGCCAGTTTTTCTGGGTTTGCCACAATGTTTGCTCTTGGGAGAAGCTTGCAGACTCTTAGGAGCTTTGCCTGGGTGTAAACTGTGGGAAGAGGAGCATGGAGAAGAGCTGTGATGGAGGGCATTTCGTTGTGTAATGTGGCCTGCTGCTTCTGTTAAAAGATGAATTTTGTGGAAAGTAGCACTGGTGGGTTGTTGCCTTGGACTGCATCAGCTGCCGCAAAGATGAAGCACAGCCCCAGACAGAAGGCTGCAGCAGAAGTGAAGGATTTGGCTCCAAGATTCCACCTAAGCTGAAGTAGGGTCCTACAAGCCCTTCTGCCTTTTGCGATGTGTTCAAAATGCACCCCCTTCCTGGAGCAGCTCCAGTCAAGATTTTCTAAAAAGATTTCTTGCCAGGAGAGGGGAAGCTTTTTTTTTTTATTATTAGGGGTTTTTTTGTTCACAATTTCAGTCTCAGATCTCATTGAAGGGCTCTGGCATTTGCATAACTTCCCACGGAAACTGAATCAATGTTTGACATCATGGAACAGAATCTCAGGCGTGATTTAGCATTAGTAAGCCACCAGTCATCAGCACACTGTCATTCCCCTATAGCTGACATCTTAATAGAGCCAGCCTCATGCACACACATGTTCACCAGCAGCAAATTCTTCTGCCCTGGCCATGCAGGAGCTTTTCTTTTAACATGGGCTTGCACATACGAACATCCAAAAGACACTGGTCCAGTACGATCAATTTTCAGGGCTCCAAATGCATTTTCCTTTTAGGTAAGAAGGCAATTTTAAGTCCTCTTAAATAATTGAAGATACTCCTGATACAATCAAAAGTCAAGCTCCCCAAGATGAAAATGTCTGGATGATGAATAAGTTAATGGAACTAAAATCCCAGTCCTGGCTGATTAGGGGACCAGGAGAGTTTATCAGAGATGGGAATGTACAAGTCCAGTCACAGCCTGACCTTGTAACGAATGAGAGCTGAAAAGCAATTAATTGAGAAATTATCAGGGAAAAGCGAAGTTGTATGGTTGGTTAGCTAAAGCAATATGTCAATGGGCCAGGGATTGATTTGCCTGGAATACCTCAAGGTCTCTGTTCTGATGATTCAGGACTTGAAGGAACTGGCCCGAGCCAAGCAATAAAAATAAAACAGGGTCAGGAGAGGGAGTCATCAGTCAGCACGGTGGAGCAGTGTTCATGTATTATTTAGCTGGTAGTTAAGGGAAGTTATCAAACAAGAGCAGACTTTAAACCCAAGTTTTTTCCCCGTGGGAGGGGAATTGAAGGGAGGGAGAAGAAAATGTTCCATTGTGCCAATGCTCACTGTCCTCAGCTCAAACACGGAGCTTGGGAGCTGGGTCCTGGGAACACGAGGTGCCAGGGCTGAGTGTTCACAGAGAGGGATGGTCACTCCTAACAGTGGGCATCATTTATTGCTGAGATATTTCCTTCCTTCCTGCTGCCAGCAGGCTGCACAGGACCTCTGCTCCCACCTCCAGCAGACACTAGACCCTGTCCCAGGCCACCAAACCAACAGTGAACTTCTGCCCACTTGAACCTTGATTACATCAACTCATCCACGAATCAGCTTCCCACATCCTACACATTTGAGAAACTCTTGGTGGGACCAAGACTTGTGCATGTTGATCTGAACTGCAAAATGTGTTTGCAAACACAGTTCTGCTCCTTCAAAGATGAATATAAAACACCCTGAATGAGAATGTGGTACCCTGGAGCTCAGGAGAGCAGCAAAGCAACTGAAAACAGCAAAACAAATGATATATAAAGTCTTCTAGAAAGATCAGTGGGTTGGGTGAGAATAGCTGCGTCTTGTCTTGTGACAATTCACTAAATAACACTAAACTCTGTCTCTCCCCTGCTGAAGAAAGGAGAAAACTCCCACAGAACCAGCCAGTACGTGTTTCGTGGCAGGATCAGGGCCTCAGACACCACAAACTGTTCTTTTTTGGGATCAAGATCCTGAGATGCTGCACAAAAATTTTTGTTGGAAAACTGCAGCTAGCTTTCCCATCAGGACAACACTTCAAGTTCTGGGTTTTTTTATAGAAAGGCTTTCTAAGTATTTCAGATTTGATACTGGGTCTTTTGGGTCATGTCCCCCACTAATCAAAATGAGAACAAAGCTGTGATTTTACCTTGTTATATTTCAATACGCAATAAATACAAGAAACCCCAAGATTTCACTACAAATAGCCATTGCTGATGCAAAAACAGATTTCTAGAAGGGAATTCCAGCAGCAACTGTGAGATAAAGGAACAGCTTTATCCCACTGCCTATGGACATATCTGAACACATTTCTGGGACTCACAGCATGTCACGCTCCATGTAATGCATTTTCCATTTGTCCTGACCTGAGAGCTTTGCATTCAAGGAGCAGATCCCCCAGGTGAATTCATCAGGAGGAATAATAACCAGTGCACAAGCTTGGACTGCTGGGCCAGCAGATCCATCCTGCAGCTGTCAGGGTGCTGAAATTCAGGGTAGCACAAATGCAGCCTCCTTTGCTTAAGGACCAGAAGGACACAGCAATATTTTCCCAGTCTATTTTATTGACATGAAGGAGAAAGGATTCCTTTTTGGGATTGCATCATTCCTCTCCTCCGAGGCCAGGCTGCTGCACAGTCTCAGTACAGCATCTGGGAGTTTAGGAGGTGGTGGAGGTGCTGGAATATCCCGGCACTAATCACCTATTATCACCTTATGATAATTATCAAAGCTGATTCCAAAGGAATCCTCTTTGGAGCAGGTCCTTGGCTGGCCCTCTGCTCTGCAAAGTGCACGAGGTGCTGCTTGTGCAAACACAACCACCCCCAGTAAAACCAGTGGAATCCCAAATGTGACCTCACGTTGCACGAGGCAGCTGGCTGGGCATTATCAATGAGATGGAATAAAGTCACATTGTTCTGCTAGGAATCAGGGAACCTTTTTTTAGATCATCCTGCTCCACAATAGGTGTGCTGGACTGCACTCTGATCTCACATATCTGGGGGAAATTCAGAGATTTGGCCTCTTTATTTTCTTTACTGTTTTCAATGGTAATCAAAGACTTTCAGTATAAAGGCTGCTTTAAGATTGTCACAACGTGGAAGGGCAGGAAAATGCCCAGTCTGGAGTCTGACACAGTTTCCATTATAAATTAAATGAAGAAAGCTCAGCAAAGGCATGAAGCAGTTCACACCAGCAGTACTTTTGTGTAGTAGTATTGGTGTGAACTTTCGTGTGCCTGAGGCCACCCAGGAAGGGGGAGATGGTCAGGTGCCACTGACCCACATCCAGGACTCTGAAGGAATGTGATGTGTTCCCAGACAGGCTTAGTTCCATCTCTACATCCCCCATTTGGCCTGGTTGCTGTTGTTGCAAAGGGTTAACAGACACTGCAAAACATTTCTAGGATGAAGTGCTAAGATTTAGTGTACTGAATTAATTCTTAATTTAGAACAGGGGATTTGCACATGATTTCTAAGGGAAATTATCTTCTGGGTAAAATTAATACAGGAGATGTTTCAACATCTGGGATGGCATTATTATGAGCAGTGATTACCCAGATATTGCCAAAAGAACGAGATCACAGTAAAAACTCTTTCTTTTCCCAACCAAAGTAAGCTCCTGACCCTGAAGGGAGGAGAATATTTGCAGAGCCTTGGCTTATTTGGAAAAGCACAAGAGGATCCAACACGAGAAAAAAACTGCGTGCTTTGCTGATGGATGGCTGGGAAACAGAACTGCAGACAGGGAAGGTTCGCTTTGCAAGTGGGCTCCGGGCACCCGCCCGCCTCCCTCGCCTCTGAGCTCCTCGTCAAAAATAGGTGCTTAATGCAGTGCTACAGCTGTCCAGGTGTTTAATGTTGGGAGGTTAAAGAGGAAACACACTGGCAGATGTGACCTGGAAAACCTCCAAAAGGGAGGTTGGTCCCTCCACTCCCCACCCAGAGACCACAAAACTCATCCAAATGCCTCATCTTCCTCCAGCATTTAGAGGGACAGCTTTTCCCTGACGAAATTTTAAATAGGGCAGAGAGTGAAGCCAAAGCAAGACCTGCATCAAAACAATCACACCCCAGGAGGAGCTCATAAATATTTATTTTCCTTCGGTGTATTTCATTTTGTCAGGAAAAGAGGAGGGCGCTTGAGTGGGAAAAGGAGACCAGTGGCACAGTGCTCCTTTCACAGGGGAAAACACCGATGTTTAATTTAAAAGGGCATAAATATAAGAGAAATGCCTCTTTACCTTTGTGTTAGTAGCTGGCTATTAAATTACATCACAAGTGCTGCGTGTGGGACCAGGCGAGTGCATGGTTATTTCTGTCTCCTAAACCAGAGTGCAAGTCTCAGCGTAATTACTTTGGATCCAAGTGTAATTACCAACTGATCTGCAGGAACATACACAGCAGTGACATCCATTCCAGGCAGCATTAGAGCCTGATGATAACACAGCATCATTAACACAGCTTAGCACTTCCCTCCGTGGCTGCAGGCCATGGTTTTCCTGAGAAAGGGCTCGCGGTTCGGCGGCCGGGATGGCTCAGGAGGCACCTGAGATGCTGCCCCAGCGTGTGCAGGGGCTGGGAGCAAATCAGTGCAGACAACGGCAAACATGATACCCTAATCACGGGAAATTAGGCTGGGACGGACCTTTTACCAAGATAGATCCTCTTGTTTTGGTATTTCTGCAACCTGCCCCTTTTTTTTCCCAAAGTCCATGATAAGAAGGAGGGTGCTGAGTCCCCCTGGGGTCGCTACCTTTTTGTTTGGCTTTCTTCTGTTTTATTCTGCTTTACTGTGACAGCATCATGCTCAGATTTTGGAATATTTTCTCTAGAGTTCACACCTCATCTGTCTCCTTTTGGAAGACAGAGGGTATAGGGATTTTCTTTTCTTTATTCTTTATCTTCTTTTTTTCTTTTTCCGCAAGGCTGAAAGCATCACAGTAAACAACCTGTTTATTCTGATGGTCTTGGAAGCTTTCTCTACACCTCCAAGAAGGTCAGAGAAATGATTCAGAAAGAGAAAAAAACAATCCTCCTTTCTTTTCATAATTGCCTGTTTTGTTACCACACCTTCTTAGTGCTACGGTGTTGCAAAGACAATGCAACAGACCAGTGTAGAAATGAAGATGCACTAAAGAAAAATAAAATGGATTTTTTTTTGAAGTTGGTGTTTTCAGGTACCTTTAGTTGTGTCCATTCTAGCTCATAAACATAAACAAATGAAAAGACGGCAAAACATAAACTGAGATAATTTCCTGTAAGAAGTACAGAACGTAAGATTATACAAATAAGCAAGAAAATATCTCCCAGCTCCTGTGGGTAGCAATGTATTTGCTCCCAGCTCAGGGTCAGTGACGGTAAAGTGAGATTGACAGGGTAACTAACCCCTGAAGGAGGTTTTCCATTTTGGTCAGTCCTGCTAAGCCATGCTTGCTTGCTGCTTTGAATGAGCTCAGTTGCACAGAGAGATCTTATTTTTTCCCTGATTTTGCCTATGTGTTGGTTTTATCTGAGCAGCTCTGCAGATGTCAGTGAGACACATTTTGTTTTGAGTTACATCAGCGTAAATCACAACTGATCCAGTGAACTCAGAGATACCCTCTTTGCTGTGAGAGCTGTGACACGAAGAGTTTGGTGCCACGGTATTGTGACAGCTAAAGCCCCTCCATGAGGAAACAAAGTCAGGCTCAGCACTGTCCTGGAACACATTACAAAGCATGTTTGTTATTGCACAGAAGACAGCATTTGCCTTGGCTGTGAACAAGAAACCCAGATCTGTAACAGCTAAGATTTCATCTCTACCATTTATCCAATGAGCTTCCCAATCCTCTTGCACAGATACCCTGCTGCTAACATAGCAGTCAAGATCAGAGCACTTAATCAATCATTCACTGAGGACAAATATGCGTAATCTAAATTAGAACAAACCGAGGCATATTTTATATGACAGCCGTACAGATTTTCAAGAAAAAGCATTGGCAAGAAAATTACATGAGAACAAAATTGTCTTGTGTTTATGCTTAAAGTGGTAGATTTCCTAAAAGCCTCTGTGGCATTAGGTAGCCTTGAATATACAGGGGCAAAATTCTGCTTTCTCTGCTTTCACTTCCACATTTTCATCAATAAACCAGGGATGCATTTGGCCCCTCTGGCTCTGAAGCAGAAATCCTGCTGCAGACCTCGGTATGATGTACAGTCCTTCTTAAAAACCTTTCATATTTTATGATCACTGTCGATTCTCTTATGATCAGTGTTGGTTCAGGCTTTCATGAATCAAAAATCAGCTCGTGAAACGCATCTTAGAGCAACCTATTTGTCTGCAGGTAGCAAAGGAAAGTGGTACTTTGAAGAATAAACCCCTCTGCCTTCAGAACGAAGCTCAAGCTGCACGGGAGGCTGGAGCAACTTACAGCTTCTATTCAGGCTCCGCTCTGGGCATGCTGGGTGACCTTGTGTTCTCCCATTTTCCTCTGGGGGAGATATTATTTATCCCTGATAATAAAACACAGGATTCTTCAACTACGACTCGTGGTTTAATCTATTGTGTCAACTTGCACAAGCTCCCTTGGAAAAAAAGAAAAATTGGAGGCAATAAAAGGAGTAAAAAATGAAGCATCTTTAACTGAAGCTATACAACTTTCATCTGAGGTCAGGCCCATGTTGCCCTGGCTCTGCAGGGTGGGATCTCCAGAGAGGAGCATCTCAGAGATGGCCTTCGAGAGTGGGTGGCAGCTCTTGCACAGCCCACAGTGCCCATCGGGCTTGGAGACTCTTCAGCTTCGGGTACAAACCCAACAAGCAGCAAGAAGGCTTGAACCCAGCCAAGCCTCTAACAGGGCAGGCAGCACTGCCTCCTGAAAGGAGGAATTCTGAAAAAATGCTGCAAGTATCTGTGCAAGCATCCCTTCCCCACGCACCTCTGCAGATCGGGCTCTAAAGAGTTGCTCTGTTGAAGTTCTGTCTCTGCTTCTCCAGGAGTGAACGCTCCCACAAAAGTTCATACCTCACCAAACATCCCATGGAGACTGAATTTCAGTTTATTGCCACATCTTGGGACTTTTAAGTATGCATTTCAGTCCCTGCATGAAAGCAGGTCTGATCCAGAGCAGAGCACTCATTTGCTCTCCTCTGACTTGGTTTTGGAGGGACCTGTGAGATTTTCCAGCCACAACTGTCAAATTCTTCTTCCAGTCAGCTTGCTGAGGTGAGGCATTGCCGTCAGCACTGTCGGCATGGGCAGGTTTGATCAAATTTGTTAGAGAGATGTTAGTAGAAGCAATGACCTGATATTTCAATTAAAGGTAATGGTGAATACCTATTCCCAGAAATGTCTGGGAAATGCAATACAGAGGACTTTGGAAAACTTTACCTTGGGTGTCCAAGCAGGGATTTGTATGCCTACTTGCTTATTTTTGCATCCAGAGGTCAATTATGGATTTTACTTGGATCCCTAAGCAGGAGAAATTAGTCTCAGCTTCAAAGATCAGATCCGAATGTGAAGCTTTTTTCTGCTTAAGGACAAGACAGAGGCTCTGCAGGTACCAGTGACCTGGAAGCAGGATTCCCACTTTTCACCATCCATGCAATGTCGAGAAATCACTTTGCATTACATTTCAAACTTAGACGCTCAGTTTATTCCCCCACAGATCCCCATTAGAGCTCCTCAGTGCATGGCCTGGCTTTTTTTTTTTTTTTTTAACTTAAATTTATGGTTTTTTAACTTCTCAAGTTTTGACTCAGTCACTTGCCTGGGAGGTTGCTGTGCGAAGATGCACAAGGATGGAAGGGAGCATCCAAATGGAGGCCCCCAAACATGAGCATTTTTCCCTCAACCTTCCCACACCATTGGGAATAATAATTCCTTGCAGGGCTGTTGCACAGCTTGATTCATTAAGGCTTATGAAGTGCTTTTAGCTCCGGCACTGGAAGGCTCTGTGCAAGTTATTTTGGACTGCTCAGGTGTTAGGAGGAGAGGCATTGCAGAAGGAATACAAATAAATCAACAGAAACTGCCCCTTCCTTCCATGCATCCCCTGCCCCCCACTGTTGTCCATCACTGTTGGTGTCAAACAGTTAATTTACAAGCCCAGCACTTTACAAAGCCCCTGGAGCACCAATTGTCCCTTTCTCATGCAACATCAGCTCCTCAAAACAGCCAGCTGAGTCTCCGGGGTCAGCCTGCTCCTGCCCTTCCCAAGGCAACTTCAGCCCCTCTCAGGAACCGCCTGGGTATTTATTTTTGGACAAGTCAGATGCAGCAGCACCCCCCCTGCAGCAGGACGCGCTGGAGTAAGCCCGGGGTGCAGGTGGCTGCTCTGAAATGTGCCATGGGCTCGGCCCAGGGGGGAACATTCGGCTGGGGAAGGTGACCCAGATATCCCACCCAGCCCACCAGCCGTGAGGGTATCCCCACACGCGCAGGGAGCGCTCAGCCTGGCGGGACAAGCCGGGAGAGCGATGGGCAGAGGAACAGGCTCGTGGCTGGGGAAGGGGAAGGCGGTGGATCTTTCACATGGCTTTTCTTCCCCCTCCCTCCCTCGCTCGGTCTCCCTCCCCTCCTCCGGTCTGTTGCACGGGAGCTGCCGGCCATGCTGTTCCAGTTCAGGGGCTCCTGCAACAGAAAAGATCAGCTGTTGGAGAACCCATGGAAAGCCCTGGGGGAGAGCCATGGCCGCAAGGTAATCAGCAGGCAAAGTTATTACCATTATGCTGCTAATTAATTCCCAGCTCATTACGTTTCCTGTGGCTAATTTGTACTCGCCGCTGATTTGATTAAACTCATCTCTATGCTAATAAATGTGTTTTCCATTTGTTTTAGCGACTGTAGGAAGAGAGCCCGGTATTTACATATTTTGACGTTTATCAAATAAAACGCGGCGCCTGAATTAATTCTGCTCTGATTTATAAGTGGAGGGGGGAGGAAGGGGAGCAAGGGGATGCTGAGGGTCAGGCGTGCATCGCGTGTGCGTGGCAGAGCGAGCCAGGGGACTGTGATGCTCCTCACATTTCATCCTCCCCAGCCCCATCCTGCCCAGGGATGCTCCTGCAAGGCAGCCTCCACCTGCTCAGCTTCTCTCCTGTCATTTATTTCCCCTTCCCAGCTAAGTTTTGGGACGTGGGGCTTTGGTTTGTAGGTACATCGCACGGTTCAATGACACCTCATCAGGTGGATTTCTCTTTGTCTTTCAGAAATTGCTCTAAATGAAGATTAGGTTTACACTGCAGCACCTCATTATAAGCAGTGACTGTGTTTCCCAGTCCTGCTCATCAGGACTCGCTACAGTAATATCAGACAGCTTGAATTTCTAATCAGGGGGAGGAACAGACACCTTGCCATGCACACAGATTTATTTTAGGGATGTGTTTTACCCTCTCTACCCTGGTAACTTGCAGGGCAGAAAGCTCTGTCTGGCCCTCCAGCATTTGCCTTTTAAACCCAAGACTAACTCTTAAGGGCAGATCTTCAGCAAGTGAAACTCCACTCAAAACACACCTCCTGTTACCCACAGTTAACTGCTGCAGTATCAGTCTGCTCTTCATTTGGGATAAATCCTAACAGAACAACACACTGAGAGCCTAAATCAGTGTGCTTTACCATCACTCAGGGTTTGTGAAATCCAGCCTTTCCTTTTCCCAGGAAAACTGGCAATGGTCACCAAGCACATCCCCTGTCTCTACGCGTGTGTTCATTCATATGTGTCATCTTCCATAGGTGCACGGACATCTGTGTCACACGGCATGGAGGCCAGAGCCTCGCAGGAACCATGGACTTGGCAGGGCTGAGATGGGAGCAAGGCAGGGAAAGGTTCCTCTTCTGGGGCTGGAAAAGGCACAGTGGCTCAGCAGGGATGCCTGGGAATCCAGAGAGATCTAACCCATCCCAGTCCTGCTCCCTGGTTTTGTCTGGAAGTTTGGCTCAACCCAGGAGGGATTTGTTTTCCCTCTGCATGCTCACTTTGGGCTGGATTCTCTGGTTTCTCTCCCAGGTGTTCGCAGGTCACACCAGTGGTCCCAGGGCAGCCCACAGCTTTCTTTCACACTCCCAGTAAAAGTTTCCCAGTAAAGAGAGGCCCCAACGACGTCACTTCTCACTCCGGCAGTGAGACACCTTCCACCGCCACTGCTTCACCCCAGGCAATCTGAAACAGCTTCATTGCTTAAGTAACAATTAACAGCCCTGTCTTTTGGGAGTGCTTCTGGAGCGCTTCGAGTCCCTTCTCCGGAGCCTGCGTGCTCCTGCTGTGTAACCCGAACTGTGGGCATCCCCCAGCTCCTGCCCACCCCTCATCCTGCTGCGTGCAGGGGTGGTGACGGGCTGCACCGTGCTGCCAGCCCACCCCCAGCTCCGCCAGAGCCGTGCTGATGTGTCCTCTGCTCTGGCACTCGCCCCAAGGCCGCACAGAGACTCCTGTGATGCTGCCCGGGATGCACGGGATGAAGGCGGCAGTGCAGCATAGGTCTCTCACAGGGCTGATCCCGCTGCGCTGCCAGAGCGTGGCAGGAGGTCCTGGGCTGTTTTTAAAACAGGTCCTCAAAGAGGAGCTGGTGGGGCCCTGCCCGGCCTGGCTCCGTGCTCGGCTCCGGGGATGTGCCC
>VZTF01000259.1:90164-155604 GCA_013397755.1 Cnemophilus loriae | reverse complement strand
CCTGTCAACCCACGACACACATGTATTGTTTTACTTTCATGTTGCCTTCATGTTCATAGTGAGAGATGTGCATGTTGTCCAAAAAACAAAGGAGAGGGAATACGGCCCCTCAAGAACATTTCGATAATGCAATATTTACACTAGAATTTTTGAAAGCAGATCATCAATTTTCATCCCTGGCAGAGCAATACTGCTCTGAAGATTTATATGTGTGAAACCGATTTCCAAAAGTTTTACGTAAGGATCCACAACTGGGTGTGCAATGGCAATGCTGATTACCTAGCTGATTTACCAAACTAGGGGAGAAAGTATGCATGCGTTTTATTGCCAGCATGTCTAAAGTGGTTACCTGCTCATTTGGACAAACATCAATCGCTTCTGAGAAGATGAAGCCCAGTTAGAAGCGAAATGACCTAATCACCATCCAGCCCTCATAGCCAAGACAGGAGCAGGGGTAGGACTTCCAGGAACGTGGCTGTGTCTGGAGGCTTACAGAGGCCGCCTGCCAGCAGAGGCCTTGTGTCCCACTGCACCCACCATCATGTTACTGTGTTCCTGATGACTGTCTTCAGTTATTCCCTGTTCCATGCTTCCGGGAAGACATTCAGCAATGTCAAAGACAGCATTTCGAGCCAATGGACTCCATCCTGCCTAAACAACACAGCCCCTATGGCTCCAGCCATACAAACTTTGGAACAGTAGCCATTTACTTCCACTTCCTGGGGACACTGGACACTATCTTTCCTGTGCTGCGGGTCTCTTTGTCAGTGGCATGGTTGTATTTGATGGGTTTTTATTGACTCTGATCTGTATTCCATGTATTTTATCCTGAGTCCAGCAGATAACCAGTAATAGTCTTAATAAGATAATGGCCTTACAGGTGCAGACCATTTTGGCATCAGGGTACATGAACCCTTTGCACAAAACACAAAGAAAGGGGGATATGTTGCATATAGGTAAAACCTTACAAAATAAGGGCCTTGTTACCCTTGTAAAATTATGGCTCAGGCCTGCTACTTTGGCTAAGTAGAAAAAGACTATAGGAAAGTGACTCATCTGCATTGGAGGTAGAAAAATAAGTTATATAACCATTATGTGCTCGCATCATGGTGTATGATGGTTGGTTGGATTATGTTTGCTATGTTTTAAAACTATGTAACTGATAAAAGGCCTAACTGCTTAAAAAGACCTGGTTTTTGCAATAAAGGGCTCTCCTTTGCACCTGCCTGGGGCCTCTGTCGCTCTGCTTCGTACAAGGAGGTAATATAAAGGCTGTTCTTTATTAGAGGCCTCCAAGGGGCAGATATGGAAAAATGCCCAACCCACATAGGGCGAATACAGTTTTGTAAGTTTAACAAATTAGCATAATTGACAAGAATCCCCAATTAGAAGCACAGGCAATAAAGTAATTCCACCCTTTTGGTTCCACCTCTTCTGTAGCCCCCCTTTAGATAGGAACTAAACTTTGTTTGTGAAAATGTGTCTCGAAGAGCTGGTTTCAATCTTGGCTCCAAGACTGAACCAAGATAGGATAGGGACCTTGGACACCTTGGGGCTTGGAGCCTTTGGAATGTGTTTTGTCTTTCTTCCTATCAGGGCAGGAAAAGTACTGGAGCTAGCTAGGAACTATATAACTATATAACTATAGTCTACAAAGCTACGAACATATGAAGAAAATATAAAAGCAAAAATCATTTTGGCAACAGTATGAAAAAGAAAAGGGAGGGGGTTAAATCACCAACATTAAGAAAAACGTGTTTTTGTTTCTAGTCTGCCCAAACTGCGCTTTTTCCCTGATCATTTGGTTCAGCCACCAAATCAAAACATCCATTATTTGTGTAGTTCTAGTGAGTTCTCCTAATGTGTGGAGACACCCAAATCTGTAGAGATTCTGCAAATACATGCAGAACATTGCACCAAGGAAAGACGAAGTATGTTTCAAGAAGAAGTAGATACACAGTCCAATATTCAACTATGAATTAAAAACTATAACTCTGGGTTTTGTGTGGAGAATACATATAGCTATGTTGGAAAGGGGAAACCTGAGAATTGCTCCTGAAGATCTTGGTGAGGTAAACCTTGGCTCTTCACCTTTCAGTGCTAATTGAACTGGGATAATTTAGCTCCTGCATCCCATTTCTCTTCTACCTGAATTTTAAATAAAAATAGGTTAAAGGAAATTACTAATCAGGTTTCTGCTTCAGATCGTATCATATGAGTAAGTATATGACTTCCAAATCAAAGGTGCCCCAACTTTCTAGCCCTTTAGTTGATCAATCCAAATTCATTAAGAAACTTTTCCTCTCTCCATATTCACATGCAGTTACAGTGACCCTTATCTTCAGAAGCCTTCAGTAATTTTCTGAAATTATAGGGCTTCTAGGTTCACCATTAATGAAAGAATATTTCCTAATTAGTAATAAGTGTTGAAGTTAAGTTCTGCTTTCTCCTGAAGACTCCACAGCTGGTTTTTTGTGGAGCTGGATGCAAACAACGCAACCTCTTTCCAGTCTTCAGTCTGGAAAATACAATCTTTGAGATTGAGACATGAGAGCTGCTACACAGTTTCTAAATATTAGCACATTTTTTGCGTGTCTCTTCACTCACATTAACACTGATGAATGTATATCAATATCAATATTTGTTTTCTACATAATTTGAGTATATGGGGAAGAATAGGAACAAACACTACAAATGCAAGAACAAATTTGAATTTTAAATTCACAAATTAAAATCTGGACTGCTCATCCAGAGTCCGAACTAAAGGGAAAGAAGCAAATGCAGACAGTTGGGGCTAGGACGGATGACCTGGGAAGAGTACAGAGATGAAGCACAATTGAGTAAGGATGAGGTGAAAAAGGCCAAGGCTAAGCTGTAACTGAATCTGTCAAGTGATGCAAAAAATAACAGGATGGGCTTCTACAGGAATGTTAACCAGAAAAGGAAGAACAATGAAGGTGTACACCCCAATCCCTCCCCCCTGATAAACAGTGCTGCAAAACAGGTAACAATGGATGAGAAGGCTGAGATACTCAACGTTTTTTGCCTCAGTCTTTAATAGCAACCTCTCTTCCCATACCTCCCAAGTGGATGGACAGTAGGATGGTGACTGGGGGAGCAAAGTCCCTCTCACTGTAAATAAAGATCAACTTCATGACTGTCTGAGGAACCTAAATGTACGTAAGTCTCTGGGACTGTGGTGGTGTATCTGTTTCCCCATAGGCCTCGCTACGATTTGAAAAACGCTTACTAGGCCTCCGCTTTGAACAGTACCTGGGCTGAGCTCTTCTTGAGCTTATCAGAAACACTGTTTGCTCTCAGGAACTTGTGCTGTCTAATGAGCTTCTGCTTTTTTTTAATCAACAAAAATCGATTTAATCGATTGGAAAATTTTTGCGTGAATAACAACCTAAGTGGAATAGTATTTTTGTTCTCAATCTTTCGAAGAAAGTTTCTGACCTGAAACTTTCTGGCCAGGATGAAACATTGTTATGACTAAAGCCCACTCTCCTGCAGCCCCATAAACAGCGGTCCAAAATGAGACCCTTTGAGTTTTCCCGGACTGCAGCAACTGTGACTAGCAAAGTCCCCCTGAAAGCCTCTCAGAGCCAGCAAACGCTCAAGTTTGCTGTACTCAGAGGATCGCCAAACGATGACTGATCCTGGGCTGATACTCCCACTCCTTGAGGCTCAACCCTTTGCCTATTGAGAAGATGCAAAGACACCTGAAGTGAGTATTTTATTACCTTAAAGGGAAATTTTCAACAGGTACCTTGAACTAACTCTTTATGTCTGTGTGCATGCAAGTGTGCTATATCAAATGTGGGAGAAATGCTGCTTTCCAAGATTCTTAAGTACTTTAGGTTTATAAGTTAAGCCTTAAGTTATGTTGTGATATAATAAACCCTATATGAATCATTTGCTAAATGGTTTAACTGAAGTTATAAGTTAAGTTAGGTTAAATACTCTTAAAGTGCTGTTAAGCTTAAGTTAAATGCTATTACATTTAAGTACTGTTAAGTTTAAGCGCCATTGCGCCTTTGGGCTGTATTCCTTTTTATCCTTACCATTTCTATTGTTTTGTCTCCTTCCCCTCTCCCCCCATGCCTCCACATAGATAATTTTGGTATTATTTTGGTTTAGATTAATTGACTTTGGAGTTTTGTTTCCTTTTCCTTGGTATGCCTTAACCATCTAGTAAGTAGTACAGTGAACCTTGCCAACAAACTTTGTCACGCTGTCACTTTTATATTAAACCTGTTTTTATTTATACTTTTGCCACTGACTCTTTAAGAGATTTGGAACACTCATTCACAAAGAGATGCATCCCAGAGGCCTGAGAGGCTGATGTAGTTGCCAAGGCACTCTCCACGATATTTGAAAAGCCATGTCAGTCAGGTGAAATCCCAGGCGACTGGAAAAGGGGAAGCATTGTACCCAGCTTTAGAAAGGGTAGAAAGGACAAGACTGGTAACTGCTGACCTATCAGCCTCACCTCTGTGCGTGGGAAGATCCTTGTGAAACAGATCCTTGTAGAAGCCATGCTAAGGCACATGGAAGACAGGAAGGTGATTTGAGACAATCAGTATGGCTTCACCAAGGAAAAGTCTTGTCTCACCAACTTAGTGTCCTTCTCTGGTGGAGTGACTACATCAATGGACAAGGGAAGGATTACAGATGTCATCTATCTGGACTTCTATAAAACCTTGGACACTGCCACAACATCCTTCTCTCTAAACTGCAGAAAGATAGTTTGATGAATGGACTATTATATGAATAAGATGTTGTGTACAGGTAAAGCCTTACAAAATAAGGGCCTTGTTACCCATGTAAAATCATGGCTCAGGCCTGTCACTGTTTATATTGACTTTGATAAGGCTTTCTGTTCTCTTGGGAAAGGTGCATACCAGAGGAATGACTACAGCCATAAACACCATGCGTGAATGTTTTTCTTTTACTTCCCAGAAAGCTGGGAGGTGGCATGTTTGAGTGAACGGCTGATAAGGCCAGAAACGTCTGCTCTAATGAATGTTTGGGGGTGTAGGCTGTTTTGTCTTTCCTTCTGCACGTTCCCAAGACTTTCTTTAAACTTTCCCATAGCAGAAACATATAAATACTGGAGTATGTGTAATAAAGATGTATCCTGCTAGGAGAAGCAGTGGTCTCTGCTTTTTTCTAAGCTGCTGCAAAAGAAATTGCTTGGGTGGTCACATCCAGAAGGTAATGGATCAATGGCTCAGAGTCCCAATGGACGTCAGTGACAAGTGGTGTCCTTCAGCAGATATTGGGACCTGTGTTATTTGATATCTTCATAAATGACATGGACAAAGTGATCAAGTGCACCCTCAACAAATTTGCAGATGCAACCGAGATGAGTTGTGTGGCTGCCATACCTGAAGGATAGGATGCCATCCAGAGGGACCTGGACAAGCTCCAGAATTTGGCCTATAGGAATCTCATGATGTTTAACAAGACCAAACGCAAGGTTCTGCATCTTGGTTGAGGCAACCCCTGATATCAATGCAGGCTGGGAGATGAACACATTGAGAGCAGCCCTGCCAGGAAGGGGGTGCTGGTGAATGAGAGGCTAGACACGATCCAGCAAAGTGTGCTTGAAGCCAAGAAAGCCAAATGTGTCCTGGGCTGCATCAAATGAAATATGGCAAACAGAGTGAGGGAGGTGGTTCTGCCCCTCTGCTCTGCTCTGGTGAGACCCCACCTGGAGTGCTGCACCCAGCTCTGGGATCCCCAGCAGAGGAAGGACATCAATCTGTTAGAGTAAGTCCGGAGACACTAAGATCATTAGAAGGGATGGAGCACCTCTCCTATGAGGAAAAGCTGAGAGAATTTGGTTTGCTCAGCCTGAAGACNGGTGGTTCTGCCCCTCTGCTCTGCTCTGGTGAGACCCCACCTGGAGTGCTGCACCCAGCTCTGGGATCCCCAGCAGAGGAAGGACATCAATCTGTTAGAGTAAGTCCGGAGACACTAAGATCATTAGAAGGGATGGAGCACCTCTCCTATGAGGAAAAGCTGAGAGAATTTGGTTTGCTCAGCCTGAAGACGAGAAGGCTTCAGAGTGACCTAATTGTGGCCTTCCAGTACCTGAAGGGAGCCTACAAGAAAGATGGAGAGGGACTTTTTCATAAGAGCATGTAGTGACAGGATAAGGGAGAATGGCTTCAAACTGAAAGAGAGTAGGGTTAGATTAGATATTAGGAAAACATTCTTTACTGTGTGGTCGGTGAGGCGTTGGAACAGATTGCCTAGGGAAGTTGTTGATGCCCCATCCTTGGAAGTGTTCCAGACTGGGCTGGACAGAGCTCTGAGCAACCTACAGTACTGAAAGGTGTCCCTCTCCATGGAAGGGGGGATTGGAACTAGATGGTCTTTAAAGTTTCTTCCAACCCAAGCCATTCTACAATTCTATGTTTAAGAGCTAGCGAAACTTCACTGAAATATGCATTCTGCATAAGCCACAAAACACTCATTTTTAAATTGCTATTATCCAGTACAGGGGACTTTCTGAAGCTCACTCAACCTTGATACACCAGAAGTAATTATTTTGTACAACTTTCAACATTTGGGAAAAAAAAAATCTTGTTATTCATATGTGGATATATGTTCCCATGTGTGTGAAAAACCTTGATCCTATGTAAATGTTCCATAAAATCTGATTGTTCGGAGCATACTGTATGGTCTTTCCTTTCTGTAAGACATACCTGCCCCATCAGCATCTGCACAGATTACTGATCATTGATTATAAAAGTAAACATTTCAACTAGTGCCATTGAAATTTCAAAGGAAATTTTTTTTTTAATACACTTGTAAACTCCTGTAGCACTGATTCACTTTACACATTGTAGAAATGGCAACGAACAAGAAAACTAAGGTGAGAAAGATCTCCTTTATACTTGTTTTCTAGCCAAGTGCAATACACATTTCCACAACTTGCTCACAGGAGAGTCCAGTCCAGACCTGCTCGTCCCTAGCACAGGGCTGCAGCACTGACCCCTTCCTGTATAGCTGCGGCTCGACGTTGTGCAGCATTTCAAGAGAATAACCATCAGATGGCAGCAGCACACAAACCACTAACTATTTCCAAAGGCTGGCACAGTCGAGTTTTTATCCATGTCCTTCTGCAAATTTCATTTTTCAATGATATTTTAACAGACAATAGGTAAATAAACCATCTTATTAGAATAGTTATATTATTTGAAAGGAAATAATACATTCCAAAATGCACCAGATGCAGCAAAAGCTCAAGTGAGCTATGGTATTTGTCAATCCCCTGCTCGCTTTGAATTGAAGAGGAATTTCATGTCTATCATCTAGTCAGTGTGACTAGGTGAAAATACATTCCAAAAATCTCTATGAAGTGCAATTTCTGTAATTAATTGTGCCCCACTGTGCTGGTGGATACAGTATGAATTCAACAAAAGAATGGTCTGTGCCCAGATTATAAATTTACAAGGTGAACAAAATCTGGTTCCTCTGAAGTATTTTCTTCTGCTTGTTGAAACTACAGCTCTCACGTAGTCTGCAATGTTCTTCTCCCCATCAGTTTGGGTACCACTGACGTATGGAGGACTTCAGGTATACGCTTCTTTTTGTGAGGGTGACACCAGACTCATTGTGGAAAAGAGGGGAAAGCCCTGCAGTTCCCATGACTGCAATCACCCCAGGCGAGACACAAGAGAATGTATGCTGCACCCCAAGGATGTAACAAAGGGCCAGAAGACACATATGTCATGTGACAGCTACTGATACTTTGCTTCATCTCCTTGTTCAGCCAACAGTTCCTTAAGTGGTTATCATTGGGGTCTGCCTGTCATAGTCATCATTAGCAGGAGACACATGCATACTTCCAGGGGCGCTAGGAGTGCACACACCATGCTTCACGTCCTCCTGTGCGGCCTCAGGTTCCTTATCCAGTGCCTGTCTGCCTGCAGAGCTCTGGGTGCCCACATTCCCCAGGAAGGACACTTGCCTAGATGGTCTCCCGATACTAGCCATAAGCACTTCAGAGAACCAGGTCACGGAGCGTTAAAGAAAAAAATTGCACTGTCTCAGCGCATAACAGAAGTATGTAGCAAGTCTATGTCTATCACCAGAGAAATCAGCTTGAATCTTCCTCCTGAACAAGTTTTGCACCAAATTTCAGGCAAGCTTTTGGCTTAAAATTCGGTGTATACTATGGTTATGTTTAGCATGCTCATGCCACAGCACAGCCAGCAGCCAGAGCACAGCAGTATGGAGTGCTGCCCAGGTTGCAAAAACTGTGTGTGAAAAGCAGCATAAGATCTCCTCAATGCGGTGGCTAGTCTGTCACTGGCACCTGCATTGTATGCTAGCATATTCAAAGCTGGTGCACATATTTACAGGTTAAAAACTAGCTGCACACTTCAGTCAGTGTCTCAATGGCAGGTATAAATATACTTCTCCATGAAGTGCCCGGGATTGGTGGATGGATTGGTTTGCTCTCTCTTTCACTCTTTTGCATTAAAGGTTTTCCTGAGCTAATGTGTAAAAGGAAGCTTTAGAGAAGAACTGAACTAGCTGGTGACAAGCTGTAATGCTACTCAGTAAAGAAAAATGAAAAGAAATTTAATGTTTGTTTACCCTCTTCCCTATCCAAATCATAGATGAATATGGGGAAGGGAAACATGTCCTCTACAGTGTACATCACCGAAAAGGATGTAATTTCCACCACTAGAGAACCATCCTGTGCTTCTCTAGAAATCTGCTGTCTGTGGTCATTGGTGGAAGAGGTTCACCATCCAGAAGGCCCATCCTTTGCCTGTTTCAAGTATATCCCCACTACAATTTCATCCACAACTCTGGAAAATTTGTTAACAGGTAGGCTGGAGCTATAGAAAGAGGTCATGTCAGGTTTGGTAATACAGACTGACACTGTGAATCTCCTACATTGCAGCTGCAAACTGCTAGGCTCAGGAGAAAGGCATCTGCCTATTCTGCAAATCAGAGCTTCCCGTAATCTCCTGCCTGTCCTACACAAGAAAACATTGCCCTAGAAATGGTAAAAGTATAAATGAGTGTTGGAGGTTAGGATTTTTCCTGGTTTTTTTCTTTTTCTCAGGGAATTTTCTCCCCTTTGTTGCCTAACAAATGATAACTACAACATTTAAGAGACATAAGATGTGGATGGGAGGAGATGGAGGGGGAAGGGTGCAGTTTGCTACCATCTTTTAGCTGGGGTCTTTCTCTTGGGAAGTACAGAGATACTGTGAGATTTTGGCTGGAGGGTGAGGGGCTGGGCTAGGCCCTCACTCACTGTCTCGCTCTTGGGATTGGAGGGGAGATGGTCGTGGTGTTGGCGCCGGGCTGCTGCTGTGGGGAGAATTCGCTGCCACCATGTAGTTCTGTCCTGCACAACTTCTTCTTACTGTGGGTGAGCCTTTGCTCGTAAGAGCGGCTGTTGAACTCGGACCTTTCCAACACCCAATCTCACTGGAAAGGACCCTCACCATCTGCTCCGGTGCCACAGGGAAAAACCTGTGACCCTGCCCCCTCTCCGCTCTGGAGGATGCATCTCCCTGGCTGCTTGTGAGAGCCTCGCTGCTACTGCCGAGCCCTGCTGTTTTCTGTTGCTGCCTTGGGCTTTTTGCTACACTTTAACCCAGCACCCCACGTCCACCAGGACACCCCGCGGCTCCTTGCATGGCTTTAGAGTTTTTGCTACACTTTGTTTGCCACCCTGGGTGTGCTTGCCTCTGCTGTACGAGCCTGCTGCTCCAAGATTCCTGCTACAGTCCATTTCACGACCCGGAGGGGCACTAAGACCTGCTGCTTCCTGTAAGTTTGCAGAGGAAGCCGCTTTTCTATCTCTTCTGCTGGCTGAGCTACCATTAACCATGTGAAGAGGCGGCTGAGCTCACGCCGCAGCGCCCCCTGCAGCCACGGGGGAATCATCGCACCTGTCCTACACAGCTGGGAGCCAACAGTGCCCCTGCCGGCTGTGATCGTAACTACACCAAAAGGGAAAGTGCCTGCAGCCAAGAGAAGGCTGTCACTGGGTTTCTGATTTTTTTTTGTTGTTGCTGCCATTGACATTGTTTGTTTGCCTTGTTATTTATATATATATATATTCTAGTAAAGAACTGTTATTTCTTTTACCATATCTTTGCCTGAAAGCCCTGTAATTTCAAAGTTGTAATGATTTGGAGGGTAGGGGGTCATATTTTCCATTCCAAGGGAAGTTCCCTCCTTCCTTGGCAGGAACCCATCTTTCAAACCAAAACAATGAGTAATCTATGATCTGAATTTGACAGGAAAAGAGAGAACACTGTAGTCAGCTCTCTGTGATAAATCATGTTCTGTGGTCTTGGAGGCTGGGAGTAGTGAGTAATCTAGTCAAACCTCAAACTGTGGTCATTTTGATAGTAGTCTTTTATGTTCCCTCAGCTAATGAAACAGCTTCAAACTCTGCCAGGTCCTCCTTCTACTTTGCCTTGAGAGTCAGTATCACTTCCATCGTATTTCCACTGAGCTTCAGCCAACAGTCTTTAATTCAGATTTGTACCACTGCCAAATGTTGGGAGTTGTGTGATGGTTGTATCTGCTTCTGACGAAAATGAGAGGTAGAGCTGAATATCATCATCCTACACTGCAGATCACTTCACATCACAACTGCTTCCAGTAGCACCTGCACAGAGATAATGAATAAAAAATAAGTGATCATAGGGAGCCTCATAGGTCTCTCTGCAACTGAGACCACCTCAAAAAAGGGATGATCACTTCCAGCAACCTTTACAGAGACTTTTGATGAAGACAAGTGAAAGATTCTGTCATGGTTTAGGAACAATATTCCCCAATTTAATGTTCCCACTGAAACACCCCGGACTGCGTGCTGCTCACTCGTTTACCCCCAGACCTCTTGTGGCTGGATGGAGAGGAGAATTGGAGGCACAGAAAGGTAAAGATCATGGGTTGAGATAAAGAACAATTTACTAGAAACAGCAATGAAATAAGAAAATCAACAGTAACAACGGCAATACTAATAGTAGAGTGTCCTGTGTTACAATATGGAGTGTAACCAAAGTATGTATACTACCACCGTCTACTAGACCTTCTGATGAACTGTTAAGGTAGGTGGAGCAGTGTTTCTTTATCTTTACCATGACTCAACCATGATAACTCCCTCTGGGGAAGTAGCAACACCACCCACCCTGAGGGGATCATCTTTGCTAATGGGCCATCAAGGACTTCCCAGAATGACTCATGGAATTACATCATCCATTGTGAAATTCCCTGCCCTGGAGGAGGTACCAGACATTCCTGCCTGTGTATAATCTGGGGCTTGGGACACCATGACCACCACTGGACACCCAGAGGACAAAAGCTTTCCACCACCACCACTGGACCTCCAGAGAAGGACCAGGCCTTTCCACAGGAACACCATTTTTGACAAGACCACATCTATCACTTCAACAGGACTGCAACCACCCTTCAACTGGACTGCTACCACCACCCTGACCAACAGGGTGCAAGGATTTACTCTGACTTTGTCAGTTTAAGCAAGTGTTTCTGTACTATTGCCTTCATTGTGACTTTCCTAGTAACTTGTAACTCCATCTTGGAATCTGCAGCAAGGCATTTGTGTGGGGCTAATTCCTCCTGCTGGTTTACCTTCAAACCAGCACATAGAGTTTACAAAATGGGCAAAAGATTCACATGTGATTGCTCACCATGCAGAACTGTGGACCTTGGTGCCTCCAACTGCATACCCTGCACACCCAAACAACACTGGAAAAACCCTACCCCTCTCCATGCCCTCTGCACATGTCTTGAGATGGTATCCAAATAACCTCAGGGTCCTGGCTGTGTCCCTCCTGGCTGCTGAAAAAGTTAACTCTGTCCTGGCCAGAACCAGAACAAATCTGTATATTTTTGCTGGATCCTGCTACTTCTACCTGGTCAGCAGTGCCCAAACCAATCAAAAGGCTAGAACAGGTACTGACTTTTGGGTGTTACTTTCTAGAGATCAAAAATCAATTACAATAGCTCTATTTCAATTATAATAGCCATTAAACTCTGTTCAGGGGGTCTAAGATTGTCTGATTTAGTAAGGTTGCCCGTCTCTTGCCAGTGATATTTTCCCAAGGAAAAATGCTAAGTTTTAACAAATAGTTGAAGACCACAACAAGTATGTAGAAGATCTATAGAACAGGAATCATGCAGAGTACTCTAGAGGATAAAAATACATTTAAGATAACACTAAAGGTCCTCTTCTCAGAGCTGTCACCAACAGTGAGGTGAACCAATTGTCTCAAAGCAAAGTGGTGCCATCAGAAAAAGTATGTATATTCTCAAAAAGCTGCCTCAAAGCCTGAGCTGGATGAGGGGCTTGGATTTTGAATTTTGCAGTAAGATTCAAAAGATCAGATGTCAACTGGAACAATTAGTATAGCAACATAGAGGTCTGTGCTCTGTTGAGGGAATGGGAAGAAAAGGCAGAGACAGAAATAGTAGAAAAGGCCTTTCAAGGACTCAGTACAACTTCAAAACAACTAGATTTCACTTCAGAAATTTTCTTGTGTTTTAAAGGCTATCGCTTGATCTAAACCAATCTCTCCTTTTTCCAGTATTTGGTTGTCCTCCTGGATACCTAAGATATTTTATGATTTTTCCCCCTTATGATTTAAACAACAGCAGGTTCTACAAGCTTCACTGGGCCATCTGCCTTAAGCATGCAGTGTGCGTGTATTCTTTTCCTCTAGGATGCATCAGCCTGCTGAAGTAGAACCCAAAATATGACACACACATGCAACAAAATGACATAAATGTGCAATGACTTTTAGGAGTGTTCTCACTAAAAATTGTACAACCTTCTAAAGGCCTTGGGATGCGGCTAGACTCAACGACTCTAGACAAGGTATCCTCGCACCACTGCTGGGTGGCATGACCTTACAGAAACCTTTTCAAAAGTCTTGTAATCTTCCTTTCTTTGCTGCCCATCTAGTTTCTGTGCTGGTGAAGGTGACATTACCACATCCTGAGTTTTCCATTTTATATCCATGGCTGGACTTCGGCATATACAAGTGTGTGAGATACATCAAGGAAGACCATGGTAAAGTGAAGCAGACAAGATATTACCAAGAGCTTCAAAAGTAAATTGTTTTTCCATCAGGACTTCTGTGGGGAAAACAGGCAACTCAAGATGTTTCTGGAGGGAAAAATAATACAGGAAAGTTTGAAGACTCCTCATTTCACAATTTTGCTCTTTTCTGTCTGCTTCTTTCTGGGACCATAGGACTTCCCCTCCAGACTTATTCAGTACATAAAATGCATTAAAATGCAGCAACTTCCTCTTAATCTCATTTACAGATCCCTTATGTAAGAAATAGGAAAGAAGAAGAAGGCCTTTACATGCTTCATATGTATAAGAGGGGAAAAATGCAGACTGTGTCATCATAAAACAAGTGGAGGCAACATAAAGCTAAAGAAGATGTATGTCTCCTTTGTGCCAGGTCACCTGCAGGAGATGAAAGTGTTGGAAAGAGGGATTTATCTATTATGAATCTATTATTAATCATGTTTTATGAAGGGAGAATTTATATTTGGAGACTGTTTTTATGAACCAACGACAAATTTTAACGTAAATGTCAGGTGGTATCAACACAAGAATAGTTGTAGAACATTTTTAAGTTAAGGCTCCCTAATTTTGACTGCAGATTTAGCAAGTCTTCCCTTTGTCTGTCTCTTTGCCTTTCCCTTTTCTGTAATATATACTTAACACTAAAAGTCACTGTGTTATACATGAAGAAAAACAGTATTATGTTGGCACTACAGCAAATATGAAATATGAAACAGCTGTTCTCTTCTTAATACTGAAACCAGAGAAAGGCACACAGAAAATCCTGTACTCTTTAAAGCATAGGAAGTATATATACCTTTTCTTCTTGTACTTTTGAAGACATTGCTCCTTCAACTACAGGCAGACTTTACAATGGATAATGGATAGTAAATAGAATTCACATTCTTGGTACTCAGTCAATTAAAAGAAATACCAATTGAATTCTGTGAGTATTGCCATGGTGCCAAACCAGCAGAGGAGCTGGCAAGTAGGAAGAGTGAAGGTGTGATAATTGAAAAAATTGCTACTTGATAAGTCACAGGAGCTAATGTGTTAGCTCAGCATGTGGGGAAGCTGGGGCACTCCCAGCTGCTGCAAAAACCATATGTATGTGATCTCCAGCACCACTAGTTGGGACAAGATGAATCACAAGATACCATGTCACAATGAGCCAGATGGAGGCGCTTACTTGCCTGATTGATTACCTCTTGAGCTACCAAGGGCTCTTCCAGCAAGCTAATGAGTTTCTATTGGCACTGGAGTGCCTGGGAGCGATGTGTCCGCTTGGGTCAGCACTGTACAGGAATTGCTGCCTTTCCAGTGCATGGCCACCCTGCAGAGTGAGAGGCAAGTAAGCAAGGAACAAGAGGGAGTGGGTGACTACAGCATGCACACAAATAACGCTGACTTCCCATGCCTCCCTGATAGGAGCTGCTGTTAATGAATTTTCAGGCACACACTGAGTTAATGGGGTGAGCAACATTGAAATATCCTTTAGTTATACTCAGTACTTTACAAAGGCTAATTGAAAAAAGGAAGGAGCAGCAGGGGTGGGAGGTGGAGAACAAGGCGAGAGAGGGTGTGGAGGGGGAGAACAGTTCTATTTTTTGGGTGCTGGATACAAACCCTCTGCAACAGTTGAGTTTACATGCAAGCCCGCCCCTCATCAGGGCAAAGATACAGTGAGTGGAGTAGAGTATTTCTCCCCTGCATATAGCATCTAGCCCCATACCCTGCCCAGCCAGCTTTCTTAACTGTGAGCTTTAGCGTATAAACAGCCAATAAGTAAGGACAATAACTGTAGCTCCTGCTGAGAGCTAACTCTGCCCGTCATGCATTTGCTGGGTCCTAACACAGGACAGTGAATAAAGCTTCATTACAGAACAATGGAGTTAGCTGCCAGAGCCTACAGATTTGAATAAACAACAAATAAGCAACATCTGCTCCAGCATATGTGTATGGTAAAAAAAAAGTCACAAAATAAAAGAATTTGTAAATGCCAAAAGCAACACTAAACTGCCAGTGCTACTGTAGAGTGAATTTTTAATTGCACATGCATACTGGCAGGCTGTGGGTATTAGTCTCACATATGTCTGGTTGCTGCCAACCTGGGAGTATAGATGAATTTAATTAAATAAGGATTATCCCTTCTCCCCAGTACAATTACTTATTTATAACAATGATAAAAATGCCTAATAAAAAAGATTGTAATATTTTTAAAAAGAGAGCTAGTAAACACTCTGCTTTTCCTGTAAGTCATTCAGGGGTGTTTGAAGGTTTGAGTGTCTTTTAAAATTAAGTCCCGATATTCTGCCAAGAAAGAGGCAGAAAAAAGCCCTATCATAAAGTCTACAGCAGTTAAACAGCCAGAATCTACATTATGTAGAAATATAAAGAAGACGCACAGCAGTCAGGGAATTAGCTTTCATGGGGAATGTAGAAAATTAGGCAATTGGACTAAAATTGAGGCCAGGGTACAAAGCCAAGGAATAATACCACTGGGACAAGTACTTCTAAAAGTTGCCCATCTCTAATACGCTTCATCTGGGCAAAGCAGTCTGTTCCTGTCTATCTCTGTTTCTTCTCATGCTGGGCACTTCACGCTTTCACTCAGGTAAGCTCTCATTTCAGCAGGGTCATGTCAGGCTCTCACATCGTAATCATTGCTCACACCCTTTCCAAGACAGCCCACAGCCAAAAGAGAGTGGACCCTTACGGTATCAGGCACTGCGTGAGACTTGAAAAATAGGCAGCCTATGCCCTAGGGGATTTGGAGGCCAAATATAAATTCAGGTATGTGCTTGCAGGAGCTCAGATTTTCTTTGTATAGTCTCCTTATGGATGCTATCTCCCACTTGCTCCTATTTTGAGGACCCCTCTTATGGGTCTGAGTCACATCCTGCTGAATTTAATAGGAACTTTCTTAAAAGCTAGGTATTATCCAGTAACAATATTACATTCACAACTGAAAATTTTTAGACTATTTCCATGATGCACAGCAAGCTGAAGTCGCAGAAAGACTTCTTTG
The DNA here is from genome assembly GCA_013397755.1 of Cnemophilus loriae. Lineage (NCBI taxonomy): Eukaryota > Metazoa > Chordata > Aves > Passeriformes > Corvidae > Cnemophilus > Cnemophilus loriae. The sequence continues at coordinate 139,483 of VZTF01000259.1, read as the reverse complement.
AGTATGGAGGGATATGCCATTTAATAGCAGTCAGAAAAAGACAAAGAATATGAAAAAAGCCTGTTAAAAAAAGCTGGAAATCTCCACTTTAAATTTAGGCCAAATGTTAAAGACACTAAAACAACAGAGAAAGAGAGAGACAAAAATTGTGGTGCTCAAAAAAAGTCTAAATAGTAATATGGTTCTACAAAGGCATAAATCTTACATAAGTTGGTTTACTTGTATAATTTTGGTTGATCAATTAACTGGATGACAGTCTTACCTGAACTGAAAAGAAATAATTGCTGTCTGTGTTTTCTGTCATGAAATTACTACTAAAAATGTGCTTATTAATACATATTGAAAGAGTATATGGGACATACTGTTACTTTTCTGCCCCTTAGCTTGTGATTACTGGACCTATACTACTTGTTAAATCCTTTAATTAAATAGTACAGTCATTTTTAGAGATGGACAAAGAATGCAAAAAAGCATTTGTGTGTGTATTGTTACATTTTGATTTTTTTTTACCCATTGGGCTATGTCCACATTCTTGTTTTTTAATTTATCACTGAAGGTTTAATTAATTTATCACTGAAGGTTTTTTTCACACTGAAGGTGTTTTTTTGTTGCACCAGTCCTGGGGAATTGCTATCATTTCTGTAGATAATTCTATGAGCGAGACTACTGGTATGGGTTCACATCTTTGTTCATGAATATCAAGACATTAATCAGAAAACAAAACCAAAGTAACCTCATGTAAGTCATGTGAGAAATGTAACCTCATGTGACAAATCTGAATAGCAACGACTTGACATTGAGCCCTGAAGGTTGCTGAAACCACATGTTGACAAACTGGACACATACAAAAAGACAAAAATGTGGCAAGAGCAATTGAATGACATAGGAATGCAATCCTGTCTACAGATAAACATCACACCACTACCACCACCACCAACCCCTCAGGAAAACAGCAAGTATGTTTACAGATACTTTGAAAACACAAATAAACACCTCAGAACTGAATAATTAATTATTCTATTCCATCACCTTTACTAAGCACTAGCATTAATCAAGAAAACTTCACACATTTTGATAAAAACATTGGCCCACTGAAGTCAGTAGGACACTGACTTCAACAGGCTCATGATTTTACTCCTGCAAATACAGCTGCCACTCTAGCCAATGGCACCTGTGAATGCCCAGCACCAGTGGATACCTGCATTTTTTTTAGATACTGTTGTGGGTTTGATTTTCCCAGTGAATTTTCTCCCATTTGTTACCTGAAAAAGAGGCCTCTGCAAAGAAACGGCAGTTGAAGCTGGAGCAGGGTGAGGTGTGGGGAATGAATGATGGGCAATTAAAATACAGAAGAACAGTCCAGCGACCTTTGCATTCCACTGAAAAGCTTCCAGAGAGGGACGGCATGGGTTGGAGACTGGCTTGCTGAGGGGGGAAGCGGTGTGGTTTTGGCAGTTTCTTAGCTGAGAGTGTTTCAGTCTTTGCCTGGCTTGGAGGGGAGACAGCTGTGGTCGTAACTACACCAAAGATGAAATTGCTCGATGGTCAGGAAAAGGCTGTTACCAGGCTTTTCTGCTTCTTTTTAATTGTTGTTGCTGCTGTTATTGTTGGTTGCCTGTCTTATTTTTAGTATACATATTTTTATATATATTTTAAAATATATGTATGTATATATGTGTGTGTGTATATATATATATATATATTCTAGTAAAGAACTAGTAAAAAACTCCTTTTCTCATATCTTTGCCTGAAAGCCCCATAAATTCAAAGCTATAATAATTTGGAGGGAAGGGATCATCTTTCCCATTCCAGGAAGGTTCCCACCTTCCTCAGCAGACACCTGTCTTTTAAACTAGGACAGATACTTGTGTAGGAACTTGGGTTGCTATATTATTTGCGCAGGCTCCACAAAAGTAATATAATGTAGCCCACCTTTGTCCCTTGCTAGTTACTAGCTCTTTCACATTAAATTTATATCCCATTCAAAAAAGTCTAAGATCTACCAGTCCTTCTCTAAACACTGAATAAGAAGAGTCTCTAGAAAGTAATGGCAGGTACTTCCCGCTTCGGAGACTGAACAACCATTTCCCCAATACCACCATCCCTGACAGAAAACGCTTCTCAGGATCTGAACTCAGATTACCCCAAATGATCGTGTAACATCTGGTCCAGCAGCATTGCCTTTAATCCTTTCATAGGCTCCTCAAATACCTTATTTTTAACACATGATTCGCTGCTGTGTCAGCTCATATGGTCATAGTCTATGTGACATAATAGACACAGATCATGGGATAGAGGCCATGCTGCCACCAGAGTTCTGTTTGAATGGTCCTGTTTGAGTTGAGTACAGACTAGCTGTAGAGCTATTATCTTCAGTCTCCTATACTTATCTCATAAGGATCTGAGAGCTGGTATAAAAAGCATCATCTGAGTCCGACAAACAATTCACCAAGAAGAAGCACAGCTTTACTGTCGCTTGGAAGAGTAGAGAGGTCTGCTTAAAGCATCAGACTGGAACCCTATGCTCTCAAAGCTGTGCAGGTGAGATATACCCTTTTCATGTTCAGACTCCTTGAGTCTGCTTGGCAAGCTAAGTGTATTTTACAGCCCTATGATTTATCAAGTCATATCATCTAGACTATCATGTCTAGAATGATGCATTCAAATGCCAGAGATGATGGGAGCAGAGAGGGAAAATGTATTGTTTGGCTAAACTTTAAAAGCAGCTACATGGGAAGAGTTTTAAAAATAAAAATAGCCTAATTATTTCTTAACACTCAACTGAAGTGGTGTCAGGAGTATTTCCATATAGAGTTTCATCATCAAAATCTGAATCTGAAAAGAGAGGAGGAAGAATTCTTACTGATGGTAATGATTTTTAGTGTTCGGGAAGTTAGGGGCAAAAGCAAAAAACAAACAAAAAAAAATTCTGGATGTTTCAAGGTGAAAACAACGTGTTTCAGATGGTTCCCTTTTTGCAGTCTTCTCTTTAAAGTCATTTCAGAACCTTTCCAAGCTTTGGTCAAAGTAATCAATTCATAAAGGTTATAGTACACTAATAATCTTGTTTGAACAACCTCAGAGAAATGTCTCTAAGAAAAAAAAAATACTGAGCGGAAGAAACTCAAGAAAATATTTTTGCCAAAGAGTATATATAAGGTCAGAATTTTTTTTACTCTAGACCCATTTGACTTTTTCATAACATCAATGAGCACATCATGTCGTGGTGCTGCATAAACTCCTTTAGAAAAAAAACTTCAGAGAGGAGGGGACCTATTAAATACAAGTAACACATGAACATTGATGTTGGGTGTGTTCTCCATGCAGTCTGTAGCTTAAGGGGGTCTCTAATTCTCATTTTCAAAGGCGAGAATAAGAGAGAAGAATCACTCTATATATGCCTGTTCTTCTGTTCCCCACACATCTGCTAGTGGCCATTGCCAGACTAAAAAATTAGGTGGCCTCGTGTTTTCAAACAGTACATGGTCTTAATTTAATGATGTGGTAGAGAATACTCAGAAGTTAAACAATATATACCCTATCTAATCTGAGAATACAGCATTTACCAAGTTGTCTTAGACATCAAACTGGGGAGTTTATGATCACCTGTGTTTACTGCTCTGTCAGTGTTCTCAGTTTTGTGTGAACTTCTAGTCACAGAGCTGCAAGTTCAGCATGCTGAGTGCTTTAGAAAGACATACAGGTTGCTCCAGGACTATAAATTTGCAGTGCTGTAGATCTGTAAAAGACACTCGTATTTCCCACCGAGGCTGATAATTAGGTCCGTCCTCCAACTCTTGAATCAGCTCTACTGAGAGAAAAGCTGCACCAACCTAATTACAGAAAAATACACTTTTGGAAGGACTTGAAAAGACAAATATCTTTGCCTAGAGAAGAATGCTACCACCTTAGCCTAAACTTTCGCAATGCTTTATTTGGATTTCAGTATGCTCCGTTTATAGAGTGATAGGTTATTTCAAACACTGCTGTAAAGTAAGGCTAATTTTGCCATGGAGCCTTCTGAAAAAGCACACTAGGAAATGAACTTGGGGGAAAAAAGAAAGATGGGGAAAAAAGAAAGATAGGAAAAAAGGATCATTAACCCTGGTTAATGACTGAATCTGTAAAAATATTCTTTACCATATGTATCAGTGTTCCTGCAACTTCCTTCTATAAAAAAACCCAACACCTAGAGCTGCATGAAAACATTGGCATCTTACGCTATTATACTGGTTGAATGAATCCTATCTCAGTAACTTCAGTGGTAACTTCTTTGACAATATACTAACACAAAGACAATTTAAAATAATCAAACCCTCAATGAGTAGTGCGAATTTTACTTGTTTTCTCCATAATGCTGCTGTGTGGTGTTTGTTGAAAATATTTACTGTAGCTTCCATCCTGGAAAAGGGAATCCAAACTTATACTGTAAATAGAACAGAGATAGAGTACAAAATCCACCTTACCTCAGATTTCAAATGAATCTGGAAGGCTGCAGTTTAGGTCAGCCACTTTTTCGAGCATGTGGGCCACCAGAAATGGAGACTCCTTTCTTGGCCAGTTTATAGTAGGCACCTTGCATGCAGGAGAAAGGTGGGGCTGCTTTGCAGCTAGGTGCAATGAAGCCCACTCTTTGATGACATTGGTGAGCATTGGGATGTAGGATACGCTAAGACACATTTGTTTCCAGGAACTTGTTGGTGGGTCAGAGAGCCCAATTTAATACATGCACGACGTGTGCCTGGACTGTTCCCCCCTCAGCAACATCTGCACAAGAACAGGGTTGCTTTTTCCTGGGGAATATGGGCAAGTTGGCTTCCCAAGTGCTAGCGAGCCCTGTTTCAGTAGCTGATGTGGGTTTTGTTTTTCCAGTGAATTTTCTCCCATTTGTTACCTGAAAAGGGGGATACTGCGAGGAAGGGGCAGTTGACGCCCAGGATGGAATGAATGATGGGCAATTAAGATACAGAAGACATGGCCAAGTGCCTTGGCATGCCATTGGAATGATTCTGGGGGAGGGGGAGAAGTGGGGTGGTTTTGGCAGTTTCTTAGCTGGGGAGTCGTCAGTCTTTTGCCCAGCTGGGAGCAGAGACAGTTGTGTGGTTTTTTCTTCACTTTGGACCTCTCCTGTGCAGTGATTTTCAACACTGCCGTGAAGATCTTCCCGTTGCCTGCTTGTATGCCCGTTGCTTGCAAGAGAAAAAGAGTCCCAGCTGCTCCACGGACACAGACTTTGCCAGCTACCAGTGCTGAGAGAGACCAGCACAGTCTATGTGGGTGCCTGGGAGAGTTGACCCTTCTTCTCACTCTCTCATCTGAGCCACCATCACCAGCAGGGAGGTCCTGCTCTTGCATTGGAGCTCCCTCTGAAGCTGTGAGGTGGCTGCTATAGCCTCTCTGCCTCAATGCAAGCCAACAGTGCCCCCTGCCAGTTGTTTTTGTAACTGCACCAAAGGGGAAATTGCTTAATGGGCAGGAAAAGGCTGTTATTGGATTTCCTTTGACTTATTATTGCTGTTGTTATTGTTGTTTGTTTTGTCTTGTTATATTTATAGGCTAATAAAGAATTGTTATTCTTTTTCCCATATTTTTTGCCTGGAAGTACCATAATTTTGAAATTATAATAATTTGGAGGGAAGGGGTCATCTTTCCATTTCAGGAAGGTTCCCGCCTTCCTTAGTAGACATCTGTCTTTTAAACCAGGACAGTAGCATTGGTTGCTGAGAAGCCCTTTACAGGAGCTGACTTATTCTTTTCCACTTCAACTGTGTGATCACAGGTCTGAGTTTTGCAGCATCACTAGCATCAGACTAGCATCACCCCGCCAGTGTCCTGTGCTTTGGTCTGTTGGGTACTGACATGGGTCAGCAAAGATGAGAGGACACTGACTACATGATCAAGTACTTTCAGCTGTCGAAAATGTTCATAAGTTTGTCAGAACAGGAGGCAACATGGTTATTAAAGCTCGAGATTTTAAATAATCAGGTACAATGATTTTTCAGACTTGTCATTACCAAGACACATACTAATCACTTCATTTAAAATTGGCTACATTTTTCCATTTGCTTCCAAAGGACCAGTTCAGATTACATAGAGACATCAGTGTGTAGCTCTTTATATTAGAAAATCATGCAATGTTGAATTCATTGGGTCAAGTGGAGATAAATACTGCTCTCTGTGAAAAAAGGTTACAGAATCCAGCCTGAAATTCTCCAGTTGGTTTGGCCGGACTCGGATGCCGTATTTCAGGACATATTGAAAATCATGTGAATAAAGTTACTTAAGTCTGACCTCAAAAGTTAACAGCTGCCAGCTTCCCAGGATAGCTGTAAAATGCATACAGTCATTAACTGATGAAAATTGACTACAAAAGCTGTGTTCTCATTTTTGTGGGAGTACAAAGCAAAACACTTATCCCCCAGAAACTCATAGCTGATGTTGTATAGAAGTTCCCAAATTTTTTCATTGTACTAACCTCCTGTAATTTCTGAGGCATTTTTTTCCATGATACAATATATATATAGATAAGCCAATAATGTTTTATCTAAAGTATCTTGGAGATTCCCATCACTATGAAGTTATTTATACAATAGAACACAACACATTTGCTTGCATGTTGTATCAGTACCTATCTTCTGAGGCAACAAACATGTCACCAGAGCTCCTCCTTCCTTGAGAGGTTCATTGAGGACAGTAGATGGCAAAATGCTAACTTTCTCGGCTGTCATTTCACTTAGAGAGCACCCACATTTTCTCTATGCAGTTGGCATGCAGGCTGTTGGTAAAGCTGCTTCACTGACAATTAGCCAACGAGGGGATATTTAACATGGATCTGGTCTGGTCCATTGAGGACAAATACCATGACATGTAATTCCTGATAGTTACTATATTTCAAGAATACTTCTTTGTGTCTTTGCCCCTGCCTATATTTTAACACTGGAGGAAAACTTGGCCACTTTTTAAGAAAAGATTTCACTTGATACTGGATAACAGAGTTATCTGATCTATCACTACATGTTAAACAGTGTTGTATATTTTCCATTTGTGTTAGGATCTCAGAGTAAATAATTTTTTGTTTTGTACATTCATTGGACTACCACGTGCTCTTCATATAAATAATACTTTATCCTCAGTATTTCATCTGGGTCCCACTACATCACACCATAAACATGCCAAGTGCTAATCTCCTTTGACTGACTGTGGCACAGCAGTCTAGTCATTCTTTGATTTGGACCAGAACAAAACTTTCTGTGATTTGAATTTTTTTTACCCACTGCTTAGATTTTGTAAATTATTTCAAGGAGCTTGAGACACCTAAAGAGCAAACTGAACAAAATAAATTATAAATAAACAACATAAAAATAAACACCTCACTCATGTGCAATGTAATAAATACTCCAGTCATGAGGAAATTATGTCAGGATAGCCTTGTTTCATGGACTATTTCTCTCCAAGCAAGCAGTTCCTTCTGTTTCTAGGTATGTTCCCCAAGTATTGCATCGAAAATGAGCAAGAAGATGAAAAGGTCTCTCTAATCCCTGCAAAATAGTCTAAAATGGTAACACAGATAACATATTAAATAACTTAAACATGGATTCATTTTCACTAGAAACTTCAGCCAAAAAAGCAAATGGTCATGCTGTAAATAGGATCAATCAATCTAGCAGCTATATATTTTATAGGGTTTCTAATGACTTTATGATCAACCATTTTATAATTTAGAAGGGGAAACTTACGGTTTTGTTCCTCCTTCCTTAGATCTGGTATTACACAGGCTGATGTAGTTATCTGTGTGAAAGATTTGGAAAGTCTTCAGTAGGCCCACAATGAATTGAAGAAACACAGAACATTTCCAGAGCCAGCAAAAAATTTTAAATCAAAAAGTTTTTTCACAGCAAATGGCAGAATTGGAAAAAAAAAATCTAACATTTCAGTGGGAAAATCAAGACAACTGAAATTGCTCAGTTTTTCTCAGGAGAAGTAAAAATGAAATTTCAGCATTGTCTACTTTGTCATATATTAAAATATATTGGTTTCTCTAGATTGTTTCAACTCAAGTCTTGGCAATACTACCTTTGCTTGAATCAAAGCTGTGCTTCAGAGACTGCATTCAGCAATTTACATTTCCTTCCTCTTTTAGGAGTGGATGACAGAGTATTTCCTCTGTTCTAACTGACCTATGGTAGTCACAGGACACCAATGTATCGTGGGGAATGATACCTAATATACTCATCTCACAGAGAGTAGCGAGACAAGAACTGTTCCAGTGAGTGGCTTGCAGCAGCCAAGACAGACAGAAATGAGTGTGAAAAATCCACAGAAACAAGACACAACACCCCAAGTAAATTTAGATATGGCATTATAGAAAGGCGATACTGAAATATGGTGGGTTGGGGTTTTTTTATTATTAAGCATCAGATTGAAACATTCCAGCATTTCTGAACTGAGATGTTCAGAAACTTGAAGTTTTCAAAGAATTTGGGGATCAACATATTCAGAAATAGAATTACTTTTCACTTAAAATTTCTGACTGTTAAGTGACTATTTCTTTGGTTAGGAAGCCACTAATACCACTTCTAATGAGATCAGTAAAATTTTCACCAGTGTTGAATGATGGGGATAAGCTTTTCTTTTGGATCTGGCTGAGAAATTAAAAGTGTGACTGATGTTTCTGAAAATGCACCTTTTTTTTTTGTGAACTGAACCTCTTGAAAACTCTGACAGTGCTAAGGAAACAGCAATAGGTGAGAGTAAAATTAATTAACTCTATAGCAATCCATGCTTATTTTGAATGATCTAATCAGCAGTGAAGGAGGCCTAGAAAACTATATCCCTGGAAGAGCCAGACAGAAGCAGAAAAGGACTGCAATAGGAAATGAATGAAATACGAAAATGGAGAGGCATCACTTCACTATGGAAGTCCTTCGTCTCTCTCATCTCCCACTCTCTTTTTCCTCCAGGTTTCTTGTCTTCCATATTTTACCTATAACCTTTCTCCTTACCTCTTCCCTTTTCAGAGTAACACATATCATACTAAATCAACTAACTTTCTCTGCTAACTCAGAGAATATGAAGAAATAAACTGACAATGAGAAAACGTCTCAAGCATTCACTAACTCAGACTAAGCAAATTCTTCCTTTTCTTGAGAGGGCAAATGAGAGGGATTTAGAGTGCTTTAGCATTGAAATGGTTCAGTGATAGCAAACCAAATAGGGTGACAATAACTGAATTCATCCAACACCACCATCTCTGGAATCAGTGTTTAAATAGTCTTGAATCTCCAGAAGGCACATGGTCTGCCTTATTCTGGTAATTTCTTTCCAATGCCCTGACGAAGCATTTCTCCAACAGTAAGGGGTCTGGAATTCCCTAAATTGTTCATGGAGAGGTAAATGCTGTAGAACATCTCTAGGCCTGAGCCTTCTACTTAATTTACAGAGAACAGTATATTTCTAGAGACCTTCAAAAGCACCTATTCTTCTCATTGACATTACAGGGACTGTACAACACTGTACAGAAGATTTACAATTGTACAATTCTGTACACTGAGGATGACTACAGGACAAGTCATTAAATTACACCTTGGTTACCTACTGTCTATCTACACTATGCAAACTCCTTCCCTCAAAGACTTTTTCTCTGCCCTCATTCCCTTGTAATTCTCTACCTTCTAAGTCTCCACCCACCATAAGAGGATCATAGAACGCCTTGGGTTGGAAGAAGCCTTAAAGACTATCTAATTCCAGCTCTCCTGCCCTGGGCAGGGACATTTTTCAGTGCAGCACAGCAGGTTGCTCAGAGCTCCATCTAACCTGGCCTGGAACACTTCCAGGGATGGGGGATCCACAACTTCCCTAGGCAACTTGTTGCAGTGCCTCACCAACACCACAGTAAAGGGTTTCTTCCTAACATCTAATCTAAACCTACTCTCAGTTTGAAGCCATTCTCTCTTATCCCTTCACTATATGCTCTTATAAAAAAGTCCTTCACCAGCCTTCTTGTTGCTACCTTCAGGTACTGAAGAGAAGGCAGAAATTAAGTCATTCTGATGCCTTCTCTTCTTCAGGCTGAACAATCCCATGTCTCTTATCTTTTCATCATAGCATTTTCTCTTTTCTTCCTAAAAGCTCCATCCCTCTGATCACCTTGGTAGCCCTCCTGTGGACTCACTCTAACAGGTCCTTTCTGGCTTGGGGACCCCAGAGCTGGATGCAGTACTCCAGATGGGATGTCACTAGAGCAAAGCAGAGGGGCAGAATCACCTCCCTCACCCTGCTGGTCACACTTCATTTGATGCAGCCAAAGATACATTTGGCTGTCTGGGCTGCAAGCCCATATTCCTGGATCCTGTCCAGCCTCTCATGCATCAATACCCTCCATTCTTTCTTGGCAGGGCTGCTCTTGATCTGTTCATCCCCCAGCCTGATCCAGAGGCAGCACCTTGCACTTGGTTTTATTAAACTCCATGAGATTCCCATAGGACCACTTATTGAGTTTGTCCAGGTTCTCCTGGATGACATCCTGTTCTTCAGATGTGTCAACTGCACCACCAAACTTGGTGTCATCTGCAAATTTGTTGAAGGTGCACTGGATCCCAGAGTCCATCAGGAGTCTGCATCATTGACTACTACTACCCTCTGGATGCATGCATCCAATCAATTTCTTATCCATTTAAGAGTCCTCTCATCAAATATGTCTTCATCTACTCATATTGATTAGCTCTGAGGCCTCTTTTCCCTCTCTCTACGGAGAAAAATAAAGTGAGAGCTGAGAAACCTGTTTGATGTATCAGTTTGCTGTAAATATTGAAATGTGTGCACAGGGCTTGCTATAAAAGGAGATGGGCTGGTGGTGGGAAGCAGGGGGGAGCATATTTTCCACAATGCTTTGACATTTCACTTTCAATTCTCATTCCATCCTTAGTTCTTGCTTGGTGCATTTCTATACAACAATGCATGGGCTGTGTGAGAGATCCTGCTTCACTGAGCATCTGCAGCAAACAGAAGACTTCAAGAGCCATCTGGCCATCCTGTGCTGCAGCCTGTGGGAATATGATGTCAAAAAGGGACTTTTCAGATGGATGATATACCAGCGGATAAACAACGCTATTTTAATGCAGAAATATCTTTAGGGTGAAGACCTTGTATTCATTTCCCAGTAGCAAAATACACAAAACAAGGACTAAAAGCATCTAAATTAATAAAAATCAAGACTGTGTGCTTTAAATGGTGCAATTTTTTGTACTTAAAATATGATTCTCATCTACCCTTAGTGCATATTTGAACCACAAAACTGTTAGGCTCTAGTTAGGGTCTAATGCACAAGCTCTGGCACCTCTAGTCATGGGAAGTTAATATCTTGTCATCTGCTCTGAACACTGCCCTGTGAGAGGGATCCACCAAGGGTAAAAGGGAATGTAGGCCCATGTCTGGCCTGGCTGAATTCCATATCTTCTCTATTGACTTACATCACCAGTGATGGTCGGTACATATTAATGTACTGCTGGTGAAGTGGCTGAGTCAATGGAGGCATTTAATTCTGCAGCCTCTGCAACACTAAGGACTATCTCTGGTTGTGGAGTAGGTCTTACAGAGGACATGCAGTTTTGTTTTAAAATGTCATGAGCCAGTAGCTTCAGCATATAAATCAGAGTCTGTGGCTGAGTAGAGCTAAACAGTACTTCAGTCGTATCAGGAAGTATCATTGCCACAAAAGGCTGCATAAGGTTCCTCAATGTCTCCTAAATACATGTCTCTTTTTCATTAATTTTCTTTCATAAGCCTCTTCTTCTCTACCCTCTAAGCTCCCACACTCTTTATGGCTAAAACTTCTCTTTTTGCGAAAATGTTTCTCCTTACCATATAGGTTTGGCCTCTCAGTGTCCATCTGCTTCTTCTGAGCTTCCAAAAAGGCTTGGACACCAAATCCTTTTGCTACAGAAACACCACTGAGGAACCGAGGAGGGATTTTTGTGCAGACATCAGGTTCTTCTGTACCAAACCCCAAATTAAGCAGAATCTCCACTGGATCCTTTTCCCAGAACACCAGCCATTCAGTGATACTGTGGTGGAAACATCAAGATTACTTACATCACTGTCTTGGTACCACTTTTATCTTGCAGTACCTATCATATGGTCTTGTTTTTAATAAGTAATTATCTTCCCTTCTTTTCCCCTCTTGTGGAGACTACTGCTGAAGTGGAAGTAGTCACTTTGCATTTTGGGTCACATTGCTAAAAGATTAATATATGTTCCTTTCCCCAGAATAATCTGGTGGCATTACATCTAGATAGCTTAGCAAGTAGAATATTAATAAAAGGTGTAGGTTCACAGTTCTGCAGGCTCCCTTCACTCTAGACACAACACAGACAAGGCATGCTGCAGCTGCCTTAAAGACTCCCAGCCTTTTACCTTCCAGAGAATCCAAAGCCCACTGTAGCTTCAGGCAGGTTTTGATTTTTTACAAATTCATTTGAAATCAGATAACTATTATTGAGAAGATTATTTTGATCTTGTTCAAATAAACCAGTACATGGCTTTTACAAATTAAGACCTTGACTGCTTATTTAAAATGGTATATACATTTGTTGATCTCTTAACAGAATAATGACTTGTATTCCTCGCTGGTAATATATGGATGTAACTAACCTTTGGGGTGGACCAGTGAGCATGAGCGTTTGGGAAAAACTGAGATTCTTGCAGCTTGACATAACTGGACTTTCTGAAAACTCTAGCGGGGACCTGGTTGGTAAAAAAGCAACCATGAAATGTGTTTACTTATGTACTCCTCTGGGATGTCATTATTTTTTTTTCCTAAACATTTGCATTTTGTCTTGGTTTATAATGATACATAATAGCAATGTCTTAGAAGAGGAGTTGCTATGAGTGAGGCAATACGCTTTTTCTCAAGAACAGTATGTTACAGTAGGTGTGAGAATGTAGGTGTAAGGTACCAGTTAATTATAAAGGTGGCAGAGTGGTTCACTTTTGACAGATAGTGAATCTTTGGGGAACCTTTAGGGAGTATGGTTTCTCTAGCCACCTACTTCAAAAGATATAATTGCTCATAACAAAATTTTGGAGACACAAGGCACAGTAAGTTGTAGCAACAGGAGTGACACTTGAGAATGATTCTGTTCTTCACTTTATTGTGTCTGTATTTGCTAATCTGAAGAGAAATAACTGCTTTTCAGAGCCTTTACACTGTAAAAGGAATGTCCCACACCATGGTAGTCTTTGTCAACAGGTTTTGTTATGCCCAAAATGGACTTTATCTTACGCACACCTATCAAGATCAGTAGCAAATGTTTATATAGAGTGGAAGCATTGCATTGATAATTTTTTTTATCATTTCAGGTTATCCATCTGCTCACATATTAAACAGGCTTTGAGGGATATGCAGATTTTTGAACTAACACTGTTGATATAAGTTTGAGAGAAGGAAACTGCAAAGCAGAACTAAAAATAATTTATTTTTCTTACATTTTCCCTTCAAAACAGAAATCTGTCAAACTAGAGAAAAGACCAAATGATTTAATGAAATAAGGAAAAATTTTAGCCTGAGTGACAAATTTGCCAAACAATATCACTGTGGGAAGCTCAAAATGTAGTTTAGTCATTGAATAATCCAATACATGTCAATAAGAAAGGGAAATTAAGTGCCTTTACATTTCATTAATCAAGAGCAGTGCACTCTAAGCCCCTGTATTTAAAAGTAGGCACTATGAATTGGTTCCACCATCTGCTGCAGAACCATTGAAGGTATATATACAGCAAATTTGATTAAAATAAATTTCAACCCCTGTTTTTTAAATAAAAAAGCCACAATTGTAATATATTACTTTATATTCTCATTCCAACATATACGGGTATGAATTTTTGGTACATACTAGTTTTTCAAGTATATTTCAAATTTTCTGAATATTTGTGAATATTGATTTCTCTGGGCTTAGCAACATACACTAAATATGTTTGAGAGTAGTGACAGATGCTGAATACTTGCAAGAGTTTCTGGAGGAGGAAATATATGTCCAAGAACTTATGACACTGTTTAGTGGACTCCAAGTGTGCTATACCTGTGAGCTGTAAGGTATATATTTGATTATTTCATGAGGATGAGATAGGAATAAAACAGATGAAAATATAGAATGCCTGTAGTTGTCACTTCCTCTTCTAACACTGAAATAACACGCTTGCTGATCTTCTGAAAGCTAGGGTAACATTTGCCAACAAGCAGCAGAAGATACCTGAATTCCATAAGATAAATGCTAGGGGCTTTTTTATCTATAAAAATAAATAGAGAAGAAAAACTTGAAATTTTCTCTTCTATTTAACAAAGTTGTCTCAGTAAAGAAGGAGAAAACATCCTTTCAGAGGATTATTCTTCAGCTCGTAAATTCTAACATGAGTATCTTCTGGCTTATTCAGTAAAAGGATATCCATCCAAATTGAGAATATAAAGGTTACTGACATCCTGTAATTTGTGTAGTAACATAAAATAGACTTTCTAGCAGTAAACTGAGCATAATTTGAATTGGAATCAACTGCTAGTTGTATACTATTTCCTACTCATGTGCCAATAGAAGTCATAAATTCACTATAAAATCCTTGAAAATGTAAAAAATAAGATTAGAAAGTGAGAATTAGTACAATTTTTCCCCTAGCAGCACGTGCGTACTCCTCTCTGCAATAGAACATTATACCACAAACTGGCTGCTGATGTGATTTCCTCAATATCTCACATTGCCAGGACTCAGCGAACACAAATGCTGCAAAATTAAAACCTAGCACTGAGAAACACTGGCTAGGGTGTTAAGTAAAGAACTTAACGATGATTTTAATGATGCTGTGTTTATAGGCAATATAGGCAGTAGCAGGTCACCAAAAAATCAAATGGGCAGAACATGATAGGTTGGGTAAGAGGCAGTAGCTGGTGTGGCTGTACTCTAAAATCAGGCAAACACAGGCTGTGACACCTTAACTACCTTCTGTTGTAGGCCAAAGTTAGTTGAATTGTCCTGTATTTCTGTGGGGCAAGAGCAAGCCAGTGTACTGCTACCAAGACTAAGCCATCCAACCTGTTAAGTGGTAATAAACTGCTCAGGACTCCATGTCCACCTCATGACTTGGACAAAGTTTACATCTCTGGGTAGTGCAACACAGGTCATTTCACTCATGGTTAGAGTCTCCACCTTTTTTTCTAATGAGAAAACTCTCATGACAAGTTTCTCATTAGAGAGGTTGACATTTATTAGAGTTTGTGTTTTCCATATTCAAGACATCACAGAAATAGTAATGGGGAGGGCACGGTATTTATGTTTCCTGATCTGTGTAAGTATTTTGTTCCCAACACTAGAAACACTCAATGTCATTACCAAACTGGAAGATTCTTTGGGGGAAATAATGCCCTTTAGAAATCTGTCAGAAAACCTAATGAACATAAACAAATAAAAAACGCCTTTTAAACGAACTGTGGTGATAACTGGGACTCTTCACCAAACATCTAAGTATACCTTCGCTAAGCAAAATGTGGCCTCATTTACTTGAGGGAAGATAGGACATTTTAGCCTTAGTAATCTCTTACTAACAGGAGACAAGATTAAATCACAAAATGTTGAACTGCATCTTCTGCTTGTGAACCAAATAAACAGAAAGTGTAGATATGGAAACAGTAATAAATAATATTTTGGGCTTCCAAAATATTCTTCCGTGGACATGAAGAGCTGTGAGGTGACTTGGGCTTCTGGTTCCTTTCCTATTAAAAAAAAAATTCTCTGAATTCCCTGTGTTCAACAGATCAGGAAAGTAGGTGAGAACAAGTGAGAAGTTTTGCATTTAGGTCAAGCATAATTACAGTCACCTAATCATCTCATACCATAACTTTCAGAGTACATTGCAAACCCATTCTAGAAACCTCTACTTCTTCAGCAGAAGAAAATGAAATCATGGCAGTGAAGAAGGTAAGCCTGGGACTTTTCTGTTGAAGGCCTCATGAGAGAAAAAGATATACACCTTAACCATGGATATCACATTCTCCCAGTAGCTCCACCCAGCCCAGACAGAGATTTGTGGTTTTTGATATTTTATAGTTCAGCAGTTCTTATTATAAATGATGAATGATGTTATGATGTTCTGTCTTACCTGCCTGCTCTTGGCCTCGCAGCTTATTGGTAGACTTACCTTGTTGGTAGACTGTAAGATGAAAACCACTGAAGAAGACAAAGAAAAAAAAAAATTAAATCCCCCGAAAGAACATCTGCTCTGTCCTAAGAAGAGACAAGGTCAGGGAGGCAGTCCAATGGGCAGGCACAACAGAGATCATTCGGGACATGAATGGGGATGGCTTGTAGGAAAACAGAGCCATAGGCTCACATTTCCTATATATTTCACCTACTTTCCCCTCAATATATATCGACCTCTGTTAAGTGTTGAGATTCAAATCTTGAGTTTATGCTTAAGGAAAAATCCATGAAATTTTAGCATTCTGCATGAGTAAAGTCTGTCATTTTTGAACTTAAATGCTACTAAGAATCTAATTAAATCAGCTTATCTGGGCCAGCAGTAAGTAGAATGCAAGCAAAAGCCTTTTCAGTGTATCACCTAAGAGGAAGCTGTATGGTAGCTCTCAACTGTTCTGTGTTTGCATAGAGACATGGTAATTAGTAATGACACCTGCAATAATAGCTAGCTCTGCTCTCTATGAATGTGGATGACTTGGCCTTACTCTAATACTGAAAAATGTTGCTATGACTACAATTGCTCCTGCTATTTTTTTGCTCCTCATCTCACTTCCAAATATCATTCCTAAGTCTGCATATATCCTTTTTTTAATGCACTTCAAAAACAGTGAATGCATGAAGTCATACTGAAGAATTCATGGGAAATACCAGTCTTTCAGGCTTTGTTTTTATCCCAAAGTTGGACCAAAGTTAAAAAAAAAATCTCAATTTTGGTGATTAAAATACAATTAATTTTAAGTAAGTTTAAGGTTAAACTATATTTCTCTATAGTGGTACCTTGCCTATGGGGTTGTGGGTACAGTGTGTGTAACCACAGTTTGTGCTATAAATCATTCTTGTACAGCATGCTACATCTACCCTGGGGCACACAGACTTGTGAAATTCCCATGACAAAGTATATTATTTGATAAGAAAGAGAACGAGACACATGATGGGAAATTCTATCCTTCACAGAATAGTCTGGAAATTAATGGAGCATTGAGATACATTTCTCATGAGGGACTGTGTCATAAGCAAGACAGGTCATTTCAGAACAAATAGTTATGAAAAAAGCATTTTGATGTAGTTCAACAAAATAAAAAGCTCAATCGTTGGTTCAAATCAGCCAAAGTAGAACATTTTGTTATGAATTTTCAGGAGTCGCAATTTTCCTACCAGAATCTTCAATAGTGAAGATACTGTATTTATTACTGAAGAAAAAACATAACAAATAATTATATAATGAAGTAACACAAACTTACAGAACACAATAATGTAACCAGTAATGGATATTTTCTTCTATATAGTCCTCTGAAAATAAAAGTAGAGCTCTCTGGAAGACCATTGCCAGATCAGCTTATAAAAATTAACCACCCTATTGTATGACTTCATTTTTGATGAATCTTGGAATGGATAGGAAATACTGGGAGAAGTGTCTAGTAATTTCCTTTAGAGGTCTGAGGGCTTTTTATAACTAAATTTGGAAAGCAAAATATAACTGCAAAGTATTCCTTTATTATATGCAGCCATAAATATTCTGGAAGTATCTATCAGTCCTAATGAAAATTGAAAACTGTATTTTCTTATTCTGCGTGAATGCATCCCAATACGCAGTTCCTGCACAGATTGAATTGAGGAGACTGTCCACTCTTGTGTAGAGGGAGGATTATTGCCTTTTTACCAAGCACAAAGGAAGCCTCCAGCAGAGCCAGAAATTGATCCCAGTGATGCCTTAAGTTTTCAGCTTTTATATTTTTCAGATTCTGTACTGCATTAGTGTATAACTCTGAACTCTATATAGAATGCTAGTTAGCTCTCTTCACATTTTGGTCGGACTAAACAATCCTTCCTGGGCCTGGAAACCAAGGTCACACCATCACAGCCTCAGACCCGAAAAGTAGAAACAAAAGTGAATCAGGGGGAAGCAAACTGGGGGCATGTAACTTCATTACCTGAAGCTATAATTGGACAATTACCCTCTGATATGCAAATAGACCAAACCTCTATCCATCTGAGAAACTTGTGACGGCAGTCCATCTTGGGCATAGCCCCTGCGAGGCTCTTGTACTGCCAAAGGTGTATCCTTTGAAGGCCTTTTAATAAATACCTACTTTATTCTCTAACTCTGTCTAGTCTCTGTTCTAGGTAGCCTCTCAAGGCATCACCAGCTCTCCTGCCTTTCTGATCCATTTTTTAACCCCAAGATAAACAAACATGGCTCACAGATATTTAAGTCATTGCTGAAAAATGCCAAAGGCAGGCTTCTTTTCCTGCAGGTTCAACCAAAGCCACTGAGACTATCAGTTTAAGGAGCTGCCTTGCTTTCTATCACAGAGGAGGGAGGGAAGGGCTGATCTGCAACATGGCTGAGTTAGACATAAGATAGAGAGGGAGGTGGCTTCATTGCATTATTACTTCCTGGATTCAATGCTGCACCTCTCACTAGCACAGTGAAAAGACATGGAAAGATTGCAATGATCACATGTCTTTACACTCAAGTCTTTAAAGACCTAATTTTGACATGTGGAATATGAATTTACAAAATTACTCTATTTTTTAGTTAAACTACAGAGCAACAGAGTTGTTTTAAGACTGTCAATGTCTGCCTAGCTATAACCCTGAAAGCTCATTACTGGTTCACTGACTCTACCAGTAAGCGAGCATGCCTTCTCCCAGACAATCTTTTCAGTTCCCTTTGTGGTCAGTAAAAGAGTTCACCCATGTTAGGAGGAAGACACAAAGAAGTTGTTTTCTCTGTTGATGGAAGAAGCAGCCTAGCCTTGGACTAAAAACAGAGCTCTGAGAAGATATTCCCTGACAAGTGGCGCATTCACCCAGACAGAAATGAAAACAATAGAACACTGGTGAAGATTTGGTGAAAGAAAGATTAGATTTTGCAACACTGGTGATGTTTTCCCTATCCAGTGAAGAAAAAGGAGGCAAATCACAATCACTACTGTGACACTGAGTATCAAGTATCTGATACTTAAAAACTTACCTGGGAAACAAGAAAGTTGTTTTTTAACATTTCAGTAGGAAATACAAACAGGCGCAAGGATTCCACCAGAACCTCTGCAAGCAAGAAAGCAACACTGAGAATAAAAATGAAAATGGAGTTAGTGACTAAGAGCAAAGCACAAATGCTTGTCACCAGTACAATCCATTGGCCTGGATGCCATCTCAAAAAGTAAGTCTGGAAACAAAAAAAAATTCCCTGCAATTATTTATTGTGAAATATCAGCAGTGTTTTTAGAGACCATCAGTCAATAGAGAGCTCTATTCTGATGATATCGTGGGAAGATATTTTTTGAGGATGAATCTTTGGGCTGGTACTCTGGAAACACAAGCTCCAAATGGACAAATCTCCTCTTTCTGTTGCACATCAGCTTCCTGTGTGCAACGCAAATGTAATAATACTTTCTCTTGCAAAAAGTATCCTTTTAAATGGTAAGATTTCTGTCCTTGTACTCTAATCAGTGGAATAATATGCCCTTTTTTTTTCTTTTTAATATCACTGTAACAGAAATTTTGAAGCCGTCTGAAACAGCAAGTGCTGGGGCATCTTGTTTTGTATCAGTTCTCATGTCTTTCAGAAATTAAACCTTTCCCGAATATTCAGATGCCTTTGCAACCGAATGTGAGTTTAGTGTAATGGCACTGGCATAGCTGTCCAGCTTCTAGCCCTCAGACCATGCAAACTGCTCCATCAAACCACAAAAGCAATGTTCCTTCAATGCAATTATTAATCACATCAAGGTTCCTGAGATGGTAAGAGGAGTAGGGAGAAGGGGTTCCATACAACAAGAGATGGAAACCAGACTGTGTTAAAGACATTCAGAGAGAAAAATGGATTAAGCCCTGCAAAAGCAGCTTTTAAATGGCTTGGTATCAGTGGACATGGTGTTGAAAGAGAAGACTTACAAAATGTTGTATTATTCAGTGAATTTGGGAAGCTTCTTTTCTGACCTTGGGAGTGTTGGTTCAAGGCACAGTTCAGCTGCCACAGAAGAAATGTCTTCACTTTGCTGAGACACTTGATCTGCATCAGCTGGGACAATGCCACCACTTCTTGAGGAAATCTCATCCATGAGGTGAACTGCATCTAAGAGAAGTGATTTTAT
The DNA here is from genome assembly GCA_013397755.1 of Cnemophilus loriae. Taxonomy (NCBI): domain Eukaryota; kingdom Metazoa; phylum Chordata; class Aves; order Passeriformes; family Corvidae; genus Cnemophilus; species Cnemophilus loriae. The sequence continues at coordinate 119,145 of VZTF01000259.1, read as the reverse complement.
GACTTTCCTAGTGTGAAACAAAAAAGCAGTGTCTAGGTCTGCCATAGTCATGCACAACAGCTCAGATGTAACACCAGAGCCAAAATATGTTTCAAAGACACTACCACTGTTTGGGGTGGAAAAAAGAATTGCTTTCCTGTTACGGAATCACAAAATAACAAGGTTGGAAGAGACCTTCAACAACGCCTAGTGCAACCATCAGTGTAGAACCACCATAATGACACCTAATCCATACCCTTAAGAACACTTCCAGAGATGGTGACTACATCACATCCATGGGCAGCTTATTTCAATGCCTAATCACTCTTTCAGTGAATTTTTTTTCCCAATATCTGGTAAGAACCTCCCCTAGTGCAACTTAAGGCCATTTCCTCTCATTCTTTCTCTTGAGCCATGTCAGAGGAGACTGACCCCTACCTCACTACAACTTTCCTTCAGAGTAATTGTAGGGAAAAATGAAGTCCCCCCGAGCTTCCTCTTCTCCAGGATAAACAACCCCAGTTCCCTCAGCTGCTTCTCATAGGACATATTTTCTAGACTCTTCATGAGCTTTGTTGCCTGTCTTGGAGTGATTTATGATGATAGTCTATTCTGTGATCCTCTGCTTTATGCCCAAAAAATGGTTGCTGTATCTTTAAGGCCCAGGACTGGATGTGTGCCAGGCCAGGGATGGGGGGAGCTTTGGGCTCTTTGGTGGACATTTTCGAAGCCTCCCTGCCCAAGCACTCTGTGGCACTGCGCAGTTAGGTTTTGCTTGGCTAGCTTGGTTTTCTCGGCCCAGGCAAAATGTTTTTCTCTTCCATGTCTTGGAGGAGCTGCAATAGCAATCTTTCAGTTGCCTTGAGGTGAACTGAACAGCTGCTGGTCTGAGAACGGAGAAGCAGGACTGGCTGGAGTGGGCCACCCTGTTCCAACCACAAGCCTTGAGGAGACAAGCCAGGGAGACAAAGAACACCAAGAGGCTCCAGCCCAGCTGCTTCACCCACTGTGACTGCTGGGGAGAGGAGGTTGATGCCAGAGAACCATCAGACTTTTGCCTACTGCTGGACCTCTCCCGTGGAAGCTCCACTTTCCTCAGAGTGAAAGCTGGCGCCATCTTGCACCACATGTCGGGAAGGGGTATTTCTCCAACAGTTGTCCCATTTTCCAGGTATTTTTTGGTCTTTGCTCCTCTATGTGTGTGTGGGGATGTGACTTCTGATAGTTTGGCATTTAGTAGTTATTTACCTTCCTTCCTTGCCTTGTGGGCATTCTGTTGTTAATAAACTGTTGGTTTGGGGTTTTTTTTAACTTTCTGCTATTAGTATTTATTTTCTATTGGTGGAGGAAGTTGTTGAAACCCTTTAGAGGAGACTACTCATTACAGAGTGTCCTCTCTTAAATATGTCTCAAAACTGAAACGTTGCCCTTCTTCAAACACACTCCAGCACCTCAATGTCCTCTTTGAAGTGAGGAGCCCAAAGGTGAACACAGTTCTCAAGGTGCAGCATCACCAATGCCAGGTACAGCAGGACAATCACTTCCCTAGTCCAGCTGGCCACACTTTTCTTGATACAGGCCAAGATGCCACTGGCCTTCTTGGCCACCTGGCCACATTGCTGGCTCATATCCAGACAGCTGTCAACCAGCACGCCCAAGTCCTTTCCACTGAGCACCTCTCAAACCCCTCTTCCCCCAGCCTGTAGTGCTACATGGGGGCTGCTGTAACCCAAGTGCAGGACCTGGCATTTTGCCTTACTAAACCTCATGCAGTTGTCCTCATCTCATCAATCTAGTCTGTCAAGATCCTTTTGTATAGATTTCCTATCCTCATGCAGATCTAGATTCCCATCTAATATGGTGTCATCTGTGAACTTACTGAGGGTACTCTCAATCCCCTCATCCTGATCAGTGATAAAGATATTGAATAGGACTGGCCCTAATACCGAGCCCTGGAGAACTCCACTAGTAACCAGCCACAGACTGGATTTAATTCCATTCACTACTACTCTCCGGTCTTGGCCATCCAGCCGGTTTTTCACCCAATGAAGAGTATGCCTGTCCAAGCCATGAGCAGACAGTTTCTCCAGGAGAATGCTGTGAGAGATGGTGTCAAATGCTGTCCCCTCTGTGAAAGTTGTCAGTTCCAAGAAACTCAATCTTCTTTGAAATCACTTAGATTCTTAACTGTAGTTAGTCATTTGTCAGTTGGTACACCCACTGTTTTCTTTTCTATTATTTCCTTTTAGGACGCCTTAAGACCAATAAAAAGCTGTGACTAAAAGTCTGAAAGAATGGACTAGCAACCTTCTTTGTGCAGAGAATAGGATGTACAGCATAAACTGAGTTTTTCATGTCCTTTGAAGGAGGAAATCCAGAGTCTTGTCCACTTGCTGTGGCCTCTCAACATCCTTCCAGCCCTCATATTGCAGTTACACGAGACTGGTGAGAAAACATCTGTGGCTGCATTTGGTTGCAGAAAAAACTGCAAAAAATTGAGCCTCCCATCTCTCAGAGAAGTTGTTAGAAGAAATACCCATGCAACAGAGGTCAAAGAAAGGATAATAGTGATTTTGGGGAGTAAAGGAGAAGAGTAAGGCAAAAGGAGCATTTTTTCATGTTTGGATGACTCATAGAAGAGGAGATGCAGTGACACACCTTCTTAGGGCAAGAAGTCAATATTTAGAGAAAGTTTCCCATCTGAGTAATCCAGTGGCCTGATTCTCAATTGCCCGACCACTTGCACAGCCATTTACAACAGGGCACAATGAGGGTAATATGCTACCATGGGACTGAACTGTAAGTGACATAACATGAAGGGCAATAAAGATTTTGGCCCCTAATATGATAAGTATAGAGGTTAACTTCCATTGTATTTAACTAGTGCTATCACCATTAATTTCCTGTACATAGACAGCTAAAGACGTTCTTTTGATTTCAAGTTGATTAACACACAGCTGTTAATCTGATAGGATACATCTTTTCAGGTAAGAGTGATCACAGTTTGGGTGCCAGCACCAATCATCATCTGTGTGTTTTAATTTCTAGCTGCTATCCAGAACCAAATTTAGCTTTGCAAATCTGTCAATGGAATGAATGACTGGCTAGTTTCCCTGTTCTGCGTATTTCGTTCATTTGATAATGCACTGAGAACATTTTGGAAATCTCTTTTTTCCCCACTGCACTATTTCTCCCTCCCCTCTAAGGAGGTTTCAAGGTAGAAGTCAAGGACTCTGTGTCAGTCGTAAATTTATACTAGCTCTTTATTAGAGAATGTGAAAAAAGAAAATTTCTAAAAAATGAAAAACATTATAAACATTTTGTTACCGTTTCTCAGACAGATTTGTCTTACTTTTTTGGCATTTAACAGAACAGAATTCTTCTTGCCACCGACTACAGTAAAGTGTGTCTGTTTCACTGAAACGGAATATTGAACTTCATCAGCTTCACATGATATTCCTTACACTGTGTCATACCTACTGGATATCACTGTTAATATTGATTTTTGCTTTACATTTGTCAAGTGATTACTTTATAAGACTTGGCTAATACTTATCCATTTTCTTTAGATCTTTATAAATGCAAACATCTCCACATCCAGGTTCTCAAATACTCAAGTAGAAAGCCCATGGTTAACTTTAATATTGAGAAATATGCAACTAAATTTTCAACTAAATAGACACGAATTAGGAGGCAACAGCAAATCTACTAATCAAACTAGGAAGGCCTTTATATTCTCAAAACCTTCCATATCCATGCAGAAAAGTATTTGAGTATATTTTTGGTAACTGGGCTGTTTTGGCATGACAACAGAATACTAAGTATGCTTTTGCAACATAGAATGAATAGGAAAAAAATATGCTTTTTTTCAGATCCCATAGCTAGGATGAAAATTCTTCTATTATCAACTCTATGAACGACAGAGTTCATATTCTGTATCATTTATGAATTAATTGTTGCTTTTAGGTATCACTTAAAAAAGAAAATGGGAGGAAACCAGCAGATATCCTTCATACTACTACTGTGGAGTCCCTTATGTGACACAGTTGTGTTCTGCATTCTGATTTATCTACAGTTGTTACAGCAGTTCCATCAGGGAAAAAGAGCACAGTATCTGTCTACCTATCTCTGCTCCAGTAAACAAGAAGAAATAAGCATGTAGCCAGGTGCCCTGAGGCACAAAATAGTCATAATTTCTTGTTTGTATTATTCTTTCTTTTCAGTTGGCATGTATTAGGACAAACTACTGCTTGAAAACTTACTGTTTTCTCTGTCTTAATCAGAAACAAAAGAAGATGTCAAAAATCTTTTCAGTGTTTAGCTTTAGGATCTGAACTGTTAAGCACACCAAACTCTTAGCTGCTGTAGGAAGATCTTAATTTATTTTGTCTCTCCAGCATGCCTGCCATTTGTTTTAACAGAAACAAAGGTCACTCAGTTTGATATTCAAAGCAGGGCTGGAACATCCATGTGAAAACTCACAAGGATGAGTGACTCCAGGAAATGAAGCTTTTCTGAAAGCGTAACAGGTAGTGAATGCTGTAATAACACTTTAAGCTTTCTCATATGCTGGTAAATATAAATTTTGAGAGGGTTCTACCCATGTGCAGCCTTTGGTAAAATTTCTGTCCAGGAGCCATAGTATCAACTTGTTCTGCTCTTTTCAAAGTAGAAGTCATAAGGCTGGTTGAGACAAGCAGTGTTGTTCACTCTAAATAACCAGACTGAAAGCTGCTGGTATTTTCATGCTGCATTTTAATCATGTGAGCTCACTCTTATTGAGAACTCTATAGATAAAGGTAAATAACAATAGCTAAAGATGTTTCACAGTATCACAGAATGGGTGAGGTTGGAAGGTGCCACAGTGGGTCATCTGGTCCAACCTCCCTGCTCAAGCAGACTTATCCTAGAGCACACAGCACAGGTTTGCACTGAGATGGTTCTTGAGTATCTCCAGTGAGGGAGACTCCATACCCTGTCTGGGCAATCTGTTCCAGTGCTTGATCACCTACATAGTAAAGAAGTTCTTCCTTGTATTCACAGCATGAGACTGTGTCAAAGAGTGAAAGAGTTGCATTTTAAGCCTTCCAGATACATAAGGGAAAGTGCATAAATTCAGTGCAGAGGTTGTCAAAAGCAGAAAACCAAAACAACATTGAAAACAGTATCAACAGCAATAATTTTGCAGTACATTCAGTTTGAGTCTGTTCCCTTTGCTAAAAAATGTATCTGTCCAGTCAAAAGAAAGTCTATGGTGCTATGAAAAAAATAGAAGCTCTTTAAATCTGGAATTGAGCTCTTTTAAGTGGAATTAAAACCAGAAATGAAGAGAAAAAATATTATTTTCTACATTATTTCTTACAGATCAGAAAAAAATGTCTTTCTAAAATATTTTACCATTACAAAGAAAATGATAACTCTAACCTGTATGGCTTGATCCAGTTATTAATATAGTGGAATAATAGGAGGCTGGTGCACCTCTGCCTCTGCTCTACTAGACACCCAAGGTCTGAGAAATTGGAATAAAAGCACTGGCATTCTTGGCTTGGCTTTCCACCGCCATTGTTTATGTTTTTTTTGGAGATACCAAGAAGCTCAAAGAAAGGCTTTTGCTGAGAAGAGGTGTTTAAGGTGCCAGTCTGACTTGAGAATTGCTTGCTTAGCCTCTAGGCAAACGGAAAGCAGAAACCAGAACTAGTCTGGCTTTTAACAATGGGAATTACACAAAAAGACAAGATAGGAAAGAGGAATAAGTGCAATGATAACTGACACAGGAAGAAAAGAATTGAAAAAAAAAACCCAAACCAGAATATGCTTTGGTTGCTTCTCTTTCCATGAAATATATTTCTGTCCCTTTAAGTTTGTGTGTCTTCTTGGCACATATATCAGGGAAAGGATTACACTTAACTGAGGAAGTAATGCACACTTACCTTCATTTGGTTACCGTGGATATGGTACTACATGAGATAAAGACTACAATTTGCATTGCAAACGACCAGGAGGAGTGAAGGACACACAATATAATATTCTGGCAAAAGACTCTCCCAGGATGTTCCTTGTGACTGATCACAAGTAAAAGAACCACTAGCTTTGGGTCTGCATTTGCTATGAAGAGGAAAAAGGTTAGGATGTTGCATTTCAGATGAAGAAAGAAGAGGCAGAATCACATTTGCAGAACAATTGGTATTTCTTGTACTACCTAGTGTGAAATAGCTAACAGATAGGTTTGACAACAATTCAGCTTTCTGTCCTTTTCCCTGTGGCCTACTAAAGCTAAATGAATATGCTGGTAACCTGGACTAAGTAATTTCCACAAGCACTGGAATGCCTTAAGAAGCAGACAGGTCTTAGGATTGCTGAGCTTTTTTGCAACAGTTTTTATTTAGCTGAGTGTCCTCTTCATTCTGCAGAAGTACTGTATAAAATACCTCAACTTTGCTACACAAAGTCCAGTTAAATGAGCAGTTCTCTAAGCAGACCTAGTTGGAACCAGCACAATACAGTCAATAAGGAGGAGGGAAATTGTCTTGTTTCCCTAAAAGAAATCATGGATGATTGTTTGGCTATTAGATTGCTAGATTGTTAGTATTTTTTATTATTACTGCTCTAAGCTCTGCCAGATATATACTCATATATAATTTTTATTTCAATTGACGTGGAATACAAATGGTGTGCCCCTGCTTCTATGGAGAGTCTTGGCCAAAGTGCCATTGGTTTGTTAAAAAAGACAACTGGATATCAAATGGTTTGTCCACATATATGAAGCAAGGGTTTTCTTTCCAAAGGATCTTACGCAGAATAGTAGATCAGGTGTTGAGCAAAAATATTTTCCTCCTTTAGCACTGGACTAGGCACTTCTCTGATGGGGCTAGGGCAGCTATATCATTCCAAGACACTCTTCTTGTCTCCCCACTTCAGGAGAGTGGCCCACAATTCGTGACAGGGCGTTAGGGAAACCTAAGTAGGTTTCCTTTGATAAGAGGGGTGCAATCAGACCTCTCTGTTCTCACACCATCATTCTCTGTGGGTGTGGGGGACTAATTAGTACCACCAGCCCTTCAGTTGCTCTCATAAGGGTCCATGAAATAATAGATTTGCACCAATATAAGCCCACTTACATCAGTGGATTTGTTTCCTTTTGCTGTCTGCAAGTGAGAGAAGTGTCAGCCCCAAACGTCTTTGCCTTTTCCCTTTCTTTCAAACCAAGCAGCTGGCACCATGCCTATCCTTGAATGCATTTTCTGTCACTGTTGTCATAGGGAACTCAAGCCCACCGCCTTTGTATCCCTGAGCAAATACCGGAAGCAAAGAAGAGGGAACTTGACAAATGGATTAAGTTACCTCTTTGCTCCTCTGTCCCACCTCAGCATGCTCCTTGAACTCAAACCCCTTAGCAGTCATATATACCCTTGAGGCCAGTTTTAGAAGTGGACAGCAGCATCACCAGACCAAGATCTTCAGATACCCTGAGGATTATTTCAGGCATTTCCAGTAGCCCTAATACTAACTACTGATGGGACAGATTTTGTCAGGCCTTTCAGCCATTGTACTGCTGGTGAAAGAGAAAGAGAAAGGAGCATGTATAAAATACAGAAATATCGCCCTAGATTCATGTCGCCTGTGTAAGCACAACTGGACACATGCTTCAGTCTTTCTCTACCCTTTCAGAGCACCTGGCAATTAAATAAAGCCCTGGGTCTACTCTTTCCTCTTCCCTTTCCGCTCTAGCCCATGAAACAAGTCAAGAAAGAAGAGGGAAGAAGGTGGCCTTGAAATGGGGGCAAACAGTTGAACTGGCAGCAATCCCTGCATGCCTACAGCAGCTCTCCAGGGCTTCAAGTCATCAGCCTACCCTTGCAGCAGTGCAGAGTGGGGTATGTTGCCCATGGGCCACTCATAACGCTCTTCCTTATGCACTCCGCAGCAGCAACAGGAAAGCATAGAAAATTCCAGTGCCAACCTGTCCTGTTAAGCCAAAGCAATTATAAATCCTTAATATGTGTAAGTCTCCTTGAAAACTGAACTTACCATTTTCTCTACTATTAGTCTCATCCTCTTACTCTATGGGATCCTTTCCTTCCTCTGCTACAAAATTTGTTCAGAAACAGTTTTCTTGGCATATCTTTAAACAATAGTGCACCAGACAGTAGAGGTGAATGAGGTAGTCAGGATGGTAAGTCTCTTGAATGACTTACAGTGAATAAGCTATGAAAAATACTGTCTTCTTTAATGTCTGAAAACATGTTTGGTCTCTGTCCTCCAATCAATAAGTTTGTTCCCTCTGTGTGTTCAGTCTTCTGTTTATTTTATTAAAAACTATATTGTTACTTTAATTTCAGTAATCCTGCATAGCCTCAAGGGGAATGGCAAAGGCAGCATTCCCTGTCTCCTCATATCAGCATGACAGTGAAATCTATATAGAAATGCTGAATCTATAAAAGGCAGATATCATGCTATTTCCATTTCCACTGGTTTCAAGAGAGTTACAGACAAATATTCCAGAAGAGGCAAATGGCCTGGTTGTTTTTATTTTTAGCATTGTCAGAGCCAGGAATAACTGCCCTCATTTTTATGGACAAAGCTAAATTTGCAGAACTGAAATTTAGAACATTTTCTTTTCTTCTTGATAAAAATAGTCTCTGTACGTCATAAAGGTTACAGCAATAGTTAAGTGTACTGACCCTTGCAATGCAAAATGAGTCCTGTAAGGACTCATTTCAAGGTATAGCATCAGTGCAAACTATTTTTAAGTGTTGCTATTTATAGAATAGAGTAGAATCTGGTTCTCACCAAACTTTTTATCCCTACCTCATCCTTACATATGAGCTCAAATTTCTTATTAGAAGATAATGGTTCAAAAAGCCATTATAGGATGAATATGCATTTCACTAATATCTCAGTAACTGTTTAACACAGAGAAGCAAACACTGATTCAGATTGTTCGCATCTAGTACTACACAATTTTGTCATGTATTTGGAGCAGATTCAGATAGCTTTAGGTTGGTTCACAGACAGCCTGGCTGACTTCAGTCAGAAGTCAGCATGCTTGGTCTGTGTCAGTTTATAAGGAAAGAAACCAGATGAGGTTGATCTTGTATCTCAGATTAGAAATACTACATGTTCATCAGAATTTGTCTGACAAGTGTTTAACCACAATTATTCCTTTTTTCTCTCTGCAGTACAAAGTTTCAACTGATTTTTTTTAGTAGATAAGTTTTGTCCAAAATTACTCCTGATTTAACTGACAGTCACTTCAGGTCTAATTCTGAGGCTACAAAAGTAAATTAAAAGTTACTCACTGAACATTTGGTTAAGACTTCATTCGCATCAGACTCTGCTAGCCTTCATGAACATTAACTTTGCCTGTCTGTGAACTGGCACAGGAAACCCTGAGGGCAAACATTTTACTTTTCTGTGTTGATAAGAGCATATTTTGCATACTAGAGTGGGCAGAGAGGACACTGTAAGCATATGTAATCTTTCATGTCGTAGGCCAGATTTTTTGTCCCTTAGTCAACCAGATATTTCATTTAAGCAATTACTAATCCTATCTCTATGTCTGAGAAAACAAGGAGTATAGTTAATAAATCAATAACTTAATCTGACTTTATGCAAACCAATAAAACGACACAGCTACTATCTTAGATAGTGCATATTTAGTTACTCAGTGACTTAAGTTTCAGGCTTTAACCACTGGTAATGGCATTGTCCCATGCATATGGAGTAATACGGTATGAGAGACAGTCCTGACGTGTAAGACACACCTTCCCTCTCTATTAAATGTATTTGAACATGGTGGGACAACAGAAAAGGAGTTTTGTCCTCCAAAGATACTTCCCTTGGCATCACCCTTCTGCCAGCAGTGCTTCTCTGGAGTAGGCTTACAAAACACACACAGCTTCAATAAAAAATAAGGGAAAGCAAGTAAGTCTTACCAGTGCCAGCACAGGTACTTCAGAGCAAGCCCTAATGCTTCTTCAGAAGCCAGAGGAGGGACAAGTGAGAGTCTACAGCAGCTCTCCTATCTTAGCTTTACAGCTCTGAAAAACTCACACAGCTTTCCTGTTTCTAAAGGAGAGAGGACAAACATTTGCCTAACATGGACTGGTATTTTCATAATCCCCACCCACTGATGCCGAACCTCCCTGTTTTTCAAATACACTTTGTCTACTCCATGTCACGTAAGTGTTGTCAAGAACAGACATGTTCAGGAAGTTTTATATTGTTGAGTTTTTCCTTAAAGTGATATGAGAAGTTAATGTGGCACAGATTTTAGGGCTTTCGACAACTACTTTGAATGCTGCCATCCTGCTGATGGCAGCCATCCTCACTGTACACAGACATACGTGAATGCAAAACACCCTAGGCAATCCTGAGGGGTAAGGCAGAGACAGACTGGGAAGAGGTCCTAATGACATCCAAAATTGGATTGCCTAAACACTGTCAGTTTATGCCATCTTCTACAAGTATGAAGGACCAGATGTCTGCGAGAAGCCAGCCTATCCAATTGTCAGTCAGGTGCCTAGGGATGGTGGCTATCACAGAGTTTATCTGAACAGAAAAAATTCCTGATGCCTTCATGACTCATGGAAACAGTACAAAGTTCTCTCAAAAATCAATCCCAATAATAAACAAGACTTAAAAAAAATTAGGTGAGCTAACAAAAAACAAACTCAACACTGGAAAACTAATGAAAATTACACAGCCAAAGTCTAAAAAACTGCTCTGGTCAGACTTGAAAAAAAACCTAACAGCCTCACAAACAAATAATCCAAGCTCATAAAGCTGCTCTCAGCAAGCTAGACTCAGCCCTTCAGCAATAGATTTTCTGACAACTTTTTTTTGGATAATATTTTTAATTTTCCTTTCCATTGCCTGTTAAAAAAACTTAAAACAACAACACAACAACAACAACTCCATTTCTTCTTCAGAGATTTAAAGCCACAAATGTCTTCTGCACAAATAAAAAGTTTGGTTGATGACCTATGACACTGAAGGGAAACTATTCCTCTCAGAGCTACTTCTCAAATACTAGGCAAAAAAAAGAGCACATTTTTCAACAGAACAGCCATTAATAAGGAGCTATTTTCGTGTGTGTGTGTGTGTGTGTCTGCTCTTCTATGAGTGCCTATGGGGAGTGTACTAAATTAGAAGAAAGTGCTGAAAGTATATTTTTCCAGCATTCTCTGTGAACTTAGCCAGAAACATGATAAAGAACAAATCTGGATGGTGAAAAACTAATACAAGTTCTCTTGCAACCCAGGGCACAAATACCTCAATCTCTGCTCTTGCCATGCCTTTTCTGCTACTTTTTTTGTCACACAGGAGACTCCAAGTTGGAGTGCTAAAAACAATTTGTGAAAACAGCATATAAATGACAGGATTTTCCCTGTCCAGTGACAGCATTCCTCCTTGAGATATCTGGTTGAGTGGAAAGTTTCTGAAGAATTTTATTTCCACAGCAAAAACCAAGGTTATGTTGAAATTAAGACTATTCTGAGACTGAAGCTTTCACAAATGAGGATTTTTTTTAATGTGCTTTTTCTTTTTTTTAATTGTCATTAAACAAGCACATTTATAAATACTCTAGTATTTTCACATTGCATTTTACCACTCTGCTACTATGTTACAACTGGCAAACATTGCTCAGCAACTACAGGAAGTGGATAAAACCCCCCGCATTTATTCTTTATTACTTTCAGATCTTTATCAATAACAAAAGTGAAGATATTTTCATAGAAAATAGTGAGCTAGAAAATGGTACTGTAACTTTAGGAATTTAGGTGATTCCAGAATTTAGATAATGCTTTCAAAACAGACATAATCTAGGAAATCTGCAAGGCCATAATTTTCTATTTCTCCATGTCTGACTACAAATTGATACCATGGTCCTTGTAAAGTTTGTTGGCTGTTATCATTCCCTAAGTGCCATTCATAGGAGGAGATAGAAAATTACATATTTTATAAACACGATTCAGATCATAAACCTTTTGGATCCTATAGAAAGATTAGAAACAATCTATTAGTAAGCGCAGAATGAGCATTGTCTTCCAAATCTAATCTATCTTCTGTATAGATGATTCTAGCATCACTTACGTAATTTAATTTTATCCTTACAGGAATCTGCTCATTATAAGGAGAGGATGAAGCTAGAATGGATGACACAGGCAAAATGTTTTATATAAGAACAAGTGTTTTGGGGTCACTCTGTCTTTTCTTTAGTTTTTCAGCATTTGCGAATATCCTCAGTAATATTTCTTGGGCATATATATTTCTGTTACTGCAGATAGGTGACAATCTTCTAACATATAGCAACTCTGAAATATTCCAATTCCTCTTAGAAGATTACTGTAAAAACACTACTGAGGAAGTAGTGCACCAGCATTTGGACACAAATGTTTATGAAAAGACCTGGATAATGATTATTTGAATAGATGTGTAAATTTCCACCAGCAGAGGTCATTTTCACTCTAGAATGAGTTAAGGAATTCACAAAAAGCTGTCTTTTTATCTAATGGAATATCTTAAAAACAGTCCCACTCTCTGCAGTATTCACCACCAAAGCAATCTTGGGTGGAATATCAACAAAACCTCTGTTTTCACATTTCTTGTATAAGTGGGATTGGTAAATTTAAGTGATCCTGCCAGCTTAAATATTTTTTCCTGAACATTTATTGGGAAAAAGCTTGCCTATGCAGTGCTGAAACTTCCTATTAGTCTCAGTAAAAATGCAGTGGGCAAATGGGAGCCACCTGTTTTCTCCTTTTTTCTTATGTCTACCAGCATCGGCTGTGACTTCCTTCCCAGAAAGACAAATCCCACCCTCATATAACTTCCCTGGTGGCATGGCTGTCATTGAGGCATCTCTGATGAACAGGCTGTGTTCACAAGGATATATATGCATATAATTTATCTGAAGATCAAATTATGAACTAATACATACTGACATTTGAGTTTGAGGAAGGCAGTTCCTTTTAGGTTTTGAGCTTTCAAAACAGTAAGAGTTATTTAGAAAAGGATCTGGAATTTAAAAAAAAAACCTTAAAATTTAAGAAATATGTCTTAGGCACAAGTATGGCATGAACATGAGAAAGCACTGAACTGTTGTACTGTAAAAAATTAAAAATACAAATGAAGACAAATGGGTAACACGATGATTCAGGTAAGTGGACATGTATGGGAGGAGGGTTGATAGTAACTATTCCTCATATAATCATACTGGGAAACACATGTATGCTGGTTATCAGGAAGCTCTAATTTTGGGTTGTCTTGTTAACTTATGGGTGAAAAGATGCTTAGAGAAACATTTCCCTCTACATTGTCAAACTGCCATTAAAATATAAGCACTCACTGGCCAAACTCTACTATTTAGTTTTTCCCTTTACTGAAAATATAAGTTTCCAATATGGATATACTGTGCTATCTGCTGATGAAATGCAGTATAAAACCAGTACTGTTTAACATTATTACAGTGCTTATCATCTGCAACATCACATGATTTTTTCCCACACTCCAGCAGAGGTGAGGATTCCACTGCACTAGACACTGTGTCTATAAGCATGCACTGTCTTCTAAGTGTGTAGAAATAATTTCTATATAAATTTAAATAATTCCTAGCAATGCAAGGAGCATCATTTTATACTTCATTTGTAGTTCTAGCACATTTTTCTAGCAAGATATATCCTGAACAGAGAGATCAATTGTCCCTGTCTTTCACACTTAACATTTTGTGAACTTCCTACCCCAAAACCTACCACGAGACTAGATTATGCATATGAAACTACAGATACAGAACTGTAGAATCATTTAGGTTGGAAAACACCTTTAAGATCATTGAGTCTAACTGTATTTATGTAACTATGTAACATTTGAATTCATAGTAGTATAATGCAGTTAAAAACAACTTATAGGAAAAACATTGTAGATCCAGTGTACATGTGGCTCTCCCACACTTGAAAGAGACCGGCTGGATATGCTACCTTGTCTGTCTGGTGTTTTGAGACGGCCAATATTTGTTGGCCAGGAAAGAAATTCAGTTGCAAACTGGACTATGGACAGATGGTGTCCTGCATATTAACACGCTCAACAAAGATAGGCTTGAGTTTGACCCAAACCACCTGAAAGACAATGGTAAAACTTTGATTGGACCCAGCAACAAGGATAGCAAGGGACAGACTTTGTTTACAAGTGCCACAAAGACAATTACTGGGGGCAACATGAAAGAAGGAGGAAAGAGTGTGAAATATCCCTTCTAAGTCTGAAAATATCCCTATTCCTTCTTGGTCTACACCAAGGACTGAAAGGGGAGTTGGAGGAGATTGATTACTTTGCCTGCTAATCAATGCGAAGACATATTTTTCTGTTCCTCCATTTCATAATTTTTATTTTATCTAGTTGAAATTTTTTTAAGATTGCCAGATATCCCAGTTTCACTGAGACAATCCTGGTTTTGAAGGTACATCCCATCTGCTCTTGAAAGTACTTCTGTTCATTGCTGTCTTGTTGATTGTGTACTTTTAGAGCAGTCAGCCAGCACAGGGCTGCAGGAGAGAGGCTGAAAATTATAAAAAGTTGTACATATTCCCTCAATACTGACAATTAATTATGTAGGGACACTTTTTCACAAAATGCAAATGGTCACCGTGACACAAAAGAAATCATGATTTCCCACCATTAGTGCCACTGCTACTCAGAGATTGCCCCTTAATGTGCATACATTTCAAACTGGAAGCCATAGTTCCACCCTTTCTAGGGTACCTGAGCTCCAGTCACAGAGGGACCTCTGGACTTTTGGATGATGAAGCCAAGAAAAGACATCCTCTAAACAGTGTGGAAGGAGGACATTGCAGGAAAACCTCAAACGAAGAGCCAGATTGGATGCAGCAACAGCACAGATGAGCAGCAGTGAGACTGCTGCATCCCCCACCCAGGAAATCCCACAAGGGAAGGAGGTTACAGGCTGATTAGCCCAAAGTGTATCCAGAAACAGTGGAAGCTCATTCCTAGAGTTTGAGCTCTAGATCTATTAGCAGCTGCTAGATCCCATTAATGTATTACATTATAAAGTATGTATCACAATAGCTCCAGCGACTGAAGTCGGGAGAATCCTTAAGAATCAAAGCTTTTCATTTAATGAGTTTGCAAAAAACTTCACAACATCTGCACAGGTTGTGCTGAAACTAAATGCATAAAAGTTCTCAAAGTTAAGCAGCATCTTTGCTTGATTTTTCTTCTCCAGCGTGTGGGGAATTAGAGAGAGAAAAAAATCTATTGTTTTCACTCATCCATCAATACAAAAAAAATATTTTAACACTGTAAGAATTAGAAGTAGGATAAATATATTTCACCTAGTACATGTAAAGTACTGTTTGTACATTCATAAACAAAAATCAAACCTTCTCTTGTGAATAACAGCACAGAGGAGTACAAAGTTTCTCATGGAGAGAGGATTTACCTAGTGGTAAGAGTTCAAAACAAAGAAGAATAGAATACTAAAAAAGTAAAAGTTGCTTAAATAACATCTAAAGGGAAGTTTATGTCCATGAAGCTCAGATGCCTAGAATAGGACTCATTTGTCCAAATGACTGATATTAAAGGGAGCCAGGTTCACTAAACTCACCAGACAGCAGGAATAAGATAGGATGCATTCTACTCCTGTTTTTTGAGTTTAGAAAGCCACCATAGCTGCTCAATATTTACTGAATGTAACAAAACTGGATATCAAGTACTAACAACATATTTACCTTAGAGCACAGTAGAATCATAGGGGATTAATACAGTCTGGAAACAGTAATTTCCTCTGCAATAGTTATTTGGTATAGAAACAATTTTGAAGGGCTGGAGTACAGAAATGAGAGTATGAGTCTCTGGCTTTCTTCTGGGATAAAAAAATCTAGCACAAGAACAATGTTATTTTTTCCATCTGCATTTCTAACCTGTGACAGGAAGCTCTAGAAATGTTCATCCTGACTTTCCAGCTCTTTCTACAACAGTCAGTTGTCTCACCAGTCAATACAGTCCTTCTGCTTCCTCTTCTTCACTATAAATGTCTTGCCTCCAAACACAAGCTCACTGAAGCAGAAAAAAATGCTTTTTTTCCTTGCACTGCAAGGTCCAGCTCACATCCAGGTACTTTGACAGCTATCTCCCATTCTGCTGCAAAGCTCCTCTAAGCACAGCCCATGACATCTCCACATCTCTTCCAGCACTGTAATAGCCTGACCTGGCCTGGCCTGGTCTGATGTTGTTCACAGTCGGAGCAAGTATCTCAGTAAGTCATATAGAAATTCCAGAAGTAGCATTGTTGTCCCTAAAAGCAGGATTCATCACCCAGTGTACAGTAAGCCAATCTCATACACAAAGGTTAGGTATTTTTTTATTTATTATTTGCTCAAAGATTGGTGCTAGGTGTTAAATCCACAAAGATAGCACATTGATTCTCAAAACTTTATGTACACAGTTTAGCAAACAAAGAAATCATGGTATACCAGAGACAAGTTACCTAATTCCCTTGTTAATTAGTATTCTTCCTTCTATTGGTTAAATGATTCTCTTTCTTCTCATTCTAATTACCCTGTATGATCAGTCATTCTCTTGAGTGCATGAGTTTCTTGAGTCAGTGGTCATAATCTCACACTGCTGGAATCACCTTTTACTTAGCTGCGACTGATTTCAGCACAGTTACTGAATTGGCTTTGTTACTTTTTTCTTATCTCTGTCAAGTGTCTTTGAGGTCTGTCCACTATCAGTAGCATTTTTTTTTCCCAAACTCTGCTATAAAACCCTAGACCTAAGCAAACTAAGCAGTACAATCCTTCTCCTCCCTTTGAGGTTATGAGGCCTAGTTTTTGATTCACTGGTAAGTCAAGACCCCGTTTCACAACCCCATTTACTTTCTTTGTAACTGTCTGGGTACATTATTAACCATCTCTGATTCTTGAGATATCAGCAGTGCCACCATTCACACAAAGGGTTTACAGAAACTCTCAGTCTGCTGCATCCTATGTTTTCACCAAGGATGTCAGCAGTTTTTCATTTGGCATTTGTTCTATCTATGTTTAAAAGACTCTAAAGTTACAAAGATGCACAGATACAATTTTAGGTATATGGAGTGGAGCAGCACAAACAAAGTTTCTTTTAATTTTTCACATGTCTCCACATAGGTATTCTGTTGCTTTCATCAAAGATATGAAAGGCACTTTCACTCAGTAAATAATCTTAAGTGTCACTCATAAGTGATTAAACTATCTGAAAATACAAAACCTTCACCTGATGTTTATATAAAGTTATTCTGGTTTTGGCATCCCTCAGACCTGTCTTTTCCCACTGGGTGAAATATACATTTTTGTCCTATCATGTGCCTGGTGAAGAGTAGTACATAAGTATGGATAAATCTTATAGTCCAGTTATACTGAATCTGCCATTTCCAGAATGTGTACCACATACACTCTTCTGATTTTTACTACAAAGACTGTCTGCATACATGCAATGTATCTGAAGTCCTCCCAATACTGTCCACTTACTTCACAGCACATGTGCAAGTATTTCCATCAAAAAAACGTGCTAGACTCACCCTTCTTATAAAATGAAGTTCCCACAGTTTGGTGCCTGTGGACTATGCTTCATGTCAGTTCAACACTTCACTGCATGGTTAGACATTTAATTTAAATACCAAAGGAAATGCATTTTTTGTATCAGAACTTTTGTCATTGCTTAGTCTAATCTGGTGTAGTGGTTTGAGTTCGCCAATCCAATTTAAGTGCAGTGGTCCAAACTCAGGCCTATTATTCAGAACATTTCCCTCTGTGAGATAAGGATTAGGACAAGCAAAGCAGGCTCAGACTTTAAAGAATATAAAGAGAGTTTTATGAACAGAACTAAAAGGGAAAAAACCCAAAACAAACAATAATAATTCGATTAAATCTTCAGAAAACCTCTCCTCCCCACAAACTTCTCTTTCAGATATTTCCCCACTAACAATGCAAAGACACAAAATCTGATGTTTCTCAGTCAGTTTACCACCTCTAGAACACCCTTTCTTCAGTTCACTTAGGGAGAGGAGTTTCTCTCATAGCCGTACCATGGAGATTCTCCACAAGAAAACAGTTCTCTCGTGGCTTCAACATCACAGTGAATCAGCCACCCGCGGTTAACAGCATCTGACCCCTGTGAAAGTCCTTCCCTTGCAGCCTTGCAGCCTTCCCACAGCTGCTTTCGTGGGCCACGTCAATTTATGGGGTATAATTTTAAGGATGAGCTGTTCTAATATGAAACAAAAGTTCTCTCATCTCTCTGAAGTCATCTTCATCTCTGGAAGCAAAGGTCATCTTCTTTATCCATCCCCCCGGGCAAGGGTTTCCTCATTTTCTCTCTCTCTCTCTCCCCGTTCAAGCTTCTCCTTTAATATTGCAGCCATCTCTGCACCTGCTTGGTACTTAAGCATAAATACCTTTACCCATGACTACTGTTAGAACGCTCCAAGTCCCCCCATAGAATGTCATGAGTTACAGGAAACAGTCTGATGGATCAATCACCCATCCTCCATAGCTTCACAAGAGAATTTCAGGCCCAGAGCTAGGGCATCTCCTCATTCTCCTCCCTTCTAGTTCAGTTCTATTTCTTCACTGACTTCAGTGTGTCACTGTAGCTTCTCTTACGTGTTTTCACCCCTTTCTCTGACTCAGGAGAGAATCGGTGTCGGAAGGGTTAATCTTGTCCTGGGCCAGTGGATGGTCATGTGATCTTGGCCCGGGCAGCAGCCGGAGCCGGAGGAAGGAGAGGAGGAGGAGGGGGGCCGTTCTCCACGTGTGCCAGCTTCATCAAGATCTTAAGAGTGGCGGCGGACCACGGGGGGCCTCCCCCGCTCGGCCAGGCTGAGCGAGGGGGCTGCTGGAGGCAGCCAGAGGTGGGAGCCCGACCCAGCCCACTCCCAGAGCAGCAGGGGAGTGGGCCGAGCCCACCGGCCCGACGCTGGGGGGAGCTCGGCCTGGCGGATGGTAAAAGGGAGCCAGGCCCGGCCCTCGGGGGGAGCAGGGGAGAGAGAGGGGCCGGCCAGGCTCGGCAAAGAGGCCTGGACTGGCACGGCCTCCTCTCTTCCCCCTGTTACCTGTCCAAACGCCGGAAGCCAAAGAGGAAGTTCGAAGCNCCCCGCTCGGCCAGGCTGAGCGAGGGGGCTGCTGGAGGCAGCCAGAGGTGGGAGCCCGACCCAGCCCACTCCCAGAGCAGCAGGGGAGTGGGCCGAGCCCACCGGCCCGACGCTGGGGGGAGCTCGGCCTGGCGGATGGTAAAAGGGAGCCAGGCCCGGCCCTCGGGGGGAGCAGGGGAGAGAGAGGGGCCGGCCAGGCTCGGCAAAGAGGCCTGGACTGGCACGGCCTCCTCTCTTCCCCCTGTTACCTGTCCAAACGCCGGAAGCCAAAGAGGAAGTTCGAAGCGTCCAAACTCCCCAAATACTGTATCTCTCACAGGGTGTATCTTAAAAATGATTGACCCATGACACCCTGTCATGTCCAAAGGACCTGGCAGGGTGGAATTCACCTAGAAACCTGTCAACCCATGACATCTGGACACAGAGAGATCAAGCAAAGTGTGAACAGTCATCAATTCCAGAGACCAAAGGGTGTAAACTCTGTAGCTCTCTAGGCTATAGGAAACTTCAAAAAAACAGTGCATCATTAGAGTATTTATGTTCTACAAGTGGGTTAAGAAGCAATCAAGATAGATCTGAAGACAAATCTTCCCATGGAATGAATTAATTCAGAAAAGGAATAACAATACTGTTAAATAAGAAGTTACATAAATTTTTATTTAAATTTGAAACAAATCAGATCACATACCTTTGGGAAAGTAGAAAACAATCAAATATAATCTTCTACATTTCTTACCATAATTTTCTCTAATTGTGATCAAGACAGGAAGTACCAGCATTGAAATAAAAAAGAAGAAAACATTACTACAAGTGTTCCTGTGGTGACAGACATTGTGAAACTCCTTATTAAATACACAAAACTATTCTAAAGATGTGTTTAAGTGCTTTGTTGTGTTTAATATACGGTCTTTTATTTCCCTGACAAGATGAAACAGAATAAATAAAGGGAGAATGAAGTGTTGTCTAAAGTCCTATATTGCATATCTGGTACTACAGAAGCCTTATAGGCAGGGGTTTTGACAGACTCCAGTGCCAGGCCTGGGTCCTAGTGGTCTAATGTGCAGCACGGCAGAGAAAGGTGAGATAACATGACCATTACCCCAGCCTGGAGCTCCTGCTTGCAACACCGAAATTATTCAGTGGGTCAGGATAGGGTAAAAACACAAAGCAGACTCACTCTCCCTTGCTTTCTAAGAAATGTTAATGATGAACATGTTCCTGGACTCACAGACTTTTCACTCTCAGGGAAGCACAGGAGCCCACTAAAAGGGTTCTCTCAGGCTGCCTGCCTCAGGTCAACCTTTCTGTTTGGCTCCTATGCTCTGGCATGGTCTCACATGGCTTTGAGACTCTTCCACTGCTTGACCCCTGCTCTTTGTGCCCGCTATAGGGAAAAAAAAAACCACTGGTTGATTACTAATGACTTTTTCTTCTTTTGCAAAACACCCTCAGCTGGGAGTATGAGCACAGAAGATACCTGAAAACTGTGCCCAGACATTTGCTGGGAAGATGCTAATCTAAATCCACTTAGTCAGTTTCCTGCTTGGTTTTCCAGTATGCCCATGCTCTGCAAGGGTAATATCTTCATGCAAGGAAATTTTGTGTCTAAGCTGAATGGTACCCTATTGTCTTGGTTTGAAAGACAGGTGTCTGCCAAGGAAAGTGGGAACCTCCCTTGGAATGGAGAATATGACCCCCTTCCCTCTGGATTATTATAACTTTGAAATTACAGGGCTTTCAGGCAAGGATGTGGGAAAAGGAATAACAGTTCTTTACTAGCATGTATGCGTATACCAAGGCAAACAAACAACAGTGGCAGCAACAACAAACAAGAACAGAAAACCCAATAAACGGTCTCTGCACTCTTTCAGCATTTCCCCTTTGGTGCAGTGATGGTCACAGCCGGCAGGGGCGCTGGTAGCTCCTGGTGGGCAGGGCAGATGAGATGATTCCCCTGCGGCTGCAGGGGGCGCTCTGGTGTGAGCTCAGAGACCACGTGGTTAATGGTTGCTTGGCTGAGATGGGAAGTCAGCTGGTCGCAATTGTCGGGCTACCGTGCAGAGGTGGCCTGTATGGGGACACCCCATCCATCGGCTCCGGACCCCCCCGCCCCCACAAACGGCTGGGAAACAAGAAGAAAAAAAAAATTAAGCAGACTTGCAATGCAGGATAATCATAGCAGACTGGGATCTCAGAGTCCAGCGCACAGGAGTGGCCGCATCAACATGCTGTGGGCAGAGAGTCCAGCAGGAGCAGATCCTGATGTTTCGGCACCACATGTGCTGGTTCTGAGCTCTGAGTGGTCAGATGGCAGGGAAAACGGCAAACTACTCCTTCGTCTCCCAAACCTGGAAACCGGACTGACCAAAAACCCAGCCCCAAACTTCCTGCATAGCCCCCTCACCTTTTCTCCCACGTTATCACTTGCAACCCGCACCCAAGTCAGGGCCATTTCAATGTAATGTTGTGACACCCAGCTACATCTTTTGTTTTCTTAAGTATCAGTAGTTATTGTTTCCTAGCAACATACGGGACAAAATTCCATGAGAGAGAGAAACAAAAGGAAAACAACACCTATTTTATCTCACAGATAAGATTACATATTGTATTTTTCAAAAGTATTATTTAAAGTGATTGCACAGCAGCTCCATGCCTGCTATGTGCCTTACTAGCAGACAGGATACTTTCTAGTCCTGAATCAGGGGAAGCAGGGGTTAAATGATTTACTAAGGTGCTGTTTGTTAAAAGTACAAACAGCTTGCTCAACACTTATTGTGCCTACTAAAGCAGAATGGGAAGATATAAGACTATTGATAAAGAGAAGGAATCCTGACCAAAGATCCTGTTTTCAAGCCTAAAACTAACCTAAACAAGCCTTGAAATTTAGACTTGAGCCAGGGACATAAAGAGCATGCGCAGAGAAGTAAAGTGAAAAGTTCAAAAGGAGGAAGACTCTTTTTACTTCATCTAAGGAAGACTCTTACTTCATCGCAGAGACCCTACCCACGACCACCAGACGACACTACGCAAGCGCAATGCAGATGCAAATGAATTTTGAGTTCATTATAATACGAAGCGAGGATAGGCGGGGCTAGGAAATGAATATGTATAGGTGTATTGGGAAACTTAATGAATATGGAGTTTGTAACCCGATTTATACCATGATGAATGCAGCTGTGGGCACGCATGACTTTGGAGGAATTATCCCCCATGCGTCCCAGCTGGAATAAACATACCTACTTTACTACTTATTCCAGTGGTAGAGTCTTTTCCGCGTATCAGTCCGAAATGTAAAACAACTCCTGTGTTTTAATTCAAAAAGCCTAGGGAGACAGTGAAGTCTTACAACCTGCATGCACAGATAGACTCTCTGGCACCTATTTGCTAGAGAAATTGGATGAAAAATCTTTATCCAAAGTGTAGTGGGTTAGGCGCTGGCCAAATATTAGTGCACCCATGAAAAATCATTCACTTATTCCCCTCTGCTATAGTTAAGCAGAGGAGGGGAAAAGAAAATATTTTAATGGGATTTACAAGTTGAGGTAAGGATTGGGAAGAAACACTTTAAGGACAAAAGAGGCTCAAAACTTAAAAAGTATGAAAAAAACTTTATTAACAGAATGAAAAGAAGAATAATGAGAACTAGAATAAACCTTTAGAACATCTTTCACCACAAGCCTTTCTTTCTTTCCCACTGACAATGTAGGGAGACAAAACATGGGGTTTTTAGTCACTTTGCCACTTTTAAAAAATTTTCTTCAATTCATTTAGGGAGAGAACTTCCTTTAGCTGGACCATGGGGTCTTTCCCATAGGAGACAGTCTTCTGTAAACTTTTCTAACATGGTTTTAATTTTCACAAGTAGCAGTCTGCCCAAAACTTGCTGCAATGTGAAGTCCCTCCCATGGGCAAAGTAGTCTTTCCACAGCTGCTTTTTTTTCTGTGGGCCATTAGCTCATGGGGTCTTGTTTTAAGGATGAGCTGTTTCAGTATAAAAGTAAGGGTCTTCTTCTATCTCTGGAAGCAAGAGTTCTCTCTCTCTCTCTCTCTGCTCAAGCCTCTCATCAGATCACAGTTTTTCAGCATCCACACACTCCAGCACGAAAACCTTTTTCTCGTGGGCTGCAGGTGAATTCTGCATCCCCCCCATGCACTTTACGAATTATAGGGAAACAGTTTGTTGTGTTATAGTCTTCACCATGGCTTGCAGAAGAATTTCAGCTCTGATGCTCGGAGCACCTCGTCATCTCCCTCCCTCTTTTGCACCAACCTTAGTGTCGCCGTGTTGTTCTCTTCACGTGTCTTCACTTTTCCTTTTTCTGACTAGGGAGAGAATTGATGTTCGTAGGTTCATTTGTTCTCAAACTCTATCAATTGAAAAGTTTTCATAGAGTTCTGCAGCGCTGAAAGGTTGATCTCGTCTGGGCTCAGCATCGGGGAATCGCTTGCTGTGCCTCTTGCTGCTGATCATGTGGTCTTCGCTGGCACCACGCAAGCCGCGCTGGCCGCTGGCTCTACTCCACGGTGCCTCCCCATGCGGCTCACGGAAAAAAAAGAAAAGCTGTTGCCACCACCCCTGTCCTTCTGTCTGCAGCACAGCCAGCCAAAAATGGCTAAACAAATAAAGTCCATTGCGAACCATGCTGAGATAGCTGCAGCTGCGTGGCACTGCCCTGGCTGCGCCGATTTCAGCCGCGCAGTTCCAACCACGTGGCTGCTCCCAAACTGGGATGGCGGCGGCCACGCAGCTGCTCTTGGCCCTGATCGCTTCTGGCCTCGGGGTTGCCTCCAGCGCTGGCCGCGGGGCTGCTCCTGGCGCAGGTCCCAGCCGCATGGTTGCTCGTGGCGCCGGGATGGTCCCCTGGTGGCAGGATTTCGGCAGCAGTGCCGGGATGGGGCCCAGCAGCCCCTTTCGAGAAGCGGCCCGGTGGGCTAGCCGGGAAGGGGCTCGGCGGCCCCCTTCCCACTTTTCCGAGGTGAGAAAGAAAGAAGGCTTCCCTCGGTTTTTTCGTTCTTAAAAATGTTGTCATAGAGGCTTACCAGCTTTTCTAATTGAGCCAGTCAATATGTCAATTGTCAGAGCCTTTAGGGATTGGCTCTGCTGGACATAATAGAAGTCCCAAAGAGCTTCTCTCTCAGAAGCAGCCTTTGTGGCTTTTTACCTAACCCACTAAAAATCAGATTGTGTTAACCTAACACATAAAGTCAACCTATCTACTTGAAGGGTATGGGGATTATGTATAAACCTTGGCCAGCTGTACTTTTTTCTGGAATAGTTTTAATACAAATCACCTCCATTATAACATTTCTGAGTCTCCACAACTTCTAAAAGATTTATCTTTATGCACTATATTTTTCTCAGACAGGAGGTCAACAAAGTCTCAGAGGAGATAAATTACATGCTTCAGAACACCTGAGAAGTCTGGAGCAAGGCAAGACTTTGCACATCATCCTTCTCAGGCCCCTCATCTGTCTTTTTTCCGAGAATCAGAAATAAAACATATAGAATAGCAAATTGCCCTGAGAAATACCACCCCAAATACAAATATTTATATTAATAGTTTTGCATAACATATTCCTATTCTGGCAGGATATTTCACCCTTTCAGCTCTTCTCTGCTTCAGGTTAAGAATACTTGAAATTGGCAAGTTTCAATACTTGAAAGGCAAAACTTTGGGGCCTTTCTGTCTACGAAGTAGACTGTGCATGTGAATATCACCCGGTGCTGCTGACAGTACAGGACCCCCTCATCATTGCTGTGGCAAATGAGGCTGTGCACACTCTGGTTCTACACATGTAAACCACTTGCTTAGTACAAAGTGGGTATGTTTTCTCCAGTGTGAATAAAACCATTTCAGCTTCTGCCTATGACTTCACAGATATGAAAAATCAAAGTGACCCATTAAGGAAACTAAATGATTTTTAAAAAGCTAATCTACTCAGCTCTGTTTTCCTGGAATTTAAGCAAGAGAGGCAAACAACAGAATTCTCTTATCTAGCAGTGACTTGAAAGTATATAAAATGAGAGAAATGAAAATAGTTGCCAACTCTCACAAGAAGAAACATCAGAAGAGTGTCAGATAACGAATGTGTTTCTTCAAAGATGATAGAGGGATTATGTTTCTCTGCTTGACAAAATTGTCTCTACCTGGACAGATTTCCAATTGTGTTATCCACATTAAGGGGAGCATTACTAGATGAATTACTGAGGTCTACAAAGTAGTCAGTGACACTACTGTCTAAACATATTCAGTGTGGAGTATGACATTTAAATCAGGGAGGGAAGAACCTGTAAGACTTTGAGGGCTGCAAATCTTTCCAGCTATTTTGGAAATACCTGTTTTCCCCATATGTCATACCATCACATTCTTTCTAACAGAAAGTCCAGTTGCAGTCCAGTTACCTCTGTAACAGGAGTAGCAAGGGACTAACTCATTTGCAACTGTTTTTACCTAGTGCAAGCAACGGTCCAAAAAACTTTAGCAACGTTCCTGCATGTGTGGTATCAAGGCATTTCAGAATGAAGATGCTTCAGTTGAATTTTAAAATTGAACCTGCAATATTTAATGGCTCTCCTGCTTTCCTAAATTTTCCAAAGTATTATTTGATTTCTATAATTCAAAAAAAAAAGCTCTCAGTAAAATAATACAGTTTGGCAAAATCAAGGCGATTTTACTTTGACTTCCTTTATTTTTCTGTCTTGCTTTTAGAGTTCAAAAAATTCCGGCCAAACCTACCTTTTTTGTTCCAGTCAAAAAGAAATTGCTTACAAAAAGGCATTTTCAAGAAGAGGCCTTTGTCAGCCTTTACACAGGTATTAGGTCACTGCACTGTACACAGGTCTGCTCCTTAAATTTTCAACTTGTAAAAATCTGCTGAAAACAGAGGTCGGAACCACTGATGAAGGGAGCAGCTTGTGTAGCAATAACAGGATGATGGACTAGCAAAGAGCTTATCATTTTTTGAAAGTGACAGTATACTTTTTTAGTAGCCATTAATCCAACCTTTGCAGGTAAAGCAGAATATACTGTCAACAATTACAATACTGTTAGCATAAAATACCATCATCTACCCCTTACGTGCCAGATACCACTCCTTGCCATGCCTATGCATGGTGACTACACCTCTCCTAATAAAATAACTGGCACTGACCAAGTCATGAATATTCACTGACATTATCAGCCAATTTTCTCGCTGAGAGATAACTAGTTGGAGACAGCAGTACTTGGGAAGGAACTGACAATGAGGATTATGCATTAGCTCTCCAGCTGCAAGCAACCTTCTCTCAAATAAGTGAGGATGCAAACACATATTTCAGAGTTACCGTCCCGTAAAGAAGGTGCTGCTGGCAATTCAAGCTGCTACACAGTTTTGAAGATAAAGGAAAACATGATCCCAAACAAGACTAACTGCTAGCTGAAGTAATCTAGCTGCGAACACCACACACCTGTTTGCTACCTTGGTTCCTCTGAACAAAAACAACAAGTCAGGCTGCAACCTGAGCTCAGTGACCTTGCTAGTTAAGCCCCACATATGAACATGAGTGCAACATCAGCAGTCCGGGAAGTCCTTCAGGCTCAATTTAAATTTTATCACAGCCATGAGTTAAAAACATAATTTGCTTTAATCAACATAATTGTCAGAGTGCAAGTGCACGGCCAGGGGTGAGTAATGCTGGTGTGAAACACACCACGTGGAAGATAGAAAATCCTCCAAAACACTTTGCTGGCACTAGCTAATTCCTAGGTGCTGCATTTTTCTTTTTGCAACAGTTATTCTTTGTAGCCTTTGAAACTGTTTTTTATGGTTTTTCCAAGAAAGAAGAGGGCCCAAGTCAATGCTTTGAATCGTGAAGCCCAGTTTCAGGACTTATATAAATGGGTACCACTGATACTAACAGAATTGTTTCTGGTTTTCCCAGTTATGAATCTGACAAGCTATCTTAGGATCAAAAGCCATTTCCTCATTCTTCATATAAACACAAAGAAATTTATATTCTGGAGCCATTTTCCTTTCCTTTTTGCACAGCCATTAATACATTTTTTCTTTTATTCTTTTTTTTTGTTTTGGTTTGGTATGGTTTTTGGGGTTTTTTTGTTTTGTTTTTTGTTTCATAGCTGCCAAGTCTTGCACAGTTCTATGTGTGAATTTATGCAAATTTCAGAATGTGCTAATGCACATATTTGCAAATTGGCAAGTGATTGGCAAACATGTAAATGAGCTCATTTAGTCATTTCCCTCTGTCCTTAAAATGTAGTTTAGGATCAGTATACCCTTCCCCAAGTTATGGCAGTGAGGAGAATGTAATGCAACCAAGTGGGTCTGGTAGTGGTTTGGCTTAGTGTAACCATGTGCCCTGAGTATGTGAAGAATGCTAAAAAACAGCACAGGCTGCTAATGCACTAAAAAGATCTCCAGATATGGTAGGAAGGCATCAAGGGAGTACTTAGAACAGCTGCAGATGTATCAGCAGTAAATGAGTGTGGATGTGATCATGTTTAGAGTGGTCAACAGTTGAGATGTCTGAGAATGCAAAGCAATTCTGGCTGTGAAGGGAGCTAAAGAGCTGTTTTCATTGCAAGGGGGCAGCAGTTTGGACTATAGCTGATGACCCCAGATGAGGGAAAGATAGTCTGACAGGGGATTAGCATGGATCAGGAGGTATGGTAATAAAAGTCTCGATTCTTCTGGTAGAGCCTAAGATTTTGCTCTAATATGGGCAAGGAGGAAATGGAGTAGGAGTAGATATGTCTTAACACCCAGGCTCCCACTTGGCTGGTGTTGCTTCGAACTAAGTAGCTCCTTTGGCATCCATCTCTCAAGAGCTCCTGGCAACAGCTCCTACAACCTGCAAATTGCAGGTCACAGTGAGGGTATGACATAGCTGGTACATGGGGGAGAGCCATGCCGGATGTTCGGTGGTAAGCAACTCCCTTAATTTTCCCTCTTACCAAGAGTAACTTACTGCTTTTACATGAAGGGTAGTGGCTTGTGGAGGAAATGCTACTCTCCAGTTTTTCCACTAGTCACAGCAGAAAGAAGCTGGGTGCAAAATGTGTGCTGCTGAACTGTTACACCAGCGTTTCCAAGGTTTAGGTCAACCTCTGATCTTCTCCCTCTGTTTGCCTGAGCCAGAAGACACTTGAAGCCCTTGAACATTATCTGCTAAATCATACTTTATAAGTTAAGAAGTTTCCAAAGACTGCTAATTCCAGCCAGCACCAGTTGTGTCACTTGATCTCAAAACCAGCATGTTTGTAGAAAGCTATATCACATCTAAAAGTGAGATGCCTCATAATTTTGGGTGACAAATTCAGCAGAGAGTAGAAGTAAAAGGTTAAACAAACCAGGATCAAGAAACCAAACAAGAAAAAAAAAAAAAAGCCAGAGAAAGTGTACAATTTATCTTCAAATTATCTAGGGCAGCTTGCCCTAGATTTATCTAAATTAGCTTCTTTACCTTTGTCGTGGGTTGACAGGTTTCTGAGTGAATTTCACCCTGCCAGGTCCTGTGGAGTGGCGGGGTGTCGTGGGCCAATGACATTTAAGGTACGCTCTCTGCGAGATACAGTATTTAAGGAGCTGGACACTGGGAACTTCCTCTTTGGCTTCCGGCGTTCCAACAGGTAACAGGGGACCTGGGGGGAGGTTCTTGCCAGGGTAGGCCTTTGGGCCTGCCTGGCTGGCCCCCTCTCCTCTGGCTCCCCGAGGGCTGGGGCCTGGCTCCCTTTTACCATCCACCAGGCTGGGTCAGGCCCCCACCTCTGGCCACCTCCGGCAGCCCCCTTGCTCGGCCGGGCCGAGTGGGGGAGGCCCCCCCCCGGTTTGCTGCAACTCCTAAAATCCTGATGCAGCTGG
>VZTF01000259.1:5246-89666 GCA_013397755.1 Cnemophilus loriae | reverse complement strand
AAAGGTTATTCTAGAGGTGGCAAACTGACTGAGAAACATCAGATGTTGTGTCTTTGCATTGGCAGTGGGGAAATATCTGAAAGAGAAGTTTGGAGGGGGGAGGAGAGGTTTTCTGAAGGTTTAATCTAATTTTTATTATTTGGTTCTCTTTATTTTTTTCCTTTTAGTTCTGTTAATAAAACTTTCTTTATATTCTTTAAAGTTTGAGCCTGCTTTGCTTCTCCCAACCCTTATCTCACAGAGGGAAATACCCTGAATAATAGACCCAAATTTAAATTACTGCACTTACAATTGGATTGGCGAACTCAAACCACTACACTTTAATTGGTGTTTCCGCCCAGTTGGTGTCAAACCACTACACTTTAATTGGTGTTTCTGCCCGGTTGGTGTCAAACCACTACACTACAAATTTGGTGTTTCCGCCCGGTTGGTGTCAAACCACTACAACCTTCTTTTATATTGTATGAACAATAATCTTCCTGTGGCACTCAGGTAGTTAAATCCACACAATTTGCTTTTTGAAGCTTGGATTTCACTGACTTTATTTCAAGCAATCAAAAGTATCTCATTTGCATTCATATTCGCATTAGTGGTCCATATGTTAGCCCTGTTTAAAAGCTATATGCTGCATTCATTATGAAATACTTGGCTTCCTAGCTTTATCCTTTTGCTTTGAAATTATTATGATAATATTCCAACTCTTCTTTTTAGCCTATTTTCACATCCAAGGGGTTTTGTGTGATTTGGTTCTTTTTCAAAGTCTTTCAAGTGAAGGGCTTTTAAATTTTTGTTTACAGTGTTTTATGGGAACTTGCAAACTGGCAAAATATTTCTCTACCATCATTTAATACAACCATGTATTATTCCTCCTACCTAAAATTTTATTAAAATATGAGGAGTTCAGTTGATCTCTGCATAAGATTTCCAACCACATGCAACATCATTAATACATTTCACAGTTCATCATGCTACTCATTGGACTAAATCAGCCTTATAAATGATAAAATATAGCTACATTACATTATTGTTCTTAAGTTTCTTTTTCATAGTAGAGCACAGAGTAAGGCATTTGCTTTTTAAGGAGCTCATAATCCAAATGCAATAGAAGTAAATTCATAGAACTAAAAACCCTGAATCATTATCAGATTAAATACCCTGCCTATGGTCACATAAAGACTGACAGACACAAGAATTACGTCAAGGTCTTCCAGGATGTCCTGCTCTGCCCAGGAAAGAAGACCATCTGCCGTATACTCTTATCTGTCTCATCAGATCATTACTTTTCAGTACTTGCTATCATGCATGCATTACTACCATCACCAAAGTTTTACTTCCAGAATAATGTTTTTATTCACTAGCTTAAATATTGAACATCAAATGCTCATAGTTCGAGAAACAAATCCTATTTCTTCCCGTAGAAAATATTGATAGGTGATTTCCCCTTGGAGACTGATTCTCATACCATTGAAAACTTGAAAGATAAACTCCTTTCTCACCTGCGTGTTCACTGTGGCTTCTGACATTTGGAAGATCCTTTCCCCTTTCCTCCAGAGAGCCTTTGGAAGCTCTCTTGACATCCTAGAAGGTGAAAAATAATGAGTTTTCTGCTATGAAATGAACATCACAAAAGTCTATCTGTTGAGTATGAGACAAATAACCTGAAGTAAACACCTCAAAAGAAAAAAAAAAACAACAAAAACAAAAATCTAGTGATCATAAAAAATTATATCCTTCATTGGTCTTAAATCTTTACATGAAATCTGTTTAAGAAAGAGTTTATTGGATGGGTGAAAGAGAAGCAGGAGGTTGATTAAAGTAATTGTTTCTGAGGTGGGGAGTTTAAAATTATTAGGTTTCTCAAACTCTTGCTTGAGTCAGTCTCAACCTGATACAATTAACAAATTTACGTAGTAGTCCTGAGAATGAATTGTTGTTTATGGTCAAATTCATTTACAATTACTTCCCAAGTACAAGGACTACATATTTCATAATAACAATTGCATATGGGAGGAGCGTGAATAGAAGCCATTGGGTTATGATGGTACCCATCATGAAATCAGAAATTCAAGGAATAATCTTCAAATCCCACTTGGTTATGGAGAAAGTTGAGAAGAGACCTTTAGTATCCTATTATGATGATGGGAAGGGAAGGGAAGGGAAGGGAAGGGAAGGGAAGGGAAGGGAATTAATACATGAAATATAAAATATCCAGTTATGAAACCTGTGGTACATAAAGGGTTAGAAAATCACCACAGTGCGTTTCTGTTCATTGTGGGCACATCTCTGGCACATAACTATTTGAAATACAGAGGAAGTACTGCTTTTTATCAGTAGACTGCTTCTCTGCCTTTTTTTTTTTTGGAGAAATGGAGGTCTTTACAATGCCTGAAGAGTACAATAATAAGTGATAAATTATAGCTCACTTTCTAGAGGTCTCTGAGCTAGGTAATCACAAATAATGATCCACAATTTGTGAGTTTTTCAACAGTTCTTTTTATGATATTAGGTTTAAGCACATTGTGCCAAGCTTTAAGTCAAGTAAAAAAAAAATCTTAGATGAACACAATGTGTAGATTAAATTGACTGACCTTTTCATAAGTGCAAGAAAATTTAGGTCAGTACTCAGTACTGACAATACATTGAATCCTCCCCTCCTCCAAAAGTCCAACAGTTTAGAGACTATAGGCAGAAAGCCAAAACAACACTGATTCAGTACAGTCCGGTGGCAGTTGTGGGTTTATTGGTCTAGTTTTCTGGACAGGTATAGGTGAAACCTGGTAAAAAAAATCAATTGGGCTGAATATTTACTATGGTTGAAGTCATGCTTTTCTCCTAGCATGTGCTTGAAACTCTCAAATGAAATAAAAAAGCGAAACCTTAATGTTTGGGTGTGGGAGGAATAGAACAGAAGGCCAAAAACTTCTTCCTTCCACTCTATGTCATTTATTGGCTCTATGCAATTGTCTTAGGCAGAGGCAATGTCAATGTACAGGTAGAAAAAAATGAATATTTAAGTTAGGGGAACCAGTCAGGGTAAAAAAAAGTAATTCAGCTATAGGTGTATTGGGGGAGGGGCGAGAAAGATAAGCATATGAAAATGAGCATGTAAATTAATCTTCACTAACATTGAAGTCATGTCCAGATCCAAACTTTCAGTGTTTCATTTGTTTGGCAGCTGAGTTATCCCAGCTACAAACGTCAAACCAGCTCTGGTCATAAAAACCTGACAATAACTTCCAACAGAATTCATGTTTAGCCTTCCATGAGCCTTGAAAAAATTCATGCAATTCTTTAATTCTCTATACCCCTGTGTGCACATACTGCTTTACTCCTTTGAAGTGTAAATACTAATGCTTCTCCTTTTTTCCCCTCTGGTGAATTTCCAGTTTAGAAGAAATAAAAAGGAACAGATTACTGGCTAAAATGGTGTTAGCATGAAGGTAAGGTGAATGCTCCAAGTTTGGACTGTCTCAAAGAAATTCCTACATTGCTATTTTCTTGACATTTTAAGCCACTAAATTGGGATCACAGTTATTAGGACCTGACTGTATGTTGGTAAACTGCTTTAGATAGTCCAGAGTTTTCTGTGATTGACTGAGGTCCTCTTGACCTCAAAAAGTCTGATTTTTTATTGTGCAGTTTCTATATCACAAATGCTATCCTCTGCTGCCTTGAGATATATTTCATCAAAACACAAACATCTACATCTGCCTTGGGAATAATGTAAAAAGCATACATAAAGTAGAACCTTCTCCATTCACAGCCCTTAAGCTAGCATTTTGCGGCTTTCTTCCATACTTCCCTCATCAAATTTCAGAAGATAATAGCACTATTAGCACCTATCTCCCATTCTGTTCTCTTATCTTATGAATCCAGCTACATAATTCTCCACTGCTCAATGAACAAATAAGATGAACCACTTTGTTGACAGGTATGTCAACAAAATAAATACGTCATTTAGGAGCATTAATGATTAAAAAAGTCCAGTCCAGCTCCTGTTGCTAGCAATCTCTTTGCAATGAGGCAGAGCTAAAACTGATTCTGAAAAGATAGATTGTGAGGCAGGTCCTGCATTTTCTGCTAGGAATTCCATGTAGTTTCATGCTTTCCGTTTCAGGTTTCAAATGTTCTCCCCATTTCTCTTCTACTCAGTGTGGAGAGTGTGAAGCGTGCTGTGATCTCATTGAAGTACGTAGCCATAAATACGTAGACAAATCTGGCCCATAGGTTTTAAATGCTACCTTTATACTGTGGGAGAGCTAGTTCCACATTTAAATGATTGCTTTCTCAATAAAGCAGTGATACAAAAAGTAATGACACTTATATATATGTACTACTACGTGACATCAGAATTTACCTGAAGCAGCACTTTAATGCAGAACTAAACTACGGTTCAGCATGGTACTCAGCAGCATCAGAGTGCATGAAACATGCAGAAAACAAACTGAGTCCCATAAGCTCTGATCTAGCATAACTCTTTCATATAAGCACAGAGCACACCTCTAAAATACAGGTCTGTAGTTAAACTCTTTCCAGGGCTGGCTAAGTGCTATGTCATGTATACACATTTTCTACTGGAACTGTGTATCTTGCGTAGGCTTCCTTATTACCTGGGATGATTCTTCTGTTGCTATTGACAACTTTTGAACCGGTTTAAGCCACCAAATCAAACAGTCATTGTTACAAAGCTGTACTGTGGAACCTGTGGTCCTGTCAGCCACTATAACAGGTATCCGAAGAGGAAACGTATCTCCTGGTGATTAGCCAGGTCAAATGAAGCCAAGCAACTTAAAATAGCTTTCAACGTGAACCAATTCTAGACCTAAGGAGGTTCAAATTTAGCTTAAAATCAGCTTCACATCCTCATCTTTCTCAAGCTTGAACTCTTTTAGACAAAGTGCAGAGTCTGAATTTTGATGCCAACAGAGGACTAATGTCAAAGTCGAGAGTAAATTCGTCACAGTACTGGGTGCTTTGGATGAGACAATTGATTTCCTGACTGACCTGCAGTTGTGGTAAACTGTGTCAGATGGAAAATGTCCCTTAGGAATTCCCAACTTAGTTGCATTATGTCCCACGCCCTTCCTTGCCAAGTACCCTGCATCTACATCACCTTTCTTAGAGAAGGGCCTAGGAGACCTCTGAGAGACTTCTGTGACCAGAGTCACTGTTCAAGCAGCTGGTACTAAGTGTTTCATATAGGACAGGAAAGATGTAAAGTGGGGTGGAGTAGGTAAATTCTTGACCCTTAATTTTGCAGATCCTTACTTGGTATTTTAACTGCATACATAGATTTGCATCCTTTAGGTATTTACAGTATAAAACAGATCTGTCATCACATCAACTTGTATAATACATGTGTATTATAACAGACAATCTTCAGCTCACATTCAAATAAATAAACATTGACTTAATAGAAACTTTTCTCTACCATATCAGAACATTGTGTAATTAAATCATCTCACTGGTAGTGTGTACAGATGGCTTAATTTTCTGTAATACCCACTAAAGCTCAATTGATTTAGAGTGGAATACTAATCTATTTAAGGTTAAACCCACAATGGATAAATTTTTATCTCAAAACTGATTTGTCTCTTTAGTAGACTACCATTTCTTAAATGTTTGGGGAGATCAAAAGAATTTGTCATTTAGAATTGCTAGTCATTTAAAAAAAAAACCAAACAGCTTAATGAAAAAATAACCTCAACCCTGTGGCCATTAAGAAATAACGCTCTCTACCTCTTGATAATCTTTCACTGTGAAACATTTCTGTCAGACAGAACCCAGCACTGAGAGCAAAAGCAAAGCTTCATTTTCTTTCAGACACTGCTGTATATTTCTACACTTCCATATTACAATAGAAGAAAAAAAAGGAAAGGAAAAATCATATATAATCAACTGAAGTGAATTACAAGACAACACGTTGCATGAAAGTTTACAGCTTTTTCATGAAGTGAAATTTAACATCTCCAGAACCTGTGCACTGAATTAATTTTCTATTTTTATTGTTTTGCAGCTTTAAAAAAAAATGCCAGTTAAGTCAAATTAGGCTGTTATGCAGTTGGCTTCTATAATTACTAGCAATACTTTATGGTAAGTTCAAGCAAATAGAGGGTGTTCAGGGGTTTGGCTTTTGTTTTGTCTCTTTTTTCTTTTTCATTTTTTTTCCAGACTAGTAGTTTCTTTTTGTAGAAACAATTATCATGGTACTGCTTCCCAGCAAAGCAAAACATAGCCTGCAGCCATCCTATATTTCATTTTCAGTCCAGCAGTTTTAGAGAGGCTTTTTCTTTTCTAGCAAATGTGCAATAAGTTGAAAACACTCCAAGGTGAGGTATCATAAAGCAAGCAGAGGCAAAGAAAGCAAAATGAAGAGGAAGCTCTCCTGGTCTGAATGACTCATTCCTCTCATGCTCAGACTTGTAGAGGCAGTATTTGTTCTATCGCTTAGAGTCGGGACTATAATATAACCCCAGCCACTGTTAACAACATTATTGCCACACGTGAAATAATTGCCGTGCACGTCGATGAATGACAGACTTGTCACAAAGAACAAACCAGATATACGTGGACAGTGTTTTATGTAACCAGAATGTGTTGTTTGTTTGCAACTCTAGTACCCCCCTCTTTTAAAAGAGCGTGGTGGAACTGAAAGGGTAAAGGGAATCGTGGAAAGGACAGTCAAGAATAGGATTCAGATTTTGTATTACACTTGTTTTTGTAAGAGAAATGACTAAATGACTGGGACTGTTTTACCCCATCATGGGATAATCGTGTGGGTATCTAAATAAATCTATGAAACCATGAGTGCCACTGAGATAAAGCGAACTATCTTCTGTCTTCTGGAGTAAGAAGCAGGGCATATGAAACAAAACTAGCAACAGCCAGTTCAAATTTCCCCTTTGGTACAGTTACGGTCACAGCCAGCAGAGGCAGTGGTGGCTCCCAGCCAGGGAGGGCAGGTGCAGTGATTCCCCCGCAGCTGCAGGGGGCGCTGTGGTGCAAGCCTAGCTGCCATTTTCCATGTGGTAATGGCAGGCGAGCCGGCGGGAGAGATAGAAAAGGGGCTTTCTTTACAAACTCATGGAGTGCACCTGGTCTCGGTGCCCCTCCAGATGGAGTAATGGGCTCTAGTAGGAACCTCGGAGCGGTGGTTGGAATGGCAGAGGCGGGCACACCCAGGGTGGCAAACAAAATGTAGCAGAAACTCTGCAGCTGTAGCAGCAGCTGCGGGGAGGGGGGAGGGGAGGGTATCCCAGCGGGCATGTGGTGCTGGGTTAAAGTGTAGCGAAAACGCCTGAGGGAGCACTAGAAAACAACAGGGCTGGGCAGCAGCAGCAGAGTTCCTGCAAGCAGCTGCTGCACGCAGCTGGGGAGACGGGCCCTCTGAGAAGGGGGAGGGAGTTGGGGTCCTGAGTTTTTCCCCTGGCGCACTTGAGTAGATGGTGATCAAATTTTAATAAGGTCCCTCTCTTACAAGCAAAGGCCCACACACTGTAAGGAAGAAGCAGTAAAGGGGCTGGTCTCTGTGGTGGCAGTGAATTCTCCCCGCAGTAGCAGCAACTCAACTGTTCCCCTCTGATCCAAGAGCAAGAGAGAGAAAGCAGCTGAGCCCAGCCTCTCACCCCTCAGCCAAAATCTTGCGGTATCTCTGCCCTTCCCAAGAGAAAAACCGCCTGGCTAAGAGAGGAGCCAACTGCACCCTTGCCCCCACCTTGGCTACTTCTTCTGTCTCTTACGTACTGGTCGTTATCATCTCTTAGGCAGCAAATGGGACAAAATTCCGTGAGAGAAAGAATTGAAAGGAAAAATCCTAACCTCCAACAACCCTTAAACCAATTTTTAATCACGTCACAGTCACACAAAAACAGCTTCAGATCATGTGGGGTATTTCTGAGGAGGGACCTGGAACCAAGCAATCTCTTGGCTTTTGTATCCTCACAGTCTACGCACGCAATAGTCTGGGGTTCTCCTGTTGAGCCATTGGCTCCCTCCCGCCATATCTCTGAGTGGGCGGTCACCTGGCTGGTGCCAAGGTCCCCATGCCCTTTGTTATGCAAAGGGTCTGTGGCACTTGACAGGTCCTTGCCAGGGACTCCACCGTTTCCTCCCACCCAAAGCACAATCTGCAGCTTGCACTGCACTACAGCAGCACACCAAGCTACTCGCACTTGAAGGTGTATTCTTGAACATGTCCCATGTGCCTTTTACTCCAGAATGGGGCACCCTTGCCTAGTCTTCCATGTCAAGGTGAAATAATTTCTGTGTTAGGGAGAAAATTACAAGACTCAATATTGTTCAGCAGAGCAGAGAGTAGTAGTATAAAACTATATTTTACATAAGGTGCAAGTCAAATGTAAACAAGGTAGCAAGGCACTGGTAACATGTAACACCTAGCCCAACACACATTCATAGTGCTTTATGAACCTTCACAGTCTCTCTCCTAACACCTTCTCTATCATCATTAAGATACTATTACAAGGCCAGTGCCTGAGAAAATGCCAACATCCACAGGAAGAGAGATTAGCCTCTTTTAGAAAATAAAAAAGCAGAATACATAGATGTTAAGTACCTAGCCCAAAGTCATCTATCAGCATAGCCAAGACAGCAACCATCCCAGCTACCTCCCTGTCCTATGCTTAAACCTCTTGACTGATCTGCTCTTCTGCTGACTGTATTGATTTTGCATGGCCTGGTTTTTGGTAGCAGGGGGGCTACAGGGGTGTCTCCTGTGAGAAGTTGCTGGAAGCTTCTTCCATGTCTGGCAGAGCCAATCTCTGGTGGCTCCAAAGACAGATGTGCCACTGGCCAAGGCTGGGCCAATTAGAAATGGTGGTAACATCTCTCTGATAACAGATTTAAGAAGATATCAAAACGAAAAGTGGTGGCGCAGTTTTAATTCTGACCAGAGAAGAATGGAGTGAGAACATGTGAGAAGAAGAACTCTGCGGACACCAAGGTCAGTGAAGAAGGAGGTGAAGGAGGCGGTCCAGGCACTGAGGCCCAGATTCCTCTGCAGGCTATGGTGAAGACCACGGTGAAGCAGCTGTTCCCCTGCAGCCCATGGAGGTCCACTGGTATGCATGGATCCACCTGCAGCCTATGGAAGAGCCTGCACCAGAGCAGGTGGATGCCTAGAGGAGGCTATGAGCCCATAGGAGACCCATGGAGTGAAGGGCCCTGCTCCCAGGCTGGAGAAGCCTGTTCTTGAAAGACTGCACCTCATGGAAGAGTGACCCATGCTGCAGCAGTTTAAGGAGTACTGTTGCCCATGGGATTGCAGCTGTTGCTTGTGAGATACATTCACATTGGAGAAGTTAATGGAGAACTGTCTCCAGTGGCAGGGACCCTATGGTGCAGCAGGGGAAGGACTCCTCTTCCTGAACAGCGGGAGAAGCCTTGGGTGATGAAATGACCATAACCCCCATTCCCTGTTTCCTTATGCCGCTGGGGTAGGAGGTAGAGCTGGAAGGAGTGAGGGGTGGGAGGAAGGTGTTTCTGAGGGTCTTATTTTTACTTCTCATTATCCTGCTCTGATTTTGTTAGTAATAAATTCACTTCGTATCTCTAAGTTGAGCCTGTTTTGCCCATGATGGTGTTTGATGAGTGATCTCTCCTGGTCCTTATCTCGACCTGCGAACCCTTCAATAACTTTTCTCTCCTCTGTCCAGCTGCAGAGGGCAGTGAGTGACTGGCTTTTGTGGGTGCTTGGCATCTGACCAGTGTCAACCCGCAACACTGACAAACACTATATGGATCTCTGCACGACACTTCCAAGCAGTGTCTACTAAGTTGCATATCTGTCACCACGAAAGAGGTAAGGAGAGAGAATGCATCATCAGAGTCAGGAAGTACCTCAGCTCTAGCTCTGAGCAGTCCATTAATTGGGCACCTTACGAATTTTCCCCACTATAAAGAATGAATAATTTATTCAAGCGTTGAATGCAAAAGCTGGTGCCAAATCAGTCAGTGCCAGCTCAGGGGCTTTAGGTAGCCTGAGTCCTCCCCAAAGCATGGGGTGCTGTGAGGACCTGTAGACTAATCATTCTCTGTTTCCCTGGGAGGTGAGCTAAAGGAGGTGAGCTTCTACCCCACAGTCACTGGCCTGGAGCATGCTTTGTCTTGGACCTGTATGCAATGTCTGACACAATTTGACCTCTATGCATTGAGAGATTTACTAAAGGGTTATTTCCCTCCTTCCAGAATTTTTTAAAAAATTCGCCTAAGAAATGCTTAACTCCAGATTAATTTCAAGGAAGAAGAGAGGGGAACAACAAGAAGTCCATTTTTATTCTCCTTGAATTAGAAACATGAATTTTCTTCCCCTCCTACTGATTCACCACTCAGCATTCAGCTAAGATGATCACCGAAAAAGGAAAAGCAAATGAACAGTGATGTTTCTTAGGGTATGAAATACTTTACAATTAAATAAGGTGCTGAAGACTGTTGTACCAATCACCAGTGATTGGTAGCTTTCTGCTAAGCTGCAAATGAATTCAGCACAGGACAGCATTCCAAATTGCTCTTACAAGGTTTCCTTTATTATTTTTATTTGGTTATGCTCTGACTCTCATCCAGAATTGTACTTAATGCTCTCATCTGAAGTTGTTGAAATGGCACCCCATGGCATAGTGTGACAGTGAAAGGATATTGCCTTTGGAAGCTGCTAATGGTCCATGAAAAGAAAACGGCAGAAAACAGGAGAACAGTTGTTCCAAAATCAGAAGAACAAAAATATATACATTTTTAGCTCATCACCTTCCCACTGTCAGAGGTTCAAGAATGGGGAGAACATAGTTTGCGGCTAGTGGGGACTTGCAGATCCAGATGGGTTACAAGACAAACATACAAGTAATGAAAAAACAGTGCATTATATGAAACAAAATTATTTAATATTTTGCATCTTTTACTTGCCTCTCAAACTTAATGTTTACCGTATAACATTATCCACAAGGTATAATTATTCCCTAGGGTGGGAGAGATGGATGAATAAAGTGTACAAAATGAGTAGAAAGGGTTATAAAGGTCAGGCCAATCAACAAAAGCCTCAGTCCTGGTTACTCTGACTCAGACAGACACTTCAGTCACCTCCAAGGACAAGGTGACACAGAATTCAAAAGGAGCTCTCTACCTCAATTTATATAAGCTTAGGAGTAGAAAACAAAGCTGGGAAGGCCTAATTCCTCAGCGACTTTACCCTAGACTTACCTGCAAAATACTCCAGCAGGAGTACTGCAAAGGCAAAGCAATAATCATTTGTCTGGTGTCAACAGGTAAGCTATGAGCATATCTGCATTTTAAGAAACCTGTTTGTCCTAATTCCCCCAAAGTGGTATGTTTCCCCAACTGTAGAACACACTTGTACAGGTAAAAACAAAGAAAAAACAGAAGTGGCAATAATGGTGGGTCATTCATTTAGTAACTCTCTCTCTACTCACAAGAGATTTTCCTTCATTTTTGGATTAGTCCTGTTGTTGGAAAGGATGTAACTCTTTAAATTTTAAGTAACTTTAGTCACGGGTTTGTTTGTCTTCACAAGGGCTGGGGACTGGAGTGGGGGAGGAAATGGAGGTTTATCTTCAAAAGACTGTTTACCGAGGGTTTGAGTTTCGCTGGGTGAGGCCTGATAAGGCTCAGTCCTAGGAAGAAGCTTCCTAGACTCTGAGAGTTTAACATCTACATGTTGAAAGTAGCCAGAAGACACAGGGCAGATAACCGGACATTAACAGACATTAACCCCTGGTGTGGTTGGAGACACCTGATCTGGGAAAAGATTGATAAGAGAACCAAAGAATGAGGACCAAATTAGCATTGAAGGCTAAGGAATCAATAACCAATGAGAGATCAAATACTGAATTGTATAATGTAGAGCCAATGAATGAGAATTTATTTGTATTTTTTAACGTATAAATATGTGAAAAGTCTGGTAAAAAAGCATGTGTGGATGGAATTATTNCCTTAATTTCAGAATTACATTAATTCGGAGGGAAGGGGGGTGCATTTCTCTCTTCCAAGGGAGGCTGCTGCCTTCCTTAGCAGACTCCCGTCTTTTCAAACCAAGACACCATGGCACATCCTGACCAGAATAAAATAATGCCTGATTCTCTAACACTTACAGGAATAGTGTTGGAGGGTTTTTAGTTCTTGAATTTCAGCGATATTATGGCCATCATAAGCTTTGACACCTGCTTCTGCATCCCACAGACCACAATAATAATAAGGGATTGGCTAAACCCTTTCATGTTCCCTACCGGTCTACTGATTTACTCTCTGTAGGAAAGACAAGGGATACTGACTTCTTGGTCACAGAATAGTAATATCGAATTTGTGTGGAAAATCATGCTGTGAAAAGTCAGGGTCCACAAAGGAGACAGAGGAGTCCTGCAAATTTATTCGGAGTCTATTAAGCCTGTGTATTTTTCTCTAAATTTCAAAAGTTCAGACTGTGCTCAGCTCTGCAACAAACTAGTGTGGTTTGATGTTCATAAAGACCCCACACCCATTCTTCCAGAACCTGATTGGTCCTTTCAGATCAAGTAGTTTTTGAAGACATTAACACGCATTTCTCCTAACAAAATGGAGTCTTTCTGTCCAAAGTTATTTTAACAGCTGTCTATCTTGTGGTATACTTCACTACAAAGAAAAGCACTACAATTTTTTGATATCACTCTTACTTAAATGACTTATTACCATAAAATTTGCCATTTTTTCTTTCCCTCTCCAAACAGCAAAATGATAAAATAATAATAACAATAATTAGAAGGAAAAAACATTGCCACGGGAGGCAGTTACGTTTACTGATTTCCCAGTAGAAATTAATTCAAAACAAATTTACAGTCTACACTTAAAGAAGATATAAATAATTCATGTTCTCTTATCATGAGTACTCTGCATGTCATACGCTGGGGTACCTGCAATTTTTCAGTTTATTGGTTTAAAATTTTAATTCAGGAAGTCATTATCATGTTATTTTGTGCTTCTATTCCACTCTGGTAATGTAATAGTCTTCAATTGATTATGCTCAATTAAAATGTATTCAGTTTTACCATTCCTAATTTTCTAGCTTTTAATGTAATTGCTGTAGGCTTATGTACTATTAACTCACCTTGTTCACTGATTCTGCTCTCAGAAATTAGAAAAGACTACTCCATAAAGATTTCAAAACAGAGTTTCACTCCTCTTAAACCACTTACACATAAACATCCCTCCGTCTGTTTCAGACCAGTAATTTCTATAACCCCTGTGAGCAGAGCCAGGCCCCATTGTTTCGTTTTCTAACAGCCATTCTTCTTTCATGTAAACACTGAACACCCTTGCCCACCAGTGCACCCCATTTTCCTTTGACAGGCCCTTCCCATAACAGCCTGGGGTCCCACGAGTATCTGCTTGCTCAGTTCCTACTGAGCACTGCTACCCATGCAAGTTCTTGCAAAACCTCCCAAGTCACTGATGTGTTCAGAGCTTGGCTTTGCTGCACAAGACAGGAAAATGCTTCATTTCTTGTAGGATCAGTGACATGACACAGAAAGGGGCTTTATTCCAGTCACTGAAGGTTTGATGTCTCAAGACAGACAGCACAAGAGAATAATTTTGATGCCTCAGGAAAGGCAGCACAAGGGAATAAATGACTCATAGAAAGGTAGAAGATGATAATTCAGGCTTTCTTCTGGATTTTTACAACTGTGTAGAACCACAGGCTTGGGGATGGTTTACCAGGAGGATCTACAACAGTTTCTGAATCTCTGCTGCCAAAAGCAGGTTTCCTAAACTGTACAACATATGAACACTGGTCTCTTACAAATGTAGTACAAGTGTTGTCTGAAAAAAACCCAAACAAACCAACAAAAGAGAAGAAAAGAGAAAAATAGCTCTTCTCATCTGACCCTCTGTTGCAAGGGACAACATACCAGTGATGCATACAGTGACATTGTCAGGTTTGCATTTATCTGTAACTGATTGACATAGTTCATAGTTCAGCCTTTACAGGTACTAACATTTTGCCTATATTTTTGAGCTCTTATAGACTGACAAGTTCTGACTGACCTGTGTTCAGTGGTATTTTTCCTAAGTAGGAAAAATTTAGCTTGTAACCTCCAAAATGAATGGGCCATTTCAAATTCCACCTTCATTATTCCAAGTTGAATGACTTGCACCCAAAATATCCTATGCCATTGTGTTAGGTCATGTTGTCTCTTTCTGAATTTCCTTATGGCTCTTGACTAGTGTAAACAACTACAAATTCTTCCACCTGAGAGTTCATTTTCCTGTTTTCAAGTGTCAGTCAGCTTTTTCTCCTATACTGAAAAAACTAAAATTTTTCCTTAATTCTACTAAGAGGAACCCTTTTTATGAGTATCTTACAGACAGAGAAATTTCCATCTATTAAACACTGTCTTTAGTTCTTTTATGTGCAAAGATATTTCAAGGAGTGACTATAAATAAAATCAGGAGAAAAATTTGTTAGAAAACAATTTCCAGTCATATGAAACTACTAAATTTATGGTAAATATCTTGGGAAAGTGTGTTGCAAAAATTGCTTTATATCAATCAGGCACACAACTCAGTTAAAAAAAAAAAGATAGGTATGCCCAGATTTGTAATCCTGCTGCACAAGTTCCCCTTGGTCCCAGGTGTTCAAGTTGTGCTAGAGTCAGTCTTTGTGTATGCTCAGATTGCAATGAACTTGACTTTCCTTTTCCATGTATATGCATATGCTGTTATTAAAACATCAAAGGTCTACTCAAATCTAACTGGCCAATCAGATTATTAGGACCAACTTTCTGTAGTCAGTGACACTGGGACAGGCAACTCGCTCAGTAACGCACTTGACTTGCTTCAGAAACCATTTACACGTGAATAACCATAGATGAGGGATTTGTTAAGAAGAGTTTAGACTAACTATTCACTGGGCTTCATAGAAGGAACAAGATCAAATGTCTCCAACAAGGGTCAGTGACATGAAAGCCTGTGTCATGGCCCCTCCACGAATGGTAAGAGTCTTCCCTCTAGGATGGCCAACACAAGCCGAAACTGCCAGCAAAAGAATAACTTTTTTCTTTCTGTGCAGTGATATATCTATGTCCTTCTTGAACCCAGATACAGAGGGTTTGATACAGAGGGTTTTTTTCTGTAGTCAGCAGAAATGAAATTTCCCTTGAAAATTAATGTCAGCAACACTTCATTTTTAATCTTGGAATGATGTTGAAGTCTTTAATCACTCTACAAAGAAACAATACAAGGAACCTCAAGGTGTAGAGTCCCAAAGCAACTTGGACACAGGAAAGAAAATTTTTTGTTTTAAGTTTCAAGCCACACTGAAGTTGAGCTGAGATTTTCTGTGCCAAATTTCAGCCTAAAGGGAGGGTGGTGTTGGCTACAGTTTAAGCCCTGGAGAGTAGGAAGCATTCTAGAGAAAGCACCAAATAATATTTTACGACTGTATGACAGAGCAAGTTATGTTACAACAAAATCACTCAATAGGATAATTTCTTATGTTAGCATTTTAATTAAAATAAAGAATACTTGCCTCCGTCTTACACTCTACAATTCTCTCTTCAAATTACGCAGACACACATAATGTACAAAGCAAAGAGAAAATAAGATCACAAATCCTAGCAGACTTGAAATCATGACTCAGAAGCTTTGTGAGATATATGGTAAATAAAACCAGAAATAGTGATTCCATAAACATTTATTTGGATGCAATATTAACA
Source organism: Cnemophilus loriae (assembly GCA_013397755.1). Lineage (NCBI taxonomy): Eukaryota > Metazoa > Chordata > Aves > Passeriformes > Corvidae > Cnemophilus > Cnemophilus loriae. The sequence continues at coordinate 73,953 of VZTF01000259.1, read as the reverse complement.
GGTCCGTAAAGGATTTCTGGGCAATAAAGAATAAATAACACCTATTATTAATGTAATGGTAAAAAAATGTCATTTAGCACACATTTGCAATACCCTAGTTTAGTACACTATCAAGCAGCGTCCCAGAATGGATTAACACTGAACAGAAACTCCAGATGTAGAGATGTTTCCCTGCGGTTTTGTCAGCAGCAACATGGTTAATGCTAGCCCAGTCCTGATCCCAGTGTAGCCAGGGCCTTTGGTTTTCTCTGTTTGGTTTTTGGATTAAAAATAACACTTACGTAAGCTTCACACTGGGCTTGGTGCTTTGATCAAAGCACTTTCCAGTGGGTACAAAATCTGCCTCTAATGTTTGCACCTTAGCTTTCATTTTAAAGTAAATCACTGAGGTTTAAAGTAAATTTTAAAGTAAATCACTGCCAATTTAGCCTTGCATACCACTTTCTCCAGCCAAACAGTTTTACAGATTGCCCCCTGCAGGGTCTTCCAGCAAGAGAAAAACAGGTCTTCTCCCTCCCACGCCGACAAATGGTCCAGGAGCCTGCTCTGCATGTTGTCACTGGTTTCCCCCAGGCAGCATCTCTGTTCAGCCCAAATGCAACTGTGGGGGAATCGGTGGTTACTGGCAGCACACATTAGGAGCTAATAAGGTGTGCCAGTCCACTTCTGACAGTAGAAAATCTCCCAAGGAGAGACAGGGCTTTCTTCACTGCCCTTCCTCTTCTCCACCCAGTTACATTACTCTGGGTGAGAAACTAGGTCGTACCCAGCAGGTTTCTTGAGAAAGGTGAGCAATATAGCACAGACCAGCACTGGCTGAAAATGAGGAAAAAGCCTTTTCTGCTCACTTAAGTTGAAGGTGATCTTCTCACTGAAGCCCAGGTCAGATGTGTTTATGAAAAGGAATTGCTGATGCAATCCTAGAGGATCAGGCAGATCCATGAAGGGTTCTTGTACTGTCTCCAATCCCCATGGCCCCCAGATGCTTACCAAATCAGCAGCCTTTCACTTGGACAGTAGCACTCCAGCCTGATTGATATCTGCCTCCCCAGTGTGAAAATTTTTGTTTTATGCGATCGTGTCTCCCTCTAGTGACTAAATGTATTTTTGAAAGCCATGCCCCTACATAATTTTTAGAGTCTGTAAAGTATGTATCTACCTAGGATGTGTAGATTCAGCTCTCTTATCTTTTGTTCCTAATTATGCACCAAGGTATGAATTGGATTTTGCTTAAAACTATCCAAATTTTAAGAGAGTTATAGTAATCAGCAGGCATTGTGTCTCTATTTAAACAAGAGGCCGTATCTTACCAGTAGGAATGATAGATATTGATTAAACATTCATGCTATTTATTTTGTACTGGCAGCTAATCTTTGTCCAAATATTTAAATCCAGCCAGTGATATTTAACAGCAGCTCTACTAAATTTATCACTTGTGCTTACTACAGATATGAGGATCACTCTTTCTTATTTGACAAGCTAGAAGACATCTACTTATCCTCACCAACAAAACAGCAGCCCAAATTTGGTTTAAAAGGCATAGAAAAAAAAAGGAAAACCATGTCCAAAGTTTCATTAGGTGAAGATACGAGTGGAGATGAGATGAACAGAGAAGAGATGGACAGCTTGAAGCTTCACAAAACGACTTCCGTTCTGGTTTCTTCTCACCTTATCCCACAAGCAATACTACACTTTACACTGATTATAAAAAGCAACAACAGAGACGGTGTCAGATAGGGAGGATGTCCTTTAGAAAAGTAAAATCTTTTTTATCTTTAACCCTACTATTATGAGGCATATGTGTATGTACACATCAACAAATGGAATTGGAGAATAGAGTTTAAGAGTAACCAAAGGTTAGCGCCATGGCACATATCAAGGATAAGCACTAGGGAGCGAGGCAAGGCACCATGAAATCTCATGCGTGGCATATCACATTTCTCTCACAGAGACAGAAAGAAACAGTAAAGAAAAATGACAACACACTGGAGGTATACTGAAAAAAACATTGCAAAACAATTTTTGAAACTCTGTTGGAAGCTGCTTACAGCAGCAACATAGGAAAAGTAAACTTCAGACTTACACTTCCACTCAAAAATTTTAAGAAAATATTATTATAATAAATATAATTGAAAAAATATAGTTGAAATTAATATATTTATTTTTATATTGAATTAATTTCCCACACATAAAATCAATTTAATTTTACAACAGGCATCACTTTTTTTCTCATCTTAGTGGCACTGAGCTTGCCTAAGTTCACATGTAACACTCAGAACTTGGGAACACTCAGAATTCAACAATTTCAGTATTTCTCCTGACTAGGAAAACAGGGGCTGGTTATGCACCTGTCATCATGTTTGGCCTCAAATCTTCATAGGGTCCCATGAAGTGGAAGCAAGAAACCTCTCTGCTGAGTTTTATCACAATCTGAGTTTCTTGGTATTCTTCTTGATCGTCTAGGTCTTTCACAGAAAAGGAGAAAAGACAATGTAATTTAAAATCTACAGAGACTGATAAAGTTTGCAAGTGGGAATAATGCCCAGAACTAGAAGTCAAGTCTGTGAGGATCCTTGCATTATTCTTACCTAATTGCAAAGAAGTGTCATACCACTATTTTATTTGGCCTGAAATATTTAAATTTTTTAATACCAATAAAAATCATAATATGACTGCAAAAGGTAGAGAAGAGCCCTTAAAATTTTCCTTAAAACTCACTGTGTCCCTAGTCTGGTTTCAAGTTTTGTTTTTCCTTCTTGGTCAGCTGCTGTTCAGCTTCTTAGCTCTGTTTTGATCCTGTTACAAGGAAATAGCTAAACTTAAGTACATAACCCTCATCTCAGGATGTTTGTAGCTTTCTTTACCACAGAATCACAGAACCTTAGAATATGCTGAATTGGAAGGGACTCATCGAGTCCACCTCCTGGCTGTAGTGTAAATATGCGAAACAATAGGTGTTTGGGGTCTTCAGCTCTGAAGGAAACCATTATTTTACAATGGTTCGTTTTCAATCATCTACATTCCCCGATTTAATTTTGCAGCTTGAAGTCACTGGCTAGAGCAATAGTATGTCCATACTAGAAAAAAAACAGGGAAGGTTAAAGAAATACCACCCGTTTACAAACTATGCAAATACTACAGCCAATTACGCCGGTGCCAAAATCTAGCAAATGTTGAGGTGCTCGCTTCAGTAAAGTACACCCCAGCTCTGCCTGCTGAGTTCTGTTCTTCTACCTGCCCATAGGTGGCACCAGTCATGTTCGTAACACCTGAGTCCGTGTCTGCCAATATCCCTGCAGACCTCGGCTGTAGCTTCCACCCTGGTTTCTTCCTTTGTGTCGGTGGAGCTGTTACGCCGACTTTAAATACATGCAGAAACGGCTTCAGACAAGCTAAACATGAAACACTCTTCTTCTATCTGCCACTTCACACACCGCTACCTGAGCATACAGCTGTGTCCTCAAATGTTAAGGCCAAATAGCAGCAAATACCAGTCTGAAGCACACTTCTCAGGAAACATGGTTTTAAAAATATTAGGGTGTACTTAATGTTGTTCTTCTGGACCTGCCTCTGCCGAAGAGAAGCAGCAAACTCAGAGTCCTGAGGAAAGCAGCATCAACCCTTTTCAACAAAGTACACCCAAAATCTGACAAAGTGCAGTATTGACTATAATTTGTGCCACAGACCTTTTTCGATTTTAAGCACTAAGCTAAGTCACAAATGTTTTTTCCTGTCACACAAGTTTCAGAATTTTGATATAAAGCCAAAAACCTGGAAAATAATGCTGTTCAAGAAGACAAATGAGTAGAAATCCCTAAGATTAAATTGTTAAAATATTTCATGTAAATAGTATTATCTCTCTTTTTGCTGTTGTTGTTAATTTTTCACACTTTAAACTGTAAATTAACTAAAAACTAAAATAATGTGATAAAATAATTGTCTTGAATTATAAAACAGTAAAATCTTTTTCTCAAAACTATCGAAAGGGAACATTTCAAGAAGATGTTTTTTTCCCCAGAATTGTTTCAAGTTAAATCAGAATAATAAGAACTGATCTTTCTTACAGGCAAGTTTTATTGTTTTTTTCAATGTACCCACATTTTCCAGAAGAGAAAGCAAAGAATTAAAATTATAATATAGGACTTATTTTGTGTCCTACTTACTTTTCTCATTGTCTGCCTATTTTTGCCTTTCATTTTCTATTTAATTTTTTAAAATTTTGCTTTAATTCTGACAGCCAAAATGTTGGAGAACAGATGTATCATTAGATACCTCCTTCTGTCCCCCTCCCCTCCAAACACTGGTGTTTATCCAGGCCTTACTACATCCAGAGAGAACTGCAAGGAAGACTTTACTCCAGACACATGCAAAACTGCTCGAGACAGCCCAGGAACTGCCTCAACTTGCTGTGTCCACCTCTAAGCCCAGCAAGTGAGAAAAAGCGAAGAGAGGGATCAGTTTCATTATATCTATCAGGAGGACTCATTTACCTAACTTTAGACATCTAAAATGAAGATATGTGGTTGAAAGCACCCATATAGGGTGTCTCAATGCTCAGTGGAAAGTGATGATCCATCTCAGCCTGAAGTAGTTTCTGTGGATTAAATTGCCCTCCAGAAATGAGTACCTACTGAAGCAGCCCAGAGAACCAGCTTATACTTGGCATGTCACATTTATCTGAGGATAAAGACCCTGTGCATGTACTCTGAATGAAAAGGCTGCTTTTGGGATGCAGTGCACACAAAGGTAGCTGTGTTTCTCCTTTCCTTCTATCCTCACCAGCCAGTTGCCATCTGCATCGCTAGGGTTTTGAAACTTGGTCCATATTCATGTCATTATTTGGGCGGTTTGTTGCTTTCTGTGGTGCCCTGTCCTTCATCCTTCTCCTTAGCCACCAGAGCAAAGATAAATATGTACTGCATTTGCCAGGCTTTTTCTTTATAGGCCAAGAAATATTCTAAATATATAACATTGTATATACTATACCCTAACACATTCACAAAATTATAAAGAATTATAATTCACAAAGGCTAAAGAATTATAATTCATTCCTGTTGCAACATTACTTCACAGTTCAGCTGGTTTATTTAAATGACTAGTTATTGTGCAACTTACTTTTCTCATTAAAAAAAAAGATGTTTTAGCACATTTCAGCTCTGTTAAACTACCTTTTACATATGAATTAATGTGAATTTTATTGCTGTATTTTCCCAACTTATTAAAAGGGTGGCACTTCGCAAATAAAATTGCAGGATGGATTTATTATTTACAGTCCTAGTCCAAGCCTTCATATCTACTATATATGGGTAAAGTGTTTAGTTTTCCAATGTAGTCCAGCCACACGATTGAAATCAATCTTGTAATTGCCTCTTTGGGATTAAAACTATTAGAGTTGTGCTTTTATGTTCTCTTTTGTTTTTCTTGAATCACTTTCTCAGGTCTATGAAGTACAGCTGGCAAAATAAAAGTTTGATCAATGCATAACCAACTCAATGTATATTTCTTTCAGATAGGTAAAACCCAGGTGAAAAATATTAATCTATGAAACTGGTCTTTTTCAGCTACTTATTCTTGGAATTAAAATCAGTTTCAGTCTTGAGGTATATGGTTTGGCCTGGGACTTTCCAGTCTGGGTTTTCAACAGTTTCTTGTAATTTGACATATTAAAATGAATGATATCCTGATGTAAAGTTTCAATTGCCAGGGCAGATATTTTTTTCCCTCATACTGTGATACTTGAATAAAATTATCCTGGTAATACACGAATTAGCATTAGAAAAAGCCTATACAAGCAGTCTTTATTTCCTTACCAATTTAGTCTCCTTTCATGTATCATTGACATTAATGCTATTGGATCATATTCTCAAATCCTTTAGGCCTCAGAGTCATGCTTTGGGCATACATGAAATCACCAAACGCCTGCAAAGAAATTGAAAAATTAAACCATTCAGTTTTGGCAACAGGACCTGGTCTTCAAGTTCTGGAGTACATTAACCTGGTAGATAATTAATTCTTGTTCCCTCAGATTGATTTAGTAGCCTTCTCCAGCTAAAGCCTGACTCTTCTGAAATTGGTGGTGGTTCTGAAGGTGTTCTTCAATACGAACCAAGAATTCAGACTCTGGCCTTCAGATAACATTTATGATGCTCTACCTTTTAAAATCGAAAGTAAAAGAAAGTAAAAAACAGGGAACATGTCAGTACATACTTTTTGATGAAAGATTTTCTGAATAATGATGTATAAAAATATTGTAGGTATACCAATATAAAACTGCAGAGCCAGTTTAAACATGGTGATGCCAGAGGTCATGTTTTTCAGAAATTTTCACAATATTTGCTGCTTATCGCTGGAAGTTCAGTTTCAGGGTTTGAAGTACTACATTAGCCTCAGAAGCAAGACCCCATTAAAATGGACAGTTGTTGTTAATATGTTTTGAAGCCACCGTTAGCAATTCAGACCTTGGATTCCTACATTCTGTTTGTGTAATATGTAGTACATCACATAGCCCTGTGTTGTTCCAGAACATGATTGAGTTTGTCAGGCATGTAAGCTGTCCATACCCCATAGCAGAAAGTTTCTCACAGCTGAACTAATGTATTAAGAATTGAGCCCACCTTCATAGGAGTGAGTGGACTTCTTACACTGCCTGCCCAGTAGGTTTGCTGCAACTTCATGTACAAGACAGAGTTTGTTTGTGGAAGTATGCATAAAGATGGAGTCTCTAATAGCTATAAGATGGTTCTCCTACACACTCTTTATATATTAAAAATATGTTTATTGGAACAGAACTTGCATCAAAACAGATGTGATTTGACTGAAAGCTACTGCTATAGTAGATTTGCCTTGTCTCGGTAGAGTGGAGGCTGTCATACCATCCAGAGTCAGACAATACTCAAATTTTTTCTTGCTGTCTTAGTTAACTTAATTACAACATTCTGAATTCTGGACCTTATATGCATATTTATAAATCCAAGACTCACATCCTGTTAATGCCTTTAAATAAACAGTTAATATCCACAGAAATGTCAAGCCTTACTCACTGTATCTTTAGCAACACAGTGAAGATATTTTGCATATTCAAACATAGTCATATAAGTAGTTAATACTCACTAGAATGATTTTGCATCTGTCTTGTACATTGTCATCAAAAACAGGTGTAGCAAGAACATATTCACAAGTGCAATATGTCCCATCTTTTTTCTAGAACAAAGGATATACACAAGGTAAGAACAATGATCATTCAAGGGAAGACGCCATTAACCGAAGACACTAAACTAAGAGAAAGTCCTCAGGATGTTCTGAGATATTCGCTTTCAATATATATATATATTAAACAGACAACTTTTTATTTGTCAGTCCAACAGATATTTCTGAGAATTCTTCCACACTAAATACTGCATGGAACTCTTCTTCTAGATTTTTTCTTTAATTAAGGCTCTCAATATGTTCATATAAATCTGGAAGACCTGACTCTACTGTCACTAGTATAATCTTCCTGAAATACTCCAGTGATTGAAGAAGTGACTCTGGCATTATTTGGCAGATGTCAAGGAGTTTTCCAAAAACACCTAATTTTTAAACTTTTTCTGCTAATTGCAGAACATCGTGTTCAGATGGCTTTAGGCATGGTTTCTTCTGTTCTCAACTGATAGCTCAGATCTGTCAACTTCAAACAGTAAATACCCTGGATTGCTTATCCGTTTCTAGTACTTAGGCCATAACAGTCCTCAGCCGTTTTTGAAAATCTGTGAGGGGTCTTCTTGCAACATTTACTACCTAGAGAGAGAAAACACCCACTATGGCTTATTAGTAAAGCGTCTCCCTTCTTGAAAATTAATGGGCATTCAGCTCCTATATTCCTGCCGGTCCTGCGAGTGTTAAGGAAACATCCTGGTCTGACCACTGGCAGACACTTTAACGGTCACATTACCGATGCCAGAGACTTTCATTGCTGGGACTGAAACACCTTCACAGTAGATGGCTGCAGAGAGCCAACGGGTGCCTTGCTTTACAAACCCCAATCATGCAGTCAGACCAGGTTTCCTTACTGGTTCCACCACAGGTTTCCCACAGCAGAGTCTCAGATGTCCATAATGCTATTTATTCATGGCACACTAATAGAGGAAACAGCTCGAGCTGGTGCCTCTGAGGAGAACCCCCAACAAAGGAACCCCCTCACAATCTACATGTGGGCAAGTCTTGCTCTTCTCGAGTCTTCGGCTCCTGCTGTGTCTCTCAGTGTCCATTCACCTACATGGCAACTAGTCTTCACACCTTTTGTTATGCAAAGGACTGGCAGTTCACGGCCTCTTATCTCTCTGGGCTCTCACCCAGAGTTCAATCTGCATCTTGAGCTGCAACTTACAAACCCGAGCTACCTGCACCAGGTGTATTGCTCAACAGAAAGTTGGACTTGGGGTGTTGAAAGTGCAGGTCCATGCCATGAATTCTTCTCTGTCAGACCTACCTCAAGAAGAGGGTTTCCCGCATCCTCCCAATAACCGCCCATTCCCACTGCTTCCCTGTCAAAGGCTGAAGTCTCTCCATTGTGACAACACTTGTGTGTTTATAGTCAAGACTGCTTTTTAAAATTTCCTTTTAAAAAATTATTTAACATAAATTAAAGGTCTACAGTGAAGAGCTGGAACCAGGATAGAAAGGAAATTTCCTAAAATGATTTTTTAAACAAATGTTTTATAAAATCTTTCAGTGTTCAATAACCAGAAATGGCTTCTGTCACCCTCAGCCCTCTCATACCACCATCATATCCCAGCATGGAGGATGAGAGCTATAGAGTGAAATGCTTTTGTCACTCTGGCACATCTCATTATCTCTATGAAAAGATGTTTATCCCATCTAGCTCTTGCTATTAGTCTGAGACTTGGTTTGTCAAGGTTTAGGCCAGTTCAAACACTTGCAAAATAGTTCCCTAGTTTTGACTGTAGAGATTATGATATGAAGAACTTCAGCAACAGAACTTTAGGCACACCTGCAAGTTGGACAGTGTGTCTGTGAATCATCTAACACAACAGTCACATATGATAGCTGCACTACATTTCAAACTGTGCTTTCTCAAAGTAAATTATTTTCCTTTCACAGCACAATAATTGTTGACTGTAAATATTTGCAGGTACTGCAGGGGTACACACAGAAGACAGACTAATGGAAGGATTGTTAATTTATTTTACCTGTGGCATGTAATGGTTCTTTAGCACTTCTCTTCTTCTCTCTTTGAAGAAAGAGGCATGAGGGAAAGATGTACTATATGTCTTTCTATCATTACTGAAATTAGATATTTGTATAAAGACCTACAGCATTATTTGTAATGCTCCACTCACTGAAACTGCTGCTTTAATCAAGTATAATACAGGAAACAAGATGTATAAAGCTGGAAGGAAGATAACATGTTCAACTAAACTTGGCCTGGTATGTCTTGATTCTCACAAGAAGGCCAGAGTAGCAAGTTCTGGAGGCTGAAAGTCAAATACTTAGGCATTGTAAATGCTGTATGGTGGTTCATGCTCCATATACCTTCCCACCTAAACCACTGCAAAGCTTTTCTCATTCACAGCCTACATCAAAAAAGTAGAGGACAGATAAACCTCCGTTCTTCTACTGATCTAAACATCTGTGCTGAAGCAACCACCAAAGAAGATTTTTAAAGTTCATGGTAAACGTAATTATCTTGTTTTTCAACCAGATCTTCCACTAACTAGAAATTCAGCTCCCACAGGATGCCAAAAGATCACCAGAAAACCTCTTGTCAACTCAAATGGTTGTATGATTTGGATGAAGTTGCAAAACTTGTGTTAGTAAGCCTCCTACTGCCACTACCAGTATTTCTGGACCCCTCAAGCTTTTTATCCCCTGCACATGGTACACATATATAAGACATGAGACTCTGGCATGCTCAGCCAGGACAGGCATGTTCATGACCCAGAGGGAAAGCATACTTCAGCCTGAACTCCTTGAAATGACAACTCCTTCCTCTATTTTGTCGTGGTCTTTCCTTCCCTCAGAGACTCTGTATACCATGTCTCATCAGTAGATGATGGATCAGAAGGGAAACCAAAATGTTCTACTGCATACGCATGAGAACAAGACCTAATTAACAGAGAATGAGAGGTGGAAATTGGCTGTGCAAGACCTGCATGAAACACAAGAGCCTTGATTTCTCTGCTCTTCTCTGTGAGCTGTCTTCACATTCAAATACCTTCTGGTGCTGTGCTTGAAAGGAAATTTCTTGGGGTTGAAAGAAAATTTTACCTTTGCTAGAAGTCCCCTGGTTAAGTCTGCTGTTGCTGGGAAACTCTGTGCAGCCTTTCCTCAGGGGTGAAACACGTAGTCTTCATTATTAATTAGCTTTCTCTTGACCCCTCCATAAGGCTTGCCACTGGAAGACTTCTCCACAGGGTGAGGAACACGTTTGCTTGTGTAAGTAAGACCTTTCAATAAATCCCTTTAGAAATGCTCAGGCTAAGAGAGCTACCAGGAGCTACAGAACGCTCTATCTTGGCAGTAACAGGGTTGTCTGCAGAATACTCCGGAATGGCTTCCAATTAATGTAATTTCAATTTTGCCTCTTCTGTCTATCTGACATTGCCTGGCTTCAGGTCATTCCCAGTCATGAGGATTTTACACAGGACAGAAGAAAAAAAATTGCTGGTTGCATAAGTCTTTTCACACAGAGACCTCTTGCTGTCTGCAACTCAGCTAGCCACCCACATGCAAAGAGTTAAAGGGGCATCATGTATTGGGCACAGATGATGCCTTAGGATTTAGCTTTTATATTTTTCAGATGCTGTACTGCTTTAGTGTATAACTCTAAAACTCCATAGCCTGTCAGCTACTGTTCTCCCATTTTATTCAGACAAAACATTTCTTCTCTAGGCCTGAAACTCAAGGACATCTTACTGTTTCAGGCCCTGAGAAATGTAAACAAAAGTGAACTGTGGGAGGCAAACTTGGAGTAAATTACTTCATTACTTGAACCTATAATTGGAGGGTTAACCCCTGATGTGTAAATGGACCAAACTTATAAAATTGTGAAAGACTCATGACCATCGTCCATCTTGGGTGTAGCCCCTCTCGGAGGCTTTTGACTGCCCAAGGTGTATCTATTGAAGGTCTTTAATAAATACCTACTTTTATTCTCTTGATCTTGTTTAGCCTCTGTTCTAGGTAGCCGCTCCAAGGCATCACAGACATGAAGTATTCCCTGTCAAGAAGTCAAGGAAGTTTTGTGGCACTCTTACTTCGTATTAGTTTCAGCTAGAAACAATTTTGTTTTTGCAAAAACCTCACAATACCTGCCTCAAGGCATCTTCCTGTGGAGCACCCACCACAAAGCTGAACTCCCAGATCTCTCCATGGTCAGCAATAGGAAATAGGCACTGTCGGAGAAAGGCGTAGTCCAGGACCCTGCTGCTAGTGCCCAAAACTGCCTTCTAAAAAAGTTTCTCTCTCTCTTCATTGATTATAGGTGGTACCTTGGAACATGAAACTATATTTTGGCAGTTGCAGAAAGCTGGGTGAAAGCTTCCCTGCAGCTTCACTTTGATAACTTATTTTTCTAATGTTTTGCATTTCTCTTGGGTGACCATAGTACTAGCCAAACACTGTGCAGTAGGGTTTTCATCTATTAGAAAGGAGGCTTTCTTCCACCTTACTGCTCTTAGTCATAGGAGAATTTCCTCCTTCTTCCTTCAGCCAGGAAGCCATATAATTTCCTGAGCTTTCCAACACTGGGCCACAAAATGGGCAACACCTTCATAGCTGGAGCCGAAAGGAAAAACCTCATCAGGCATGTAGAAGTCACTCAAGTGTGTGAGGAAACAATGTGTCTCATCTTCAGCTTCTTGGGGTTAGCTGCCCCCGGGATGCCATGGCCTGCAAACCATTAGTTGTTGGTGCGTCAGACATGTCAAGGGTCTTCAGGCAAAATTTCTCTGCTTTCTGGGATTATTTTGGTGGTAATGTGGTATCTAACAGCCTTCCTTTCTTTAAAGTGGCCTCAAAAAATTTCTGTTGTCATCACTCAACGTCAGAGAGTTTTTCCTCCTTGTCAGAGAAGACCAGCTGCTGCCTTACTTTTCTAGGTCCAATTCACATGCTCAAAGGTTTCCCGCAACAACAGCCCTGCCATGTGGAGCAAATCTAGGAATTTGTGTGTTATGATGCTCTCAATGAAGAAATAGTTAACTGGGAGGATGTGCCTCCAAATCATATAGTACTAAATGAAGGTGTTTGCTGGGAGTACTTTTTCTGGCTCTGGCCACAGATTCTTTTGGCTTAACCTGCTACACTTTCCACAATTCACTTCATTTTCTCTCCAAAGCAAAAGAAACTAACTCTTGTACAGACCATCTCAACACGATTCCGTCTTTCAAATTACTGATTACATCATCACTTTCTATTTATTTCCTGGTAAGCACTGCTACAACAATTTTTAAATTCTTCCTTCCCCTTTGCGACATGCTGCCCAACACAACTGCAGTCAAGAAAAATCTCCTAAAGGAATTGTTCTTCTAGGCTTGTATTGTGCTTTTCAAGAAGCCACCTCACCATTTAAAAGTGAAGTAAAGAAGTTTTGGCCATGTGGATACTAGGGGTTTGTCATGAATGTACCCGGGGGGCCTGTGATCTGCTTCAGTGGTAATAGCACAGCTACCTGTGGTGACTAAGCTCCTGACACTCAGGGAAAACAACAATAATATTTTTTTTTCCGTCTGAATATAATTTTGCTGTGTTGACATATGTACTTTGTGTCCTTTCACTGTGAGCTTCTTCTTGAACTAGAGCTGTTTCAAGTGCCGCTTAACACTTCCTTGTGGTGGGACTTCCGTTTTCATGAAGTATTTTGTTTGTTTCCCAACAGCACCCTTCATGTTTCAGATTGCTGCCTCATCTCAGCTCTTTATGGACACTCTGTGACTTCTGCTGTTCTTGGTACCTAATACTAATTGGTAGGTAGTAACACAGACCATGGCTTTCCATTTCTTGGGGGAGATTATTTTACAGCATTCACTTCATCTATGGTTCCTGAAACCTCTAATTTGCTATCCAGTGATTTACATTCTGCTATTATCAAGCTTTAGTCTATTCTTCCTGAATTTTGACTGAGCAGTGGTATTCCCTCTTGTCTTGGTCACATATGTCTACACTGTCATGTATGTTGTCACCTCCTGTCAGCAGTCATGCATCATGTACAATTTTCCCAGGAAATCTTGTGTGCTGATAAAAGGCCAGCAGGTGTTTCCTACCAAATGTTGTGGCTGCTCATCTCTTCTTCCAGTCCCACCCATCTTGCCCAGAATGGGCAGTTTATATTCAGAATATGCTGGAAGGCCCTGATAAATTATAGCCTATAGCACAGGGAGCCTATTTTTTTGCAGTGATCAGTAAGTATCCAGACTGTCATTTTTTCCTCTTTGTACCCATTTTAGAGGTTTGACTACTTTAAATCATACTCTTTTCTTGGACACTGAGGTTTCTTTGCATCTCGCTCATGGAAGTAGCTGCTGAAATACCTGAGTTGTCGGTACCAGAACCTTGGGAGGTGACTTATTTTTGCAGTTTCCAGTTTTGCCCATGTTTCTAGACACAAAAGTTCCTAGCTGTTAGAAAAACATCATTTTACTTGCCTCTGCTATGGAAGGGATTCCATATGTATGAAGTTTTTTATGAAGTGAAACCATTTTTCTGTGTTAGGACTGAATTGACAGCATGTCAAACGCATAGATTCTGACCTTTCCCTTTGCATCTATAGTCAATCGGTAGTTCTCCAACAACTGGGGTTGAAGAACTCCGTATTTCACTAGTCCTACTAATGCAGGCAGTGTTAGAATCCAAATGGAAGCTGTCTTTTGCCCTTCTTGTGTCTCATGAATACAGAATACTTTTTCCCCAGCTGTTTATTCAAAACTGAATATCATGGGTTCTCCTTTGGCCCTCTGCAGCTAATTAGACCTAGGAAGCTAGCTGCATTGTTATCCTTCTCTTTGCCATGTACTGTAGCCAAGAAGAGTGCTGTGTCACTGCTGCTGCTGGAGTCTCTTTGGGGGTGCTCTCCAACTGCAGGCACCAACTGCACTGTACACCCCGTACTTTCTGTTTGCTTATGCGTCATGCTTCTGCAAAATGATTTGCTTTGTGGTTGGACTCAAACAGCCTTATCAAAATGCAACTCTTTTGGTAAAGATTTGCTTTTTGCTTTACTCTTTTAGTAAAGGTGAAATGAAATATTTGCATCTCATGAAAACAGAATATTTTGCTATTTTGCGCAGGGAAGTTTAGGAAGAGGGTGAACAACTTCTCAGCTGTTGAGTCAGCATTTGGAGGGAGAGGGAAGTAAGGGTGAAAAGGATCTCCATAAATAGTCAGAACATTATTTTCTTTTAGCACATTTTTGATGGTCAGAATTGGAAACACTATAAGAACACAAAGCTGCAAATAAAGGCAAATGACTCTTCAATCTAGATTCAAAAGCAAATTCACAGCTGCCTGTAAATTAAAACTAAGACCAACTCGGTAGAGCCTGCATCTGCCTGCACTTCAGGCGGATGGGGTACCAAGCAATTCTTACCTGCCAGGATGATAGCTGTGTGCACGTGGTGCTGAGTACCTGTAATATTCCATCCCAACAGGCAGTGTGTCCTATATGACTGCGAACACCTACATAACACAGTGCTATAGTCCCAGACCCGGGCTGCCTCATATACATATATGCATCCATGTCCAAAATTACTCTCACCTGGGCTAGATTTTTAAAGATTGCCAAAGGGTGCAGATAGAAAACTCGATGGAAATGGGGCATGGAAAATGATTTGCCTCTATTGGTCCTGTATGCTTTTGAAAATCTGGTTATGTTTCAAATATAATAATGAATTTGGTGAAAGTAAGTTTGATTATTTGATCCTACGAATTGTTTGATTTTTGCCTGAGATGACATTCCTATGAGACAAATTTTATTTATGCTCGTATTTTCTCCTAATTGTTTGTGATGCAACTGAGTATGATAGATTTTTTTAAAAAATGCTCTTATTAAAGAATGACTGTAAAACTTATATCTTCATCTGTAGTGGTAAAAAGATTCTTTTAAGTAGCATTCTTTACCCGTATTAGTTATTTCTTCATCAAATATTTCTTCACAAATTTCTTCTTACTAGTATTGGATTTCATAATTGAAAATAATAATATTTTAGAAGTAATATTAATAGAAAATAATATTTTCTCACTTTGCAATTGTTTTCAAGTACTGATGGTACATATTGGAATTTTTGTAGTAAGCAGAATTAAAATTTACTGATTGTAGGGGGAAAAGAATAATTTTGCTTGCAATCCCATACAGACATCATAATAACAATTTATCATACATTGGTGTAGGTATACAAAGAAAAAAATAGGGGTTTCCTCATTTCGTAAGGATGATTACATTTTGAATTATCTTATATACATCTACTAGGACAGGGGCACCTGGAGATGTAATCAACATCTGCAAATCTCAAAAAAATTATTGGATTCAAGTTCATAAGATATTCCTGCTGACTTGGGCCCAGTTTGCACTTAGATTTTACAAACTAACGATGGTATACCAGAGGGAACAGAATTTGTATCTGTAAAGTGTACATTAGCTTAAGCTTGTTCCTGGAACAATATAGACTTATATTTTATTGAAAGTATAACTGCAGTTGTACCATAGTTCTAACAGCTGTAGTTAAAATCTTAAGCTTAGTATAAAATGAAAAAGCAAATTAAAAAGAAGAAGCAAAGTGACTTGCTATGATACTACAGAAGAGATAGAGAGAACTTGCACTTCACTGTGCTGTAAATGCATACTGATGGCAAGTGATCAACAACAGTATGCATTTCAATCTTCACAACACTCGCACAAGTGTTAAAGTGGCAACAAATGGCTGAAATCTGATCAAACGATCCTTTTGAACGAGGACCCAGTGAACTTACAGAAGGCTGTTTCAAGGCCAGCCATTTCCTGTCTCTGTAATCTTGAAGGGGAGACAATCAGTCTCAGTGAGGGAGGACTGGAGACTTCCTCCAGCTGTAGTGGAGAGAGCAAAGTAAAGTGCACCAAAGAGGTACCAGGACTTCCTCAACTGACCGCCATGAAAACTAGCTCTGCTCTGACACCCTGAGAAGAGTATTGGTAATCAGCCTACAGATATTTTGGCATCTGGGTATCTTACCTGACAGACACACATCGTCTTCAATGTCCTTTCAAACGTCACTAAAACCTGGGACAATAGCTGTCCAGTCATACCAAGTTCAGGTATGCAGAGCAGAAAGACTGTTTGGATGTATACAAAGAGGCATACCTACAAGCGCGTCCAAGGAGGAAAAGACAACAGCACAGCAACCTAGAAAGCTAATCACTTATTCTGGGCTTTTCTGGGCACCACTGAGTTTGACTTCTCAGCACTAGGAACTGATTAGATGATGTAACTAATAAGATGGGAAATAGCCCTGTCACATCAATCACACAGAAAGAAGGCTTCTTATAGGTCCCCTTCAGCACCAAAGTCGGGAGATCTGCAGCAAATGCCCTGCCTTAAAGATCTGACTGTTCAGAACCGTCAATGAGTTTAATGGTTGCAGTGACTCACTGCAATAAGTAAATGAATGGGAAAACCAGGCAGAAAAAGTGATTAAGAATGAAAAGCAAAAAAAGAGTATTAAAACCCCCCAACACTCTTAGTATGTCAGACCACATATTTGCACTCTGTTCTTCTAACAAAAGACAATCATGAGCTTGCGCGTGTGCACACACACACTCTTGCTTATTCTATGCTTTTTCGCCTCATCTGGCAGCCGCTTTCCGGTCCAGCAGACACTAACATCTAATGAGACAAACTTCCCATTTTCAGACTAATCAGTCGACTGCACTAATTGCAAATGCAAATATGCAAATTTATATTAATTAATTACTCTGCTAATTAGTTCTGCAGTCTTTTTGGGGTAATAAATCATTGCGCAGTGGAAGGGAAACACGTCCTGTCCCATTTCACTCCACATAAAAATTTAATGTACTAATTGAAGAAAATATATTTAAAAAACCCTCATTCTGACTCTACTGATAGTTTCCCTACAGAAAGATACGATTGTAAGAAGTCTTGCACATCCCCAGCAAATGCCATCACTAAGGTGCCTGTTAGCAATTTAATTATCACATTATGAGCTCCAGGAAAAGCCAGTTTGCCATGCTGCAGGCTGTGACTCTGAGCTCCATAGCTGACACATTTTGCAGCAAGTGCTGGGTGTATAACCCATGAAAGATAATCTGGGGGAAAACATTCATTTTACTCTACCTGAACATTCTGTTAAGGCTTGCATTTAAATCCCAGGAATCTGGGTCTGCTATATATACACTTTAATTCTGCAGCCTCATTAGACTGCATTTGAATGAGTTGTTCAGAGAAAATGAAGAGTAGCTGAAGAAGAAATTGCTTGCAGAACCCTTCCCTGGTCTTGAATTTTGCTTTGTGTCTGATCCATTTCAACAGGGAACTTTCAATTCCCCGTCGGGCATCACCTCTCCCTTGCAATCCTTACCTTGCCATTACACCCTGGGATTAGGGAGGGTCATTCCACTGCCCCTCCACAGGTGTTTTGCCCAGCCTCAGGCAATCTGTAGCCTTCCTTCCCCACATCAATATCTGGAAGGTGCAGGGAGTTCCCCATACTGATTTAATGCCCCAGCGATGGCACACCGGACATCATGCTCATAGGACCTTAGGTACCAAAGCCTGCCAAGGTGTGAAGGTTAATGTGCAAGGTGGGGCTTATTCTACATTTTCCTTTTTTAAGAACAGGGAAAAAACCCATCCTCATAGCATAACAGACCCAAGAGCACTTGGCTATGAAAAAAGAATCCTCTCATCAAACAAAGCTATGCCAACTACCAGCAATGCTCTAGTGCGCAGTTCATTACAGGCATTCTGGGAGGCAAAGACCCTCCTAAGAGGTTTAGAAAGGCATTAAGGAAAGTGAACCCTCTTCTGTCACACAAATTCAGGCTAACTAGAAATCTTCCACAGCTCCCAGTTTTTTCATCCTCCACTTGCTTACTTTTTTTTTTCCACAGTTGTGTACCATTGTTTCCATTAATGTGAAATATCTACAGAGCATTTTCTTGAGAGTTTGAATGTATCTTAAGTTAACCTGCCTTATAGATGCAGGTTGGAAACCAGTCAAAGATGTTATAAAAGTCAGCAGAGGACTTCTATTATCAGAAATTCAGACAAGTCACATATTATAGTCTTCCATTATTTAAAAAGAAGAATCTAAAGCATTAGCAAATTTTTTGCTTTATGCTTTAAATTATTTGTTTTAAATTGAAATAATAAATGAGATTTACAAGTAATTAAATTTCAAGGGCCTTTATCATTCTAGATTCAACCAGAAGTTGACCTGTATACTTTTCTCATAGTTTGAAACCCTAAGATAGTTTCTTTCTTATTTTACTTTCCTATCCAAACACTGGAATAAAATACAGTTAAACTGATAACCTGAAGTCCTGTGCTTTAGGCTGTAGGGAACAAAGGAAAATAAAAAAACACCCTAAAATAGCTTAAATTGAAAGAACAGTTTATGGAACAACCAAAGATAAAATTTGTTTTTCAAGCAGTTGTCATTTTTGTCTGAAATACTAATGTACACTAATGGCTATGCCGTTCAACATCATGCAAATTAAAATATTTATTTAAAAGCAAACCACCTTTCCTCTTTCTAGGTTTGCAGGATCCTGGAGTCACATGGGATCTAAATTATTTGTTATAGAGTGCAGGCCTCCCCACCTGCTGAGAGTTTTGCAGCCTTTTTTTTTAAGGTCAACAAAATTTCAGAGATTAAAATGTAAAGATTTTAACAAGACTCAACAGTTGCCTCTTAAATAATGAATAGATATGAGATGCTAATATTCTGATTGTCTGTAGTGTGCTTTAAAGAGTTACATTTAAATTGTAATTGTACCAGGACATGAGATGTAACTTAAGACATTTGATAAAACCTACCCTTTGATGGGTTTGCTTCTATTAGAAAGCTTCAATAGGACATGCATATTTTGCAAATTGTAGTAGGTATGAACAAAATTTTTTTCTTTTTCTTTTTCTTTTTCTTTTTCTTTTTCTTTTTCTTTTTCTTTTTCTTTTTCTTTTTCTTTTTCTTTTTCTTTTTCTTTTTCTTTTTCTTTTTCTTTTTCTTTTTCCTTTTTCTTTTTCCTTTTTCCTTTTTCCTTTTTCCTTTTTCTTTTTCCTTTTTCCTTTTCCTTTTTTTTTCTTTTTCTTTTTCTCCTTCTCTTTCTCTTTCTTTTTTCTTTTTTCTTTTTCTGATTGTGTTCAGAATATTTGTATATAGTCCAAAAAAAAAGTGATGCTAATAAAAATTCCATCATGATAATCTGTTTATGCCCTTTTACTTACTTCTGGCTGAGATTCATTCTCTTGTCAGGACTGTGAAATCAAGACTTTTCTTAACATATAGAACAGCAAGACCCATTTGGTATCCAAGATGAAACCCAGAAGAGTGTTAAGATTGACAGTGTTTTCACCCTTGTAATTAGCTATTCACACAAATGGGGGTTTAGTTTGCACTTATGCTTGGAACATGGCACCTCTTCATACAGAGAGCATCATTCACATGTTAACATTTTCACTTTTGTTTTTTGTTGGCAAGTAAACCAGCATACTTACTATTGAGTTTTGTTAGCTCTGTATTTTGCTATATACTTTTCACTATTTACTAGTAAACTTTTAAAAAATAATTTAATGTGAGCAAAGGATGAACAAGAACTATGTGATGCTCCTCTCCTTTACCCTGCTCTGAAGGAGGACCTCACCCGCCTAAAATCACTTTGCTGCTTCCAAGGGAATAATTTCCATAGGCGCAGTGCTGGGGCACTGCTTTCCAATATCTTTTTCTTTAAGGCTAATGATCCCCCTTCCTCCCTTGCTGAGGGAACGATGGGTGACCTCACTACAACAGAATATGCATCACCCCAGTGAGCTTATTTGCAATCTTTTTCTTGGTTGTGTACTGACTCAGTAATGTCTGGAGGAAGGGCACAGAACTAGGAAGCCTTATGGCAATACAGCAACGGCTGCCAGAAATTCATCAAGGATTTTGATGGGTTTTGAACAAGTCTGTTCATTCTAAATTGAGGAATAAAAGGCTCAGTGATAGAAGAGAAGGCAAAAGGATGGCTAAAACATTTTGCTGGGGCTGAGATGTGACTGATTTGCTCATACACACTAGGGATTTAAACAGAAAAAAATCCCAAAATTAAACATCCTAAATGGACTGTTCTCAATATGTATTTAGGCTAGACAACACACTACCACAAGAAGTGGATTTCCAAAATGTATGTTTGGAAAAAGGAATTGATATGCATATCAGAGTTACCATAATTAATTATAGTAATGCTTTTGGGTCATGCTTCAGGGCTCTCAGAATTCAGCAACTGTTAGAGAACAGGCTGAGATTTAATAAGAGTAATCTCTTTTTAACCTTCATGTACACACTTTAGGGATCTCTCTTCATCAAAGCCTAATGCTAGAAAATATATATGAGATAAGAATGATCTTAGGTCTAAACAAACACCAAAAATTACTGTGTTCTCAGTTGTGGACTATATGTCTGTGTGGTCCTTCGTCTTACGGGAGTAAACGGTTCTTGGAAGTACATTTAGTCTCTTTTCTAATTCCTTATACGGCTAGAATGCAAAAGGAATGAGAAAAGGTTGAGAAAAACTTGATCACTCCAGTGATCAAGCAATAGAGGTAGCATAATACATATGGTCTTTAGTACCCAACAAAATAATTAATATTGTTTATCTCTTTAGAAACAATTGCATCCACAATGGACAAGAGGACGACTATCAGGCTAAATTAACATAAAGATCACATATAAAATCACTGGGGGAAAAAGAGGAGAACAGACTAATGGTGGAGAAAAAGCACAGAGAAGCCCTAAAGGCAAACAATAGAATTAATAAGTATGGTAAATGCAAACCACCTAAGCAAAAAATAAAAATAATGATTGGGGAAATAACAGTAAAATAGGAAAATCATTTTTCTATACTGAAGCTTCATGTCCTCAGTTCTTTGCTTCCAGGGACTCCAAGGACAAGGATGTCTTTTCACCCAAGTTGTAAGATATCCAGAGAAGCAAATTGAGACTGCTGTTCATCTCTCTTACAGGAGTAGAGTGCTGCTTTCCTCTTTGCTCCCACATTGATGCAATACCATCACCACAGCTCAGAGAAGGCATCTGTATGAGGAACCACACTTGAGGCCAGGCCAGGGAAATATTAAGATATATAGCGATGAGGTAGCCCAGGGCTAGGACACTGAGGTTTACAGCTGCCCAAGGCAGCAGCAAGAAGCATCTCTGATACAAATCAAGGTGTGAAGCAATTCAGTGCTCCAGGGACATGTGTGCAGGTCACTAGTGCATGTCAGAAAAGTGAAACTAAACCACCACATCCCTAGTGGAGAGAAAAAGGTCTGGCTTCCTCTTTTTTATTGTATTTCAAAGTCCTTTGCTCAACTTGTTGGGGGATAACTCGCTGTACCACACTGAGGTGGAAACAATAAACCTATGACGTAACAGGTTAAAAAGAAGTTGCAGCTGCAAAGTACCTTGAAACAGTCAGGGAAAACGAAATTAGATAATTCTTCTGGTGAGTTATCGCAAAATTTCCATGTTTCTTTTCAATCCCAACCATGGTGAAATGTTGAAATATTTTGTTAGTATACTCTCTCACAGTATTTTCAACAGAAAAACTGCATTTAAATTTCAGAAGCTGACCTTTTCCTGCTTTGATGTACAAAGTAGGGAGGAACAGATCATTGCCACACACTTAAAAGAGAGAAATACCTATTTAGTGAAAAGCTGAAAGAAAATACTCTCTTTCAGTTAAAGATTTTTTCATCAGTTAATTTCTTTTAAAGTATCTTAGTTATTTCTCTTTTCCAGCACTTTACTTATCCAGAATCGAATTTATCTTTGTGCAATAACACAATAGGAACTATGAAGATTAAGTTTGTAGCTGCTTCTTAAATCACTTTTCCTATATAAATCAGGTAAATTCACACCTTTTCTTCTGTAAGAGCAAAGACACATTTGTTGTATTTGACTCTAGCTATACATATACAAAGGTAAAATAAAGCATTAGCACACAAGATTTGATCAAGGCAAAGGTTTTTTGACCACACACCTACAATTTAAATATCTGACTTACAAGAAAATTAATTATTCCGTTTCTCTGGAATAGAAGAGGAAGGGCAGTTAGGTCTAGACTGATTTTATCAGGCTGTGAACTGGCTGTGGCATAAGCTGAGAAATAATTGAACAATACTGGGCTGGAGAGGAACAGAAAAACGTTTATGCCGTGCTGCATTACCTCCACATGCTCCATAGATAGCAGTGTTATTGACCTTTTATTTTTCTGCCCTGCCCTCTGTCTATCCTCTTCTAGCTCCCACCGCCATTGCCCCAGATAAATAGTCATCAATATCATCACTCTTGCCTCAATCTATCACTGCTAAGATATTTGAGAAGGCAATCAGCCCAGCTGGAGAAAACATAAAAGTGGAAAAAATATTTGTGCTTAAAAAATGGAAATATTATGTTTATACTTGGGACTTGGACACATCGGGCTCTCAAGTGCTTCTCTAGATGCCTGAGCACCCTTTTTTCCTAATCACTTGTAGTTATAACCATTCGCAGATATAAACTGGATTATGTGCATGTGGTAGCAGTGTGCATGGAATTTGCAGCAATATTCACAGCATTCACCTCTGGGAAGCGGTCCCTTATGGTTTCAGTCAGGAACATATGTTACAAGTATATAGTCTGAATAGAGATTTTTTTATTTTCCTTTGAGCTGAAAAAGAAAATTGTTTCCCTCCGTGATCGTCTCAGAATTTAGAACTAGGTCAATGGGAAGGGCACATGTGCAGAGAGTGAAAGTTGCTGAGCTCTCAGTGTATTTCTCATTGTACATCTGACTCACCATGGGAACTTGAGCGATAGCTCCTCAGTCTATGAAACACTCCCTGAACCAGCGGGTGCTGAAGCTGAATTTCAGTTCATACAATGCTGTAAGATCTCTATTTGCCATGTGCTGGAAGAAGCGCAAGGTAACTTTCACAAGTACAGAAAGTAAAATAAAGTAGATTTCTTTTGCACAACTCAAGTGAAAATCCGTGGTGCTTTGAGTATTTTTCCCAGCCGCAGATGGAATCTTGCCATTGTAGTAGTTTTTATCCTGTAATGCTACTTTTGTGCATAAATAGTCATTACCTTTTCATCAGTGTCTTCATGGATTAAACAATCCCTAAGTATACATTGACAGCAAGAATCATTATGGACCCTTGTCATTTAAAATGGAAGAGAACAGAGGTCGTATGTGTGTGTATACATCTCCTTACTCCCTCTCTTTCAACAAACTATAAGGTTTAATAGCAGTTAACACTAGACCACAGCACTTTTAAATAACAATAGCCCTGCCAATTCTAACTGATATTCCAATTAGTCTGACAGTTCTACTAATTAAGAACGTTAAACTTTTAAACAAAGGCTACCTTTTTTATGTTGCGTTTTGCAAAATGGAATTGAGGGTATAAGGAAGCCTGAACCTCTGCTTCCAAGAATTGCTGATGATTAAAGGAAAAAAAATATTTGGGGAGCATGTAGAAACATTTAGATATGGTAGTTAAATAAGAAGCATAGGCTATCTGAATTGTAGAATATTGTAAATGATAGAGAAATGGATTAAAAAAGTGAAAACTGCAAATCCACAATATATGGCTGAAAGAGGTTTGCCTTTTGTAAATAATGATTTAAGCCAGGTTCTATAGGGATTTCAGTACATTACGCAAACTGAGACATTCCTTTGTTTGAAGAAAGATCCCTTTTCTAAATTTTCTTTCCTTCAGATATGAAACAAAAACAAAGGAAAAAAGTATGTTCTGCAATGAAAAATTTTCAGTGAATATTTTTTTCAAATTGATCATTTTTTAAAAAAAATTACTTTGATTTTGATTTTATGTATTATATGCAATTTTAAAAAGAAGCATCTTTTCAAATCTCTTTGAAGTGATTTAAAGATCTTACTTTTCCTAAGTACCTTATTCTCACAATGAAATTTCATTACAGTGCACTTAAAACACAAAGTCTTTTGCCAAAAAATAAACACATTCTTTTGAAAGAAAATAATTTCTTTTTTTTTTTTTTTGCCACTTTATGTTACAAGGTCAAACTGCAAACATCTTCTTCATAATCAAGATTTGTTTCTGTGGGAGTAAGAGCATTTGCACAGAGTCTCTGCAAAAAAATCTTACAGTTAATTTGTCCCACAATAACCAAATTAATAACAGACTGAATGGGAAGCAATATTTACTCCAAACCCCACCGACCTGAGCATCACAGATTTCATTCTTCCAGCACCCAGCCTTCAAGACATAGTGTAGGAACTATGAATCTCTCAGGATTTGGCCTCATGCCGTAAATGCCAAGTATATTTCCTATGTTGCCTCACCAAATCATTACTGCACTGCCTGCATTCACACTGTTTAAGGATTTAGAGATACTGGGAGAGATGGCTATTCTAGTCACCATCTGCTGACATCAGCTGTCTGCAAGATTCATAGCAAAGTACCCTTTTGAGAGAAATTTTACCTAGATGGCTTTACATAGCAAGATGTCTTAGAGGTCCAAATGCAGAATGTAGACCTCAGCATGCCTCTCTAGGCAGAAAGCGCACTTCAACCCAAGTCAGACATAAAATTCCCGAACAAAGAATGAAACCCTGAACATACCATAATACACTCTTCAGAATGCATGCCTTTGAACAATTTGTTAAGTGCATTTTTTTTTCTCTCCTGGACGCACTGCAGTAATAAGACTTGAACTGCTATACGTATTTCTCAAAAATAGCAATTGAAGACGATCAGAAAGAAACCAAAATAAAGCCAGATACATCAGATACGTATCGTCTAACACTGCAAACAATACCATGGGAAGAAAAAACGATTTCTAACCGGCAAAAATATATGCATATTCAGTACTGTTTCTGCTGACCACTCACTGATTCAGCATTTTGCAAACTATGCCCTGTATGAACTTTTCCCAGCACTTCAAGAGCTTAGAGAGGCAGGCTCACAGTAAAGCCACACAAGCCAGGTAGAAAGTTAATATGGCAACTAGCACAACAGAGGGGGAAACACGAGCAGGATTCAGGCTCAGCAAGACACACTCCCTTCTTAGGAAAGTGATTTTGCCCTGAAAAGAAGGCTTTTTGCCAAATTCCTAGGTGCCTTCTGGCCATGGTTGTTTTAAACTACTTGGAGATTCAAACTAGTCCTCAGCCAGCCAAAGGACTGAAATGAAAACTTCAGGCTGCCAAAAGACATGCAATTTCCTCTGCACATCCTGTTAGGTGAGACCACTTGACAGAGTGGTTACCTTCAGAACCAACACTGTGTACTCCAACTGTGGCATGAAGCACTGATTTTCATGATGGCTAGTGGACAAGGAAGCTGGCAAGCTGTAGGATTTACAGAACTCCTTAGAGATTGCTCAGACATAAGGGATGTTAATTACAGAAAGTACTGTTTACTTCGTCTTGTACGTAAGTGCATGATAACCTCACCTCTCTTTACAGCAGATCACAACTTCATGTTGATTTTAGAAAACTTGGTTGACTGTTTAGACAATGCTGTTTCTGAGAGGTTATCTACGTATTTTATAAAAAACCTATATGCAGGTGTAAGCAGAATCTCCTCTTGACTCTACTTCTTTAATTGTATACTTGAATATATGGGAATTGAATTTGTTAGGTTAAGAATCTAAGAAATTTACATCTTACAACACCAGTGTGTCTGCTTGTTCAGCAGATTTGGTGAAAAACGCATTAAAATGGGTTTCTATAAAGATGAGAAACGTCAGTTACTCTGAAAGTAGATCTGCAGCTAGAAATAATAGAATTGTTCATTCATCACTGAAAAAAATTGTTCTTTAAACATCAGGTTTTCCAAAACGATTTTGGGAAAATACCATTACAGTGCTATCTGAATTCAGCACCATTTTACAGCTAAAATGAAATTAGCTGTGCCTTTCACTTTCTCAGAAGCTTGGGGATAGAATCCAGGAAACAGTTTTATAAATTCCTGTTCTATTTGCAGTCAAATTCCACCACCAAATCTCCAGGACTGTCAGGGGAAAATTGTAACTGTGAGTAGAAAACCTCAAATGTTCCAACTTGTCTCGATGTAAAATGACATGGTCAAGATCCTTCAAAGTATATAGCTGTCCACCTTCCACTGCACTCAAATCAGCGAAAGATGCATATAGTTTTGTGTAACAAGAAAAAGCAGGAAGGCTAAATGATTCGGTAATTGTACACATCACCTAATCTCTCTGAAAAATAATTTCTGACATGTTTATTGAAAAAGACATTGGACTCTTCATTACTCCTAACACTTACATTGAGCATTTTAAATCAGTGGAAAAAGTTCAGGATCAGTGCTGTAAGATCCTTATGCCTCCCTTTTCCTCCTAGAAAGTAGCATTTCCCTGCTTCATTCCCATAAACATTTAATTCTGGCACTAGCTTAGGTTTGCTTATTTTGCTTTTTGTTTTTTTAATCCAAAATTACCTTTCTTTTCAATAAGGAAAGATTTCTAGTATGGTTTTTAAGTACATGCATTATCACATCTTGCAACGCTGTTTGGCAATCATGGATGCTAGGAGCAGTCAAAAGTGTAATACAGATTTGAGGAACGTAAGGAAGGCCATAGCTCATTAACAGCTTGGGATGCCTGATTGCCCAGCTTTTCTGCTTTTTGCTTATCTTAATCAGACCAGTATCTCAGGAAAAGTTCTGTCCAGAAAGGGTTATAAATTCAGATAATAAAAGGCAAACCAAAAGGAACGTATATTTCCATTACAGTAAGTCTGAGTCATCCTGCTAAACACTTAATATTATTTCCTAACATCTGCTGGGCTGTTACTAAACGACCTGCGCACTTGTGTGCAGAGCGAATGGAGGTTTCATAGGCAGTTGTAGCTCTGGCATTTACTTCTGTCAGCTATTTGCCTTCTCACCTTTAATAGTGTGCATTCAAAATAGGCTTAAATTTCGGGGTTTTTTACTTTTATTTATTTATTTTACTATGGTGTTCATCCATGTAAGAAGAAGGAAATAATGATTCCTACATATGAGCTTACAGCCCACCTGGACTTAGTGAAGTTTCATGCGGCTAAAGAAGTCACTTCTCTAGTCTAACAGCTTTCTCCCTGCTGAGTTTCAAAGGCCTGCTGCAAATAGTAAAAGTGTCAGAGTTTCTTATAAAGTTTGCAAGGAACATTAACAAAGCATCCTATAATTTCCTGGTAGGGAACTGTCCAGCAGAAGCTAATGTTACACTTAGGTTTTATTTTACACTTCTGTCAAGTCATCATTAACTCAACTTCTTGGTTTCCTTGCATTTTAAGATCCAATTACTAGAGAGATGCCTCTACACAAATTAAGGTGCAAATGAGACCATATGTCAAAGTCAATAGCACGGATTTTATTTAACAGTAAATGTGAGAGAAAGAGAAAGAAATAGGAAAGGGGGGGAGGGATTGGAGAGGAGAAAGAGAGTGAGAGAGAAAGATAGTGACCACCTCGTGGATCCAGACCATGTCCCATTGCCCTTCTTCTGGTCTTCTCTGTGACGGGGCTCCCACAAAAAAAAGTTCAGTGGGTTAATATACATTCAGATATACGTGGGAACGGCCAAGCACCTCCCCTGCAGTGGAGGGGAGAGTTTTACACTGTCTTTTGCAGCACTGAGGAAGGATCTTTTGCAACACTGTGTATCACGTGCAGTCCCCTGATGGAACGCCTCAGAAATGTGTCTGTGGGCTATGGCCTCCCCTCGCCGGACCCAGGCAGAGCTGATTTTCAGGACAGCTGCTGAGTTCAGTTTTCCGTGTGGATACATTCTCTTCCTGCAGCCTTCCTACTTCTCCTTAGACCTGAGATAATTGGACGGTAGTAACACCTTTAACTTACCTGAAATTCCCATCAGGTGACTTAACTCACAGTCCAAATTCCAGGAATCCAGAAGGCGTAGTGGGGGTACATGGGACAGGTAGAGGGGCCAGGTAGGGGGGAAGGGTTGGGAAGATAGATGGGGGATGGGCTTGAGTAGTTGCAGATAAGCACTTGCTTCCTTATACTGTTTGCTATAGTAGGCAAAGTCCTTCGGTGATCTTAACAGTGTTTAAGGCAATTGTGATCTTTAAGTCTTTTACACTGCATACTGCATTTAATTTATAGAATGCATATATAAAAATAAATATATATACACATATACATTTAGGCTTTAAGTCCTAAGTAAACTGCTCATCTTGTGGCGTATGCTTTCTGTAAGGCTGCTCTGCTCTTCTGTGTCAGTGCTGTAGCCATGTGCTCAGAGCTCCCACCACTTCCTGGAACGGCTTTGCTCCAGCACGACCTCACCACGTAGAATGCAGAATGTCATCACTACATGTGGGATGGATAACCCTGTCACAGGGAGAAGACTGCAGAAAGGGAGAAAAAAATATTGGGAGCATCTACTCAGGTGACCTAGGGAGACTATCTCATCATGCACCTCTTGCTGAGGCAGATTTGCAGTGGGGAGAAGAAAGCAGCCCATTAACTTTAGACACATTGCGAGCAAGTCTACAGAAGAAAAAGCACACATCATAGCTCTGGGGTCTCCTTGCAGAGGGGAAGCAGTGCAGATCTCTTTTGGGGTCACACACACCCACACTATTGATGCCTAAAGATTTTAGCTTTTTATGCTTTTTTCAGGTATTTTCAGCTTTGTGGACTGTTAATACGCAGTTATATAGCTCCTGGTATTTTTCCTACCCTTTCTCTTAGATATTAGATTAATAAGGTCACCCTTCTAATGCATACTTGGAATTCTGTTTAGTCATATTCTTAAGAAGAAGAAGCCTGACAAGGACATTTTGTTTTCCACCAGAACTTAGAAGACGTAACAAGAAATGGGACAAAGAAGCCCCTAGAACAACTTCAGTGAGGCAGAACCCAGGGGGAATTACCTAAACAACTGCTCTTCTAATTGGACAATATTTGTTAAATACGCTAATTTGTTAAACTTATAAAAATGGTAGAAATCCGATGCCGAATGTGCCCGTGACAATGGGGGCACCTGGAAGCTTTCAATAAAGACCTGCTTTTTATCTCACTATTTTAACACAAGTTTTTTAACACAAGCTTTTTAACACAAGCAAATTTTGTTTTATTTGATTTTAGGAAAAACTATGTCTACTAAAAGGGGCTAGCTGCAAGGTCCGTGTAAAAACATGCATTGATGGAAGCAGAGAGTCTCAAAATGGAAACACAGAGGAAGCACACCTGTGAATCACTGTAGGCATCAGCAGAAGAAAAGTTGGAAAGTCATCATCACTGACTAGCTGTTTGACAGAGATTGCCATTAAAGAATGAATGGTGATGAGCAGTGTCGGAGTGTGCCCTAGAGCCAAGTGTCCCTGCAGCAGCTTCTAAATACATACAAACTTACTGATCTCAGACCATCCTCAAAGTAGGGTTACAGAGAGTGTGACAACTCCAGTCACCAAGTATGAATGAAAAAAAAAACATTTCTCAGATGTACCATAGGGCTGCTTCACATCACAAAGCAATAGCAATGATCTTAACGCCCTGCAGTTTTAAAAAGTGACACGGCTACATGACTGGTCTGACTAGAACATTTTACCCCAGGGAGAAAAATACCTTAAATCCCATATTCCTGCGAAGTACACATTGCCTCTTGATCTGGTACTAAAACTTTCAGGTCGTATCGTGCCTCTACTTTTCTAGGTGAAAGGTATTTTACTGATTTAAAAAAATAAAGGTATTTTCCATTTTAAGATTATTTGGTTCCACCATCTCTCAACTCCTTTATATTAGCGTGAACCAGGAGTAACTCAAAATTAATAACATTATACCAAATGTATGTTGTGTCTACATGAGACCTATTCTAATCATGTGTTTCAGAAATCTTAGAGTAATTTCAGGTCACAAATTTTTGGTTAACCATAAGCAATTACAGTTAGCAACCATTTTCAGCAAATAACTGTCATTAAAATAGAGTAACTAATCCCTTTACAGCTCTTTCCTATTTGTGTCTAACAGCCTATTCAAAATATGAAACTAAGGATGTCTGATTAGAGCAAGAAGTACATCCTTATTAAAGGGGGCTTAATGCAAAACACACGGAACCAAATCCTCTTGATCTAATGCAGTTTATTTCTCTGAAGCCTGGGGTCCTTATTGGTGTCTTCTAATCTGTCCTGGGAGAAGGACATGTATTGTCCTAGCACTAGTAGAAGAGTGCTTAGTCATCTTGATGGGAACGGCAAGTTCCCCTCATAAAAAAGTCCACAGTCTACAGCAGCATACTGGGGACGTGGAGAGGCAGAAGAGGGACAGGTCTTCATAGACAGTGAGACATGTCACTTTGGTCCCATGGTATGCTAGCTGCACACAGGATAAGCAGCTGGCAAGCAACACACATGTGGCACATTGCTCTGGTTCTTTCCCCAGCAGCTCATTTTGTAGAGACACAGTTCCAGCCTTCACCAGAAAGCCCGAATTCTGACCAGTCTGAAACCCACAGAGGCTGGCAGACCAGAGTCCCTGCTCAAGAGACTATCCTCTTTTGACTATTTTTGTAAAACAATATAATATAAATAAATAAATAAATCACAAACCCCAAACCAAAAAAAATCGAAACCAACCAACCAACCAAAACCCCAAAAGCACACACAAAACTCCTGCCAAACAGGTGTTCCTCTCTCCTCCTTAGCATTAAACTCAGCAGGAGACTGGAGCCACAGTTTTCTACACTCTTACGTATGTATTTGTCCCTTGTGGTCTGACTTTGCAATTTAGGATGCACTAGACAATATATTTTCCCTCAGTCTCACTCCCAAGGCAGCAATTTCTCTGGTGTTTGGGCTGTGCATGTGGGTGCTATGGCAGGAAGGCAAACTTGTGTCCGGGCATGAATGTGGAAGAGGGAGTTTGGCATCGCATGATTGTCACTGTCGCTATGTTGCAGTGATGTCTAGTGCGTATATTAGAAAGATGAGGAAACAAATAAAAGAAAAATATTTAACTATCTTTCCCTTCTGAACAGTTTCCTGCTGCCCATGAGGTCCCATTGCTCCCAATGAATGACCAAGGCTACCACACTTCAAAATGTTCCTGAGTCCTTCAATTTGATGTGGTTTTTCTGTTTCAGCAAAATGAGGAGGTATGGGCCAGTTAGGGGAGGGTTGGAGAGGATGATAAAAAAAATTTAAAAAAAAAAAAAAGGAGAGATGGAAAAAGAAAAAAACTAAGACATTCCCCAGGGCTCCGCTGACAGTATAGTGAACTTACTTGAAGGACTCCCATTGAATACAGTGCAATTTGGGTCAGTCCCCGTCATGCACCATGGAGGTTCTGCAGTCCTTGGAACTCAGTATTATTTCAGTAAATCTATTAATGACTCAGTATTATTTAAATGAATCTTTAAATGTTCAGTTGTGTTATTATTTAGATATTAATATTAATGTATTATTATAATATTGCATTTCAAATAAACTCACTTTTAATTCAAGACTATACAGTCCAGGTACAGGAAAAAAATTGTGGTAGGTGTTCAGTAATATTTTTTTCTGTGCAGCCATTCTATAGAGTGCATTTAACTGTATTTTGTGTATTATTCTTAACATGCATTCACAGTAGACAGCAAAGCAGCAGTTATCGGGTATGCTGTGAATGCATATTAACAGCAGTACCTATTTGCATATCACGGATCCATAATACAAAATGTGTAGTAAAATCTGTATGGAAAGCTATTATGCATGCACAGTAGAGGCTTTTTAAACCTTGATATCTCAGCTATTTTGTTTCTCCACAATTTATCTGAAAATATTAAAAAGGTCAAATGATGGATTAGGAATGTGCGAAACTGTAATATTACTCCTATAGAGGGAATCATTCAACAGAAACTAATTCATTTTTGGTTTTAATAGCAGTATAAAAGCCATTCAAAAATGCATTTGAGTTGTTTAAAAAAAATAACCGCCTAATTCAACAATAGAAAAGGATGGAGAAAATATTTTCATGTATTTTGGACGCTGTATGATATAACTGAAAATTTTGTTGGTCCTTACCTAAACACAGAATAATTACAATGTCAACCTTTCCTTCAGTATCTCACAGTATTTTTAGTATGTATTGAAACAGTGTTTGGTTACTCAAGGACTTTTCATTTTGAGATTATCATGCATTTTTTAATACTTTGAATATGCAAAATCCTTGAAGAGGTTGACAACCCCTAGAACCTTTAACAATATAAATCTTAATACATAAATTGCTATTGAGGAGAATGGGATTCTACCCTCTCCTTTGTTACACAGATTGTAATATTTGCAGTAAAAATGAAGCAAATGCTATGAATAGTACAGCACTTGCTTTTTTTGAACAATTTCCCATAAAGTTTTAACGTAATTGTCACTTCGAATACATTTTCCTTAAAAAATAAGAACTAAAAAAAAAAAAAAAAAGCCTGTATTTTGTAAACAATGAGTGACCTGAATGTCTTACTTCTTTAAAATAAAACAAAAACCAAAAAAACCCACAAGGTTTGGGGTGAGGTTCTTTTTAATGAAAGGCTCTAAAATCATTGAGCACATACATATAGAGGTATAAAACATGGTCTTCCCACACGTGTGTTGTTCTGTACCGCAGTCTTATTTTTTGTTCCCGTCTCTAATCAAAAAAAAATGCCCAAACATATTTAAATGAAACTTTGTGAAAAAAAAAAAAAATTGGATCAGGGCTGAGAACATTAATGCCAGGGTTTGGACCAATGTGAATTAAAGCAGATGAATTATAAACCCTTCAAAACCAGGATTTATAATGGAAATGCTGACACGGACCCGTAACAATAGCAGCTCTGCCAGGGATTATTTTAATACTAAAAGCATACTCAGTTGCTAATTATTTTAATATAGAGATTATTTAGTTACAAAAAAGCAGTGATACACTCATAATAATGAAACCAAATTTTTTAAAAAAAAATTTTTTAATTTTTTAAAAAAATGTTTCTAAGATGACACATCATTCCCCCTGTAACTCTCTTGATATCGCTTATATGTGACATGCCACTCCTTAAATTAAGAAAAAGCACAAACCCCTAACACATGAAGGTGGAGTTTGTCATAAACTACATGCAAGGCTGAGCTAAGAGTCTTTGTCAGCTTCATTTAACAGTGTTTTGCCTGTGGAAAGAGACAAAAGGGTTAAAGGAGGAAGAGCAGGGAGCACAGGAGAGGCAGCTGACAGGAGAAACGGGCATGAAGAAAGGAGAAGCTAGGTATGAAAACAGAAGAGCAGTGGGAGATTTTTAGGAGGTTTCCAAAGGGAATAACTCAGTTTTTAAAGAGATATTGTGAAAACATTCATGAAAAGGCCAGGCAGACTAAGAAAATATGACAGGGGCCAAACCCTTCGAGAATCCTAAGTTACACTTGTGAGCAGGTGCACCCCAGTCACATTGCAACATGCCAGAGCAGGTCAGGGACCAGCGAGCCCTGCCACATGCTTCAGAAAAAAAAGGCATGATTTGTTAAACCTTCATGCTGTATGTCCAGTTTTCTACAAATGCCTCTTTTATTTTGAAATGTCAAAAACCACCAAGGGATGTGAGGGAAGGATTTCTTACAGATGGCATGAGGTTTGCTCCTATTATTCTGTGCTCTGGGGCAACAAGCTGCACTCAAAAAAACCCCACACCCCAAAAATCACACCCAGCAGCATCACACAGAAACTACTTCTTGTGACTGTGCTATGGTTATAGCACCAGCATTACTTCCCCATTACTGCCTTCCCTTCCTTGCCTTTTCTGTTTTGTCCCTGGGTACCGGGTGCACTGGAGGGACTCAGACCAATACAAGACAGCATTTCTGATATAAACAATACCATATTAACAACCATAGGGCAGCTGTACCTGTAAGCAGGGATAGCACCAAATGCTGGCATGTCTATCCATGCAGCTAGACTGCTAAAAAGAAGCAACTACAGTGGAAATGCACCTACTGTATGTGAAATGCTGGTGCAGAATATTTTCTTTTCTTTTTTTTTCTATCAGTCT
Source organism: Cnemophilus loriae (assembly GCA_013397755.1). Lineage (NCBI taxonomy): Eukaryota > Metazoa > Chordata > Aves > Passeriformes > Corvidae > Cnemophilus > Cnemophilus loriae. The sequence continues at coordinate 39,729 of VZTF01000259.1, read as the reverse complement.
AACCTTCTGTGTTGATACATGAATGCTGGTACCCACTTAGAGGGATGCCAGATGATCAGTGCAGAATGAAGGTCCCAGGAGAAAGGCTCACGTGGTTTTCTCTGCCCTGTGACGTCACTAGCAGATGGCATGGGTACCAGCTCTGGCAGTTGGCATCAATGTCACTTTTTAGAGATCAATGAGATAGTGCAGATATACACAGATCTAGACTCCAGGAGACGATGCGACATTCAGACTGAAAAGATCTGGAAGGCAAAAAATGAAAACTGATTGTTGAATGAAATAAAAAGCTAAGGTAATACAAATAAAGATATATTTCAGTTGGTGTTGGGTGTGCATGCAAGTGTTTAAAGATACAGTATCATTGTTTTGTATTTTGTGTATGCTGTTTGCTGTCTAATAACTCCTAACATTTTATTCTTCTGATGCAATTACAAACTTTCATTGCTTTTATGTAATACTGCAAGTATGTAGACAATACTGATAGAGTTAGTCTTTGATTGGGATTTTTGTTTAATTTTGTTCTGTTAAAAAGTCCCTGCATTTACTTTGCTTGTCTCTTTGAAGTCCATGGGATACAAGCTTTTGCTGCTCCCAAACTGCAAACAAAAGCAAAGTAATTGGGAAAAGGAAATTATTTTTCCATTCCAGGCTGGATTCTGAGCACACGTGCAGGATTACAGTCAGAATCTACAGACCGCTCCTGTCAGCTAAGAGCTGGAGGAAGACATCTGAGCCTCGCAGAACATAAATACTGCTATAGCGTGCAGGGAATTTTTCACCTCCACCCTCCCCCCCCTCAATTGATGGGAAAGAAAAAAAAAAGGAGAAAAAAACAAGAAAAAAAGCAAATAAGTTAATTCTAACTAAACAGATAATATCAAATAGAATTTTTGCATGAAAAAGGGAAAAAAAAAAGGTAGGGGGATTTTACTTCCAAACTCTAATCTGAATACGTTTAGGGTTAAATAATTCTGATTTTTATCTTAATATTAAATAAATATTATGTGATTTTAATACAAATAATTAGGAAAAATGATTTGATTTGAATTATATTACTAACTGAGTAATTTGGGGGGTATATTCCATTATTTTTTTCTTTTCAGCTACTGTAACTTACTAAAGTTTAATATCTTGATCCATAAAGGAAGAAATGTGGAGGGGAAAAACCCACAATTTTGAAGTATAAGTCAAAAACTGATTTTAAAGTATTTACCATCAGGTAATACAGATATGGCACTTTTTCAGTTTTAAAACTGCACTCCCTCTTCTCATTTTTCCACCCAGGGGAATTTGGATTAATGAAAATTCTGTATTGGTTAATCACGTTTTGCATTTCTTTGAATTCCATGATGGTGAAAGTTTGAATGGTTTGTTTAAAAATAAAATAAATGAGCAGGAAGCTAATTGTACATTTAAAATATCTATTTACTCTATATTTATCTGTGAGAAATGTGGCTTTTTAGTTGCAGGGTCAAATGTTTCAAGTGATTTTAGAATTATCAACAGCTATTATTTTTTAAAAAGTGGGCATTTGCAACTGCCATTTTATTCAAAAAATATAGATCGAGCATTTATACACACACGCACACACTCTCATATACAGAGAGCTTACACACAGACACAAATAAGGTGCATGAGGCTGTCTGTGTGAGTCGGGAAACTTTAAAAATGGAAATATTTAAACATTGTGCTGGCATTCTTTCAGGTAACTTAAGATTATAGAACCATGTTAACACTACCATTTGATGAGTCTGTTGTAATGCCAGAATCCCAGATGTGTAGAAAGTTTCCCAGAGAAAGTGATGACCAAAAGCAAATGAAGAACCCAGAAAGCTTTTCAAAGCAGATCATCCTCCGAGGAAAGAATATTAAAAGATCTCCTGGAGAAGACACAGAAAAAGAAGAGGAGGAGGAAGAGAGAGAAGAGGAGGATGAGAATGGTTTGCCGAGGCGAAGGGGCCTTAGGAAAAAAAAGACGAGCAAGATAAGGATGGAAAGGATTAAATTCAGGCGTCAAGAAGCCAATGCTAGAGAGAGGAACCGTATGCATGGCCTTAACGACGCTCTGGACAATTTAAGGAAAGTGGTCCCTTGTTATTCTAAAACACAAAAACTGTCCAAAATAGAAACTTTAAGACTAGCCAAGAACTATATTTGGGCTCTTTCTGAAATACTGCGAATTGGCAAGAGACCTGACCTGCTCACCTTTGTCCAAAACTTGTGCAAGGGTCTGTCCCAGCCAACTACAAACTTAGTGGCGGGATGCCTGCAGCTGAATGCCAGAAGTTTCCTAATGGGCCAGGCAGGTGAAGGTGCCCATCATACCCGCGCACCCTACTCCACCTTCTATCCTCCCTACCACAGCCCGGAGCTTGGCACCACCTCAGGGCATGGGACTCTTGACAACTCTAAGTCCATGAAACCATACAATTACTGCAGCGCTTATGAGTCCTTCTATGAAAGCACTTCCCCTGAGTGTGCCAGCCCACAGTTTGAAGGTCCCTTAAGTCCTCCCCCAATTAACTATAATGGGATATTTTCCCTGAAGCAAGAGGAAAGCTTGGACTATGGCAAAAATTACAATTACGGCATGCATTACTGTGCAGTGCCACCCAGGGGTCCCCTTGGGCAGAGCTCGATGTTCAGGTTGCCTACAGAGAGCCACTTCCCTTACGACTTACATCTGCGCAGCCAGTCTCTCACCATGCAAGACGAATTGAATGCAGTTTTTCATAATTAATGAGGAAAATGAAAATAAACAGTGGTCATTCACCTCCCCATCTAATTAAGAGCAAGCAGATGCTTGGGAACTGTGTAATTGGCACAATTCTATTTCAAATGTTTACTAGTTCCTAAAGTGTTTCAACTATTGTGAGGATTTTCTATGTATTAATAAACCCTTTTTATGATAAGTATTTTTTTTGTCTGTAATCACTGTGAGAATGTTTCCTCCCAGAGGTTTTCTCCCTCTTTTTTAAATTTTTATTTCCCTATTTGTTTGATTTGTTGAGCAGTGTGTCTGAACAACATTACTGAAATAAAAGCATACACACTGTGTAAAGTCGACGTCTATTTTGATTGTATAGTAATTACACAAATGCATGTTATTGAAATCAGATTAATAAAAAATATGTATTTATAATTGGTAGAAAATATATATTATGTATTCAAGGAGAACTGGATTAAAAATGTTAAGGTCTTCAAAGTAATTATCCAGAACTGAGATGGGCCTGCAATATGCAGAGGTGAGAGGTCAGCAATATTGAAAGCTATGCAAAAAAAAAGGCAAACAAACAAAAAACCAAAATCGTTTTTGGGTTGTTGATTTTTGGTAAGCTAAGGAAAAACAGTGATTGTCATTGACATTTTTCAGCCTGACTTTAGTGTGTTGCTGACAGTGGCCACATGACCATATTTAGAAGATGTTGTCAAAAATTTGCCTCAGTTATTTTAACCATATATAATCAGCACTTTTTATTTGTATTATTATGACTTCAGATGTAAAGGTTTGTTATAAAAATGTATAACTGTGATTTCTCACTACGTACTTAAAATGCAATTAAAGATAGATGTTTCCACTTTTAAAATACATCTATTAGCTGTGATACTGTATTTTGTCTGATACTTATTATTTCACAGTATACAGCTGCCTTTGCTCTTGCCTACACACCTTTCTTCCCCGGACACCCATAATGCTCAAGCCTGGGGTTGGAAGTCAAGAATTATCAGGGTGAACCTCATGCTATTTTCAGAAGGATGTATTAGTGATGCAGTAGATTCAAAATACCACATAAATAGCTGTGTGCTAAATGAAACACAGATTATGGGAAGAAGGTAACTTTATATCTCAATGAAATGCCAAATTTCGTATGAGGAAGGGCCCTCAGCTGACACACGGGACACTAGCTGCTCCTCCACCTCTGGCTTGTGGGGGAGTGACAGGACCATGAGAATGATAAGAACTTCAGAGAAAAAGAATTCCTGGACATTGCTAAACTTGGTGTTGAATGAAAAAACAGCACCAGTAAACTACAGATGTGTCTGCAACCCACAGCTACAGAGGTCTGCACAGTCCCACACACCTTGAAAGAGTTGAGCTTAGCTGAGCCTCAGTTGTTTTCTAACCAGCTAGAGCTATTTAACTATAAGCTCATGAGTGATAAAATGAATGAACCGTTGATCTAAAAGCCACCAGTCTTTAAACCTCTGAATGAGCAAGACCTCTTTATTATGATGGATAAACAGCGGCTATCTGACAAGCAAAATACTCTGCTCTGAATGAGGAGGGAATACTTTTTTAAAAGCTGTATAAAAAGTGCAAATTCCACATACAAGTTCCTGGCTGAATCACAGTCTGGGTCACAGTTTGTTAATGACACATCAATCTCAGAGCCTCGCTTGAGTACACAGCTGGACAAAGAGAGGATGGGCCAATTTCTCCTGATAATTTGCCTAATGTCACAAGCAAGATTTGTTGTAAACAGTCTGCCCTGCCAAGCATTGCAGCTCCCTCAGGACAACCACAGCCTGACATTCCTCTCTTTTAAGTAAGACCAGGCTGCCCCCAGCGGAGAGGGGTAACACATCCCACATTTTGTATCAGGGTCTAAAGCTTTCAGGTTTGCAGAGGTAGAGGGACAAGCACCGGATTTTATTCAACCAGTATCCTCTCTAGGCACAAATATGAGACCAAAATGGAGTCTTTTGGAGCAGAGTCTTGGGGCAAGTTTCAGGGGTTTGGCTCAGGATCATGCCCTGTTTCCTCAGAGTCAGGCATGGACGGTACAGGTAGCTGTTTTCCACCTTGGATGAAAGGTGATGGTGATGACTGTCAGCTCGAAAGCATCCCCAGGTGTTCTGCACTGAATATAGGAGGGATTTGGGAGAAAATAAGAATCTAAAATAGATTGTGTTTGCTGTTACTCAGAATTAGCTGATATTCAGCAAGGCATGGAAAGGTGATGGGAGAGAGAAGGGGGAAGAAGCCAGTCAATGAGGAGAAAGCACACAATCTCAGGCACAGATTCTCGCACTCCGAGAAATAATAATATATAACAAGGAGCTGTATGCAAGAGGGCCCAGAAACAGTGGATCATTTGCGAGGGAGGCGCGCGCACAAATACCCCCCACTGAGCATTGGCAGCAAACTTATCTAACCAATTTTACTAAGAGAAGCCTCTTCTAGGAGGCTGAAAGTTCACCAAGTGCTTCAGAGACGCCTCACTGCAATGGGGAAGGGTCTTTGCACAAGTTGAGAGTGGTGTGAGGAGGCAGCTGTAAAGTCCTGCACCAAGAGAAAGAAATGCCTACCACAACACATCCAGCAGGAACTGAAGAGGTGTTCAGTCTTCAGGCTCTGTGATCTGGGGGTCTCCGTCTCTGTGGCCCTATATTAACTCAATAATGGGCCAGTTCCCATTTCACCTTCTGGAAGCAGAGACAAGGGAAAAGGGGGAAAAAAAATCCCTGCCAGTTCGGATCTTTCTCGCTCACTCCACGACAGATGGGGAGGCAGTTTGCAGCCAGATTCCCCCTCTGGTAGCTCAAGGCGAGAACCACGCTTGCTCAGGGCATTGCAACTTGGAAAGTCACTCCACAATAAATAATGGAACAAGTAATATAAAAATATTGAGATGACATAAAAAACCTCCAACATTCTCTTTCTAGGCGGATATGGATTATTTAGAGATATGGAGGTAGGAAACTCCCTTGAGAGCAGGCTCTCTTGCTCTCTTTCTTTTCTGAAAGAGAGCAGTTCTTTCATGCACACAACGAACATTTCTCTGCTCCTTCGCTGGCCAGACACAGAATGAAAAGGTGCTCAAAGCTCTGATATGATTTATAAAAGCCTTTGAAGACGCCTTATTTTAGGGAAAAAATCTGAGTACTAATAAAGGTCTGGTCCTTTAAAATCACAGGAATAAAAGCCAATGATTTTCTTACTCATTATCTCCACATTTTGAGGTTTGTCCCCTTTCAATCCCTCTCATGCAGCAAAACAAAACTGCTCAGTTCTGTAAGTCTTGTTCTCCTCTTAACTGCCTTCAATTTCTTGAGGATAGAATTCTATAAAAGAGCAACTGCTTCAGAAAAATTAGGTGAGAAATTTCTATTGTTCCATGTCCTCTAGCACAAAAATATTGAAACCTTCTGTCAGTTTTAGAGATGGGAACCCCAAAGCTGGCAGAAGAAGAGCTATTTCATATGTGGCTTTGTTACACAGTGGAACCCTTTGCCATTTATTATTTCCCAGAGTAACATTTTAGTGTGATTTTTTAAAAAGCGCTGTGCTTTTTAATTGTATTGGAAACACACTAATTATTTAAGAATGCCTGTAATGGTTCAGATTAACCATCCGTCTGAATCATCCATCTGACCCAATATCCATTTTTTAATATGAGAGCATAAAAAAGTTGTCCAAATGTGTCAGAAGAGGGCAAGGAAAATAATTTTATTTATTTATTATTTTATTTTTTTACTAATAAAAGTGCTGGAAAATAAACTAAATATAATGTTCCAGTCTTGTTGAAAACAGAGACGTACCTGAATTGGAAAAAGGGCCAGGAGGCATAACAGTGTACTGTAATGTCAGCACCCTTTCCTCTGCAACACTGGTCCCATCAGTAATCACTGAGTAGGATACACTGGGTAGTACTAGGCTGTACCTCTGAACTCTATGCCAAGAAAAACCTCATCCAGAGAACAATTTAAAACCAGTAGCCCAAGCCCCAGTCCTACAAATCCCAGTGAGATCACAAAGAGAGAGGGAGGGGCAGCCACTGCTTTGCCAGACCTCAGTGGAGATCTCAAACCTTCTCTGAATTACAGTAGGGATATCCTTGTTTTAGGGCACATCCTGACTTAGTCCCTTTGGGACTGTCTGCACTTTTTCATTTCATAGCTGTTTCTACAAAGATTTTTAAAATGTATGGAGATTGCACAAGCACAAACACGATGGGAACTTTTTTTCTATACTAGCAATTCCCTCTCCCATTTTTATCCATACTTTATTCTTCTTTCTCTGCCTTGCCTATAGGGCTCTCAAATGGCAGCAATTACGTGAAATGCCATCAATAAAGATGAATGAAATCCCAGCGTAATACATGGCAGAATCTTTCCTTGCAAAAGCAGAAGTAAAAAGTCTTTGCATGGTTTTGTTTATCAGATTGTGAATCTAGCTTAACTGTGTTTATATTTTACGGCCACAAGGTTAAAGCAGGTTTAATCCTGGTACCAAAATCCTGCAGTCTTTGAAGTATAAGTAGCAGATACAGTTCTGCTTTAGGCTGAATTGTCAGGAAAGCAGCTTTCCTTACAAAATTTTAGCAATTTTCGAATTAGGAAGAAACAAACAAAAAAATCCAACCCTCAGTAATCTGGCTGTGAGTCTGACCCAGAGCTGAACCATGGCAGTAGGTTTTGATTTTGCTCTGGAGAGACACAGATCAGCGTGGTGAACAGCTGGCACTGTGCCACTGCAGAATCTCAAGGGCAGACCTGTCGTATCTCACTGATACAAATCTAACTACCATACACAGGGCTGCCATGCAGAATCACACTCCCAAGCCTTCTCCACCACGCAATTAAATCGTCTCACGAAATTCTTCTATGCTATGCCAGAAGGATGGCATCTTTTCCTGCAGAGCTTTCTCTCTCATCTCAGAGGATGTGGAAGAATGAGCTAGGAAAACGGAAAGGCAGATTTGCAAGTGAAAGAGCTCTGGAGGAAAAAAGTTTTGTTTATTTTCTTTTTTTTTAATTCTATTTTGTGATGCCTACAGTGTGGAGTCCCTATGGTTCACAACTGGCTTTGAATTGGCAACAGCTGCAAAGATTGTTACAGAGTGGTAAAGAGATTTCCTCCCCCTACTTCCCCAAAACACCATTTCTTTTCACTGTTTCCTTGTCACTTGCTCCTTATACTTACACATTTATCCGTGTAACTGCATTACTTGCATTATTTAATTCTGTTCTTGCATGATTTACTTCTACACCATGTATGTAGAACGTATCTGGTTGTAGCTGAAAATCTACACTACTTCAGGAGGTTAAAAAAATATTTTCTGGAAAAAAGTGGCTCTTACGATTGTTCGTTTTTATAGGCTATTCAGTATATTCTCATCCTCACCCCAGTCTTGTGAACATTTTATTTTCTGATAATCTGAGGGTTTGCATTTCTGTAGGACATTGCTAAGCAGGTCTGAGGGTTTTCTCCCCTCTTTTTTTTTTTTTTTTATCAGAATGGATTAGTATGTGAAATAGTATTTTTGAAACTGATGACATTTCCTGATCTATATGTACGTCAAAATGTAAAATGTTATTAATTCTGAAGTGCTTGGACTTCTGTTTGCAAATGCAAATTCTAATAATCAGCTGAATTGAAGGGCCTTGTATAGATAGAGAATACAGGCTAAACCATAGATGATATCATAAATTTTGTACTCTTGAAAGCAGGAACATTAGGACTTGGGTCCACTCTTGTTCTGTTGGAATTCAGCAGATACCACATTGGAGTCTAAATCACGTGGGAAGATAAGCATAGCCTTATCCACGATGTTATTTATTTACAGACACATGAGCAGATGTATAATGCTTAGGTGCAACTGAAATGACATTTCTGTTGGGCAGACAGCTTGCAAACAAAGAGACTCTGACAGGATCCTCCTCAGAATCCAGGGAGAGGCCCACATGAATGCTAGTCAATATTTGCCCTGCAGGGGAAGAAGCGCCTGTAGGAAAGAAAAGCGTTGTCTAGATGTTGAGAACACCAGAAGCAGGACTACTGCTAATTTCAGTAATTAAGCAATTGAGATTGCATTCCCAAATTCTAAAGGAGAGTTCATGTCAGCCACAATGAAAAGCCCTTTCCTTCTGGATTTACAAGGAGAGTTGTTCTTGGGCTTAGCATCTTTGTCTTGGTAACAGGTATCACTTTAGAAAAGTAAATATTTTCCCCACAATAGGTATAACAACCATTTAAGTTCACACTCATCAGTTTATATACAGAGGCATACCTACACCCACTGGGACAGATTTTGCAGGTTTCCACCAGAAAGTGGGAAAAATAATTTGAATGCATGTAGTTATAATAATTTTGATGCCAAAATGCCAGAAAATTTATTAATGCGGTAAGACAGTAAGTGAATAGCCATTCAATATGTACAGCCACAAGTTCTCAGGTGTTTGGATATACAAATTTTCAGCCCACGGATTCAAATTAGCCATAACCATCATGTTCCCACAACTCCTAAATTTCATGTATTCTTATTCTTACTACACTCTCAGTTTTCCTCTTATTCAATCAAATAATAGAAGCTTAGCTAAAAGGATAAACCTGTCCCTGTGCCTCATCTCACACTCTCACTATAGGAGAATCTTAAGATAACTAAGCCCAGAAATCAGAATGACAAATATTGCAGCCACAGAAACACAGCCCTAACATAACGAGTGATGCAGGATGTGAATAGACACCACCAGAAGTATGACATCTTTCCTAGTGGATAGATGCAGGATGCACTGCAGCACCCAGCAGAAACACAGGTGAGGAAGTACTCGACTTCTGCGAGTTAAAAGCAACTTTGTGGTCACAACAAATTCAGCTAATTACCTCCTCAGAGACAGGCACATTCTATGTGACCTGGGGTGCCAGTCTGCTTTGCCTGAACAATGTGTCCCAAATACAACTCTGTCTATCCCCATTTTGAATGAGTTGGTTGCTTTGCACAGCAGGTCATCTACCCCATAACAGTTACTTTGGCCATCATGCTGGATTAACAACCACTTCAAACAGCTGAGCCTGCAAAAGATGCCCTAGAGGAGATTATGCTGCTGTACCATACATCCACATCTTACTTAATCACGGGTTCCCTGTACCCTCAGGTACTCGCACAGATGTCAGCACGTTCTGTAAAATGGTGACTCTGCCATGAGTAATGGTCTCTACCACAGGCACAGCCTTATAGAAAAGCTCTTCAGTGGTTCATTTAAGATATGCCTAGTGGCCTCCATGAGAGATTAACAGTACCTACAGCTTGAGTGCAGCATCTCACTGATACTGTGGTCATATTCCCTTAACTCTTTTTGCCATCCATTTGTTGGAATGTGTCCTCCCTTCAAATTTAGCATTCTTCTGGGCAAAAATAACACTACAGAATTATTTTTTAATATATTAATTATGTTTTTAATGAACCAAGGCATAAGAGAAGATATTTTATATGAGACAACACACATTTCTGGCAGTCCCAGACTACAAGCATACACTCACTAACATCCTCTGCCTTCTTAAAGTTGTCTGGGAAGAAACTTCTCATCCAAAAAGGAAGAGTTATTGGCAAGGAAGGACTGCATGCAAGGAGGGATATCTCTGCTCAGATATCCTAGATCAGTGTTATACCTGCCCTTTTTCTTCTGCAGGCCAATATGTGTGAAGGTAGTAGTAGACAAAATAGAGTCTTTGCTTGGTTTGTCCATTTCATCTGTGATTTACCCCAGTTCCTGCATCATGTAGAGGTAATCTGGTCTCCAGTTCACTCCATTGTTCTGTGACAATTTACTTTTAGATATCCAGAGAATTACAAAATAAACTCAGTCTCAAATTATAGTCTAGCGTTTACTTGTTTTAAGAAAAAATCTTAAGACTTTTTCCTAATTGTATTTAAACTTTACCAGTGAACATGATGCTGGTTATTAAAAAGTAATTCTGGATAAATTAGCTTGCAGCTACAAAATTGATGTAATTCATTTATTACTTGCAGCCACAAATCAAAACATTGTTAACACTGCTACATGCAATTTAATATGCACGGTAAGTTTCCATATGGCTTCAGTTTTAGGTTCCCTGGTCACTACAGAGGCTCATTTACAGAATGGTCTGTAGGCATACGAAATCGTCTTCTGCTTACTGGGAGAAAAGCTGTTCAAGATGAATCCTACACAGGCACAACAGTCCGAAAATGTCCCAAACCACTAACACTACTTGGGATTATCTTATCCTGCCTAAGACTGAGGAATACCTACATGCATTCACAGAACTACAGATGTAACAAGTGTTTATTAAAAAAAGGCATCCGTAGCCAGAACTGCTATTTACCAGTTCATTCTCCTAACCATGAAGGCACATTTTTTAAAAGAACTGAGCATCCGATATCTCTTTCAGAGATAACAGGACCAAAATAAAATAAAATGTTGCAACATCAACTTTACAAATATTAAAAAAAGTCTACAAAACTTATAAACAACTGAAGAGCCCAAATTTTGACAAGGACCACCTGTAAGTGAGCTACTGCTGAGTTTTTGCATAATGTGCTCAGAGTTGTGCACTGTGGTTAGCTTGAACACATCAACTAGATAAAGGCAATATGCTGCATATACATTTCATTTTCAGTAATCTTGTTGCAGAACATTGTTGTGATTGAATGAGCAACAGTACCTGTTTTTCAAGTCATCTCTTACCTTCTTCAACTACACCAAATTCCAGCAACACCTAGCTTGTTGTTACTTAAGAAAGCCTGCTGCAGAGTGATTACAGTGGATTTATGCCTCTAGATTCAAATCTGATTGATGGATTACCTGACTAAGAGCAAGAGCAATAAACCGAGTCCTTTCCAAATAAGACCAGGCCATGAACACCAGCATCCCATGCCACAGTTCTGTTCATTAGATTGCAAGCTTGCACAATATTACTTATTCCTTCTCTCTTTCTCCTTCTTGAAAAGACGCATTAATTGAAGTATATATTATAACCAAAGCAAGATATTTCAAAGCATTTTTGCTTTGTTGGAAGTTTTCTGATCAGCTTTGTTAATGAAATTGTCAGAGGTTCCCAGCATGCTTTCTCTTTTTCTTCAAACTGGCACCAGTTATGGCATGGTGATCAACACCAACAGTAAATAAGGCCAAAATCACAGAATTATATTTTTTTCATTAACAGTACTTGCAACTGACACTTGTTTGATAAGTCAGCATTGGTTTTGGATTGGCATTGTTCATCCGTGCCTGGATATCGTCGTGTGGGTGTTGATGGAGTAGCTGCTGCTTGTTCCAAGGGGAACCTTTAGCTCAGGAACCTCTGGCGGTGCTTCTTGGCACCTCGCAAGCCAGCTCTCTCACCTGTGCGATGGAAACACAGCCACGCTCACACCGAGCTAGCTAGCTCAGGCGTCACTGGAGGCAAAATAGTTAGAGGTGACCCTTGAATGGAGCACCGAAGTTTATTTATCCATCTGTTTCAATGCAGTCCAAAGATGAGAAGGAAGCAAGAGAGGCAAGAGACACACTTCCATTCGGGGTAGACTTATAAAGGGGTCCAGGAGGGAGGTGGGGTAATACAACAACAACCAATGGGGATAAGGAGGGGACAGAGTGAGGGCTGGACTACATCCTCTTAAGGGATACAAGGGGCCAGTCAGACAGACCGAATCTCCATAGGGTCACAAGGTCAGTGGGGGAGGCCTTTCTCACTGAGGTAAAGGGGAGTCTTGCACTTTGGAGCCTGCCCACCAGCGGGCCCCCTCTGTACCTGGGCTCTCTGGCCCCCCGGCCACCACAGCTGCTGGTTCAGCCGATACAACACGTGGATTCCACTTATATCTGGGAAACAACATCCAGCACAATGCCAGTTATATCAAAACCCAGAATAAAAAGGCATGGAGGGCTGGGGCAGAAAAAGAGACTTTCACATCCTGAGACCACAGTACATCAAAGTAATAGCCTGGAAGCACTCCAGGCTTATCAAAGGCAATGAGCACAACCAGAATTAGGAGGTCAGGCTTATCAAATGTCCACGGAGCTACTCAAGAAGAATGATAAAGAGGTTTTTGATGACTGTTTATCAGAGACACATTTGAGGCATCATTAGCTGTTGGTGGTTCAGAGTCATCGTTATCAGCACAGCCCCTCTCCTGGAAAATATCTTTGCCAGACCTCTCCTGGGCAGCAAAGGCATCAGCAGCTGCATGTTGCAGCCAGGCCATCCACAGATGAGGAAAAAGCATCAGAGATCAAAGCACTAACAATGCTGAAGCCCTGATTGTGAAGGGGTTCAATAAAACAAGTCTCTGATCTAGGCTGTTCTAGGATTTCAGGTTATTTTGACTAACTTCTGACCTACACTTTTGGGATGACCCCAGACTAGATTGCTGTGAAAGAAGTGAGACGGAGGGAAGAAAATAGAAGCAGGAAGCCCACTATAACTTAATTTTTACTCTTTCCAGCACTCCCGACATCAATAAGCCCTGTCCACCAGAAGGGCATCACAGTGAAGAGAGGGCTCACAGATATATTTCACTGCATTTACACAACGATTTCCTGATATGGGAGGGAGCGGGGGAGCTGCCTTCTTTATTTTAGTACTGTCAACTGTTAGTACAGAGAGTCTCTCTCTGGTGTTATGTTCTCGTGAGCTGGCAGATCTGTCGGGAATATAATGAAGTCTGTTCATGCACCTCCATTTCAAACAACTTACTCCTCACATGCTCCCCTGATTTTCTTGAGGCGTTAGGACCAGTTGACTATGCAAATGAAATAAGAGAATGTAGAAAATTAGTTTGACACAAAGGGAGATTCTGGCAAATGCCACCACTTCCTCCAGGCATAATGGTAAGAGACAGCTGCTTCTGCCAGCCCAGAAGCAGTAGCTGAGGGGGCTAGCACAGCTCTTTTGAAAATCTTTAGTCCCATGAATAACTAGGCAAAGGCTGCATATACTTACAAGGGAGGACCCCCAAATCCAGGGCTTCAAATCTTGCTCTGCTGTTCCATGTCATCATCCACTGTAAATGCATACAAGAGTGATGTCAGATGACTTTTGTTGAAGTTTGTGAGTATATTGTCTTCAAGTCCTTTGTAACAGTAGGAGCAAGACAAGAAATAGACTGTGAGAATGTGAGAAGCATTGTCCTTTGCAATTTCTAAAAGTGCTATTTTAAGAATACAGTTATCATTTTTGGAGCAAGACATTACTTTTTGGATCAAACATTTTGATATATGAACAACCCCAATGACTTTAGAATAAATAATCACAAAAATATTTAATCACTGTACACAATACTATGGTTTTATTTTAAATTTTCTTACAGAGTGATTCCCTTGAGTAATTATCGTGGCAATCGTAACTCTGATGATACATGTATTTTGTCAATCTGTCTAATAAATAGTAGCAGAGTACTGTAACTGACATGCATACATAAATATTTTAGGATTTAGTGATTCTTAAATTGTTCGGAAATAGTTATAGTAACCAGTAAATACTGACAATTTTCTTTTACCTCTAAGAGCATCTGTCACTTGGAGAACTGTCACAATGCTTAGAGTACTACTTTGTGGAAAAAAATAACACAAATGTTTATTGGTAGTATTAAAGGAATGGCTTGATGTTTCTCAGCTCTGAGCAGAATAGCTGTCTGGAGGGCCACATGTTATGATCAGCACACAAATACAAAATAAAATCCTGCCGCAGGGGAGACCTTCATTTTGAACAAGGGAGAAAACAAAATTCTCAATATTAAATTATTAAAAGCGTACCATGTTGGGAAAAAATAAAAATGGACATTTGTGCACTCACCTCCCTGAAAGGATAGGGACACATGATACTTTCTGAAGTCTCGAAGTTAGCAAGTGGTAAATAAAATTCACATTTTCTGATTTTTCTATCCTTTCCTCAGCACTTCCCAGGAAATGTGATAAATCTCAACTGAGGTTAAGTGTGCTCGCCAATTAAAGGCTAGATCACTTTGGCAAGATTCTGCCCTCATTCCTATCAGCAAAACTCCTTTAAACACACTGGATTTACTCAAGTATTAATGGGGATAAGAATAAAAACTTGCATTTAATTCTGCCAAAGTTCAACATCCTACACACTTCTACCCAATAACAAATCCAAACATCCTGCTCTTATAACATTCCCTCCTTTTTTCATTTTCCTCAGAACACTTTGTATTTGTGAGCTGGCACCATCACTACAGTTTAAATGCATAAGAAAACCAAGGATGAAATAGCTGTCCCAAGAAGTTACAAACTGAGCAGAAACCTAGTGATCCACTTCCTAAACCAAGCTGAACCCAGATTCCTTAAATCAGATTTCAGACATGTGACTGAGCTACTTTGGCTTAATGGCTGCCGTGCATCAGCTGAGCCCTGATGAAAATAGTTTAAATTAGCATGTGCTACCCTACATTTGCAACAGCTCAGCTGCTACATAGGAACTCATTAAGCTATGGTAACTTGCTCAAGAGTCTGAAACCTCAATCTGATGCTCTACCCAGTGGCCCACATAACTGTCCAAATCATGCTCTCTGCCTCCATGCCAAGAAACCTCCTGAGCCCATCTTTCACTAAGTAAGGATGTGCCCAAGAAAATAAGCTCAGTACAATTTTCCAGTGAGATGCTTCAGAAGAAGATTTATTCAGATAAGCAGCTAGATCTAGATCTCTCTGCAATTCAGATAAACTTCATGGATGGTACTAGGATTTCTTCATGTCCTGTCTTTGTCATCTGTTTTATATACCATGTTTTCTTCTTCAGCCCAACAACAAGTCTTACACTATAGATTCCTCTTTCCTTAACTATTGTAATTTCTCCTTGTGATCTCCTCAAGATGTTCTCCAGAACACTTCAAGCAACTGCTTTTTCCTAGGGAAGAAAAGAAAATTTAAAAATATATACATACTGACTCCTCCTTCATTTAGAAAACCAGCTTCAAGCTATCTCCGTTGTTCTCTCTTCCTCTCTAAACCATCTATTCATATATTGTCTATTAGAAATGTAGTGCAGCAAACTTTACTTCAGCTGGTGCCATGTGAGATGCACATCCTGATCCTTGAGCCCTCTTATAGAAAAGAGGGGACGTATTCATTCTTGCTTACTTCCTTAATCTCTTTTTTGGAGTATTGGAAGTGTATCATTTATTAAATATAGGATACCGATCACATTAAAGTGTTATGCAAAATTAATTTATATTTTATTTCTTGTTATTTTGCAACCTGTAATATCTACCAAGAGAAATATCTGTGAAGATAATTGAATTATATTAAATACTGAGCAAAAGTGAATATCCCAATATACCTGACCCAGTATAGCTCAGTATCTCGACTTTTGTAATGCACTAGTTTAAACTTTGGGGGAAGTGTTATCTCAACAATTATGTCTATAGGTAAAAAAAAATAGATTGAACTGAGAAATTTTGCATGTATATAAATTTACCAGGATAAGATTTGCAATTTTTTAAGTCAACTAGTGCAACAACAAAATCATATTTTGGAGTGGGTAGATGCAGGAAGACCAGTTACTGTCTGATGCCTCAAATTTATGCAGCTCAAAAAAAAGCAGGCTGGTCTTGTTCCATCTGGCAGTATTATCATAGCAATTTCAACAGGTAAATATAATTTCAGCTTTGTGCTGTGGCACAAAAGCATTGATTATCTGTGAGCTACCCCACAAAATACTATGATAATTCTCCTAGACTTGTGCCTCATGAGCTCATAAGAAACTGAAGACCCACTCAGCTTTAGGAGTACCTCCCAGGGCTGATGGCTGGGCTGTGCTAGCACAAGTTCTGCTAAGAATTGCAATTTCCTGACTGAGAGAAGAAATAGGAAATGGAGGATTGCTGTAGTTTTTTTCATCTGATTGGACTGACACCTTCCTTCTTCCTTAGCCCAGTCCCATGAGCTGTGCAATAATGTGACTCTGAAGGAGCCATGGCCATTACCATTCTTCATTTGTTCTCTCACCTCTCTGAGGGAGATGCCTCCTACTGCTTCTATCTATGGATTTAAGGGTCAGCCTGTCTGTTAAGGGATCCTGCAATCTCTCCATTGTCCTACAGAGGAGCCAGGAGGCAGCTGTCAAAATCTCTAACCAGGCAGCAATGGCCAGGGAAGAGGCTGGCCCCAGGTTTGCTTGATATAGACACCAAATAGCCTTCCCTGGTGGCAAATTTTTCACATCATTGACAGGTTTTGAAGCTATATTAACAGCAAAACCTCTGGGAAAAGACAATAAAAACTTTGTCCTTTGGCCTCTCCATGAGGGAATCCATACTTTAGTTCAATTAGTAGATACTAGAGTGATGGAGAAAATGAGATGTGAAACCCTTTCAACAAAGAGGAAAGAGTATCTGTCCCTAAGTGCTTATGTCTAGATTCTATGCCAGGAGCAGAAAAGTGCACAAGTGAAAATGAACATGTTTTATAATAAAAAGGCAAATAGGGAATATTCACCAAACAAAAATTATTAGAATAGAATAGAATAGAATAGAATAGAATAGAATAGAATAGAATAGAATAGAATAGAATAGCTCCCCGTACTAAAAAATATTGCTGGAGACAAAATCAAATGCATCTTATTGCATTTTGCCAGAGCTAGGAAGAGAATAACTAGCTCATAAATTCCATCAGGAGCTTGGGGATTTTTGATATAATGAGTTTTACAGTTTCAGAGGAGACTGCTTTGCTAATAATTATGTAACAGTAATTAAATCTGAAAAAGGTTGTACTCTAACTATGTTGATTTATTGCAGCTCTAACAAAATACTTCTACAGTGTGCTTTGGAGCGTGCACCTCCTCCCTTCAGTTTTCTTTAAATTCTCACGGAGCACTGGGTCACAGATGGTCTGAGATGCGATATTTTCCCTATTAAATTCCTAATAATCTTTTTCTGAGGCTGAGTCATGGAAGCCTGGGGATTTCTCGTTTTAATTAGAAGGTTTAAGGAGCTAACTCTGTTTGAAATTTCCTCTTAGGAGATATGGGTGCAGGTGATCCCATTCAGAAGAATGACACAATATCAAGGCCAACATCTCATTTCCATATTAGATTGCATCTAGTTTGGCATAACTCCTGATCTGGATGCTGATGATGTGCTGCCCGAGTTGAAGGCACAACATTTCACCATTTGAAAACAGAATTATTTTAGGATTACGTCTGAAGACATTTTAGGCTCTAGCTGGATATTTCCTACCCTACTACCATACTCCATCACCCTGTGTAGAAACTATTTATAAATGTGGATTATTTATTAGTCTGATTGAAACAATTAGTCTATATCATTTGGAAACAGCACTGTTAAGGATGCTTATACAGACATACTATATTGTCCAAAGGGTTGATCCTCACAGTATTTAAGATATTAATGTTTCAGATTAATTTAGTCTGCACATATTGTAAGCTAAAAAAATAGAACACTCGCCTAGCAAAATGTTTTATGTACGATTTTAGCATTCACAGTGTGTGAAGAACAATGTCCCACCTCTGCCATCCAAAGGAGGTTATTCTTAGGCCCTCATAGCTGAGTTTGATCATTTCTTAGAATGCCTGTTGTTTAAAAGTTAGTCTGGTGTACTATTCACCTGTCCCTTGATAGTCTATTGTGAAAAAATTCCTACTTCTTAGAAGACAGCTGTTGAAGTTTCATCAGCTTACACTCCACAGCCAATTCCTGTGCTTTAGGAAAACGAAGAGCATCTCTTATTCTTCCAGCATTGTATGCAGTTGTCAAGAAGTCAGATGAGACATTATTTGCCTTTTATAGTACTAGGTATCTTTTCAGTTTTCGACAGACAGAAGTGACCGTGTTTCGCAAAAGTAAAAAATTTCACCCACTCTCAACTGCACCACTTACACATGCTAAAAATAAAATTTTATTGGAAGTAGTACCGCAGCGTATAGACTTGGCTGTGAATAAAAAAAATAACCTTTTCTACATTAAATCCTGCCAGTTGTGCCATCTCCATGAATGAGTTTTTGTAAGCCTGAAGCTTTAATTTTGTTATGCATTTTAAAAATACTCTGCATGTAATTGTTCAAAACCTTAAGTTGTCATAAATTGTTTAAAAGGTTTAATTTCTATATACAATCCATTCATTTGTATATGCAATTTTAATGCCCTAGTTGGTGAAATGTTCTAAAGATTTGGGATTTAATGTAATGACAAGTATTTCTCTTATGTGTCACAGAATCTATAAACAAAGGTACAGATTAGTGCTTTATACCGTTTTCCAAAGATCAAATCCATCCTTACTGTCTACAAATCACAGCCTGCAAATGTCTCACAAATAGGGTTACTCTCAGTAAAGTGCTACACCACTTGTGAAGGAGGAAGAAGCCATACTAGTTTATGAGCAAAAAAAGCCAACCCTTGCCTGGAATATGGTGAGAATGAAGAATTTGGCCCTACCCTAGATTGCACATAATATTTTGTGTATGAAACATCGATGTGTGAACTGCAAAACCAACCATTCTTCTGAATGCTCACAAACCCAGCTGATGCTGTAAGAATTGGCTGGATTTGTCCACTTGCTTCATAATGCCTTTTGTGAAGCCCAGGAAGGAGGCGGCTGGTGATAGCTGCCTTCCCAAGGCACTCCCATGGAAACAGCTTGGCCTCTGTGGTCTATTGTTATAATACCGTCTCTTGTCATCAGAAGGAATGTACATCCCATTCTATAATTCTGTGGAAAATCCAGTTGTGTTAATTTCTCCCAAAACCAACATAGGGAATCCTGCTTTTTAGGCCCCATTCACATAACACTTGAGACACAAAATGAATTTCTCAGCAGAAGGTCAGCAGAAAACATAAGCAACAACAGGTTTTTTTCCAAAGCAATTAGACTTCCACTTATTTTCTCCCCCTTGAAGGTCCAAACTGTGAAAACAACAAAGAAAAGTAAGTTTAAAATACTCAGTAAAGCAAAAAGTTAAAGTGCCAGATGAAATCATGTTCTGTAATGAGTTATACGGAAAATGTCTCTGAGTTCTGATTAATAACTGGGGACACCTAGAGCTGCTTTGGCTGTCTCAGCAGTACATGACTGGTGCATCAGGGTAATCTCTAATAACTAGTCTTTGACACCAGAATTAAGTCATTTTGCAAGAAAGCAGGTCATTAGAAGCTAAATTGAAATATAAGTAATACGATCTCTGTGGAGGATTGTAAATTAATTGGTTTTTAACAATAACACTTCTGTATTTTATTAAAGCAGTGTAAGAATTCAGAGAAGAAAAGAATGTAGCTGATAAACAAGGCAGGTGTTGATGATGCAAATGAAATAGATGACAGATGGTTAGTAGCACGATCACTCACTGTGTGTGTATAATGGATAGAGGTAATCAAATTCCTTTGTGAATGGTGACTTTCTTTACATCAAGAACTATAACTGTGCCATGCTTATACAGCTTCCTCTTAAAAATTACCTCCACTCCTTGTCATTATCCTGGGGTGCAGCACACTCATATTTGCATACTGTCATACACACACACATACAAAAAAAAAAAAAAAAAAAAAAGAAGAAGCAGCCAGGCATGCAAATAAAACCCCACCTGGGCAACCAGCTACCTTTACAAATTGGTAATAGGGCACTAAAGAAGCGTCTGCCATCGAAGAGCAGCTCACCCCCCAGAGCGGCTCAGGTGACCCCTAGTGTAAGGCTTTTCTCCAGCCCTGTGGATGAAATGTTGGGCTGAAAATGACCCCATGATATGGTTGCTGCCCCCCAAATGCCGGGTCATGGTAATGTCTTGGAGGGAAGGGACAAGTTACTGCTTTAGCAGAAGGACATGACTTCTTGCATGCTAATGGGTGCTACACTCAGTTCATTACACAAGAGATATACCGATTTTTGAGGGAGATTTATTTCATGGCACCACAGAGCTGTGCTTCGTGATTTGATATAGACTATAAGAGAAAATCACCAGGCTCTAGATGCAGAGATAGCACATCATTATATATCTGTCACACACGTATATATACAAACACACCCAGAGAAAAAGCAGAGAATGTTTGAGCCAGCACTTACTTTACAGAAAGCTGCCTCTGTTCTGAGCCAAGCAAGTGAGCAAAAGTAATTGATCAAGGACTTCAGACATCATATCAGGAGCCAATCTATTAGCAGAGCAGCTTCCAGGATGGGTACAGAACGGACTGCTGATGCAGTAGATGGGAAATGGTATCTAAACACATCACTTTCTTAGCACTCTGCATTTCATCAAAACAAAGATATGCCTTTTTCATGGAAGTAGTCTGCCCACACCAATGTTGGGAGAATGCCTGTAAGATATTTCTAGCATTGCTAGTGAAGCCAGGTTGACATTACTTCAGTCCTTGCTCTTTACAATTACGAGCATAACTTCGCTGCAGCACAGGAGTGATGTTGCCAAGGTGTCTTTAGGGCAACACAAAAGAGCAGTGGCTTTCATGGACTAGCACAGTATTTCTGTAAGAATAGGTTCTGCTGAAGCACCTGCTTTGCATACCCCTTCCTCACCCTCAAGAAACAGAAGTCATGCCTGCAGAGGGAAGAAGGGTAGCAGGATCCTCTGCAGCATCCCTCTGTCACAGCTAGTTCTACTAAACTGCCAAAACCTCTCCTAAACTCCATAACTGTTCAGCAGAAGGCTTTGTTTGCTCTAAGGCTAGAGCAATTTCAGGGTCACAGTGTCAGCTGCTTGTACCCGTCTCTGCCACCAGAAGCTGAAGCCTGGATAAATGCAGATCACTCACCATGCTTATGGAGATAAGCATGGTGTAGAGTAAATATTGTGCATGAAGCTAAATGTCAAGAATTCTAGCAAGCTTCTGTGGGGAGACTACAGATATAACTAGATACTAAAGAATGGTTACTACATCTTATATTGCTGAATCAAAAACTTCTCTCTATTAGATGACAGAGCACATTATTTAATACTTTTTGTAATTTATCAAGAACAGAGTTCTTAACATTGTTTTGGAGCAGAATGCTTTTTCCCCAAAAAGTTACATCTACTCCCTATTCAAAAGAAATTGTAGCAAGTTGCTGCACCATTAGAACAGGGAAGATAACGCATAACCCAGAGATTACTATATGAAATAAAAGACTGGAACTACGTTCAAGACCCTTTGATGTTCCAGTTTATTCATGCTGTATTTCTGTGTTATGGTTCTTTATTATTACAAAATTATTATTTTGGCTTATTCACTTCTATACTTATGACTGACACCTGGAAACAGTTTAACAAAGTTATCAGGGAATTTTATTATTTTTCCCATTTCAAAACTGCATATTATTTATTTTGTGGACAAAAATAGATAAAACAATCTTTAAGTTGTTAAAGAAACTGCATAAATGCTAAAATATCATGAGTATTTGGAAAAAAGAAAATGAATGTCATTGAATAATAATAAAAGAGCCATTTAAAAAACATTTTGTCACTGCCTTCAAATAATATCTGCTTAGGCATCAAATCTTTGTTGTTGCTATTGCTGCTTCTGTTCTTTGTCTGCCCTGCAGAGACAAAACAGCAAACAAGGAGCTCGGTTATTTCCTTCTAGAAGCAGTGTTGACAACAAACTGCAAAATATATGGGCCAGTGTATTTACCCTAACTATGTGTTACACCTAAGCTTGAATGAAAAGTTGTGGCAGGTGAAAATATGGACTGTTGCATTTTCACCACTAGTGGTGATTAACAGCTAGAGAAGGTATTTGGACTCCAGAATGGTAGGCTGACTTTATAAGATAATTTCTTATAAGGAAGATTTTTAGTGTAAAGTAGACAATACAGAAACTAGCAAGGAACTGAATGTGGGAAACATGCACACAATATTTTTACGATCACATTTCTAAGCCAAAAGATATTTTCAAATGAATGAGATCTCATATAGAGGTATTGAACTGTCAATTATTCACAAGCAAATATGAAGAAAGGTATCAGAACAGGTAGAAACTGTGTGTGACCATGGGTTTCTAAATGGCTGTTAAAAAACCATTCTAAAATCAGAGCCCTATGACAAGACTGGGTCTAGTGTACACCCCAAGCTAGGACCCCAGCTCAAACCTATCAAGCATTTGACTACTGCCTATGTTAAAATAGCATTTTGTCAACACTGTTTTGACAAACTGCTGTGTGGTCATTTTATACAGATGAGAGATCTTAGAATCAGTTCCCACTAGGGTAAGAGTCCTCTCTTGTGGGGACTGGAACTATTACATCTCCATATTGGTCAGAAGCTTCTTTAGGAGGCCTCACAGCTAGCTCTGTGTAATCTGGGATTCACATATCTGCCCTGGTACCTAAACTCACTGATATTTGTGAATAATTACCCACTTAACAGGAATAAGCATTTGAATACTCATTGATTTTAGCTGTTCCCTGCCACCTTGGGTCATTTTGACAAAGAGTTACAGATTTCCCAAAGCTGGCAACATATTGCTGGAGACCTCAATCATGCATTCCACATATATGTTAGCAACTGTACTACAATCTCTCAGCTATATTCCCGTGCTTCTTTCAGACCATTACAGAAAACTTGCATTGACTAATATGTTATATCTCACTCACCACCCCAGGACAGGTGTGTTAGGGAAGGGAGGAACTAAATTAAATTAAGACAGACTTCAGGTGAGTAACCACTTTCTGGCCCTGCATGTGTTGTGATAAGTGGGTCTTTGGAAAAACAGCAGAAATGCCAGATTAGATTTTGCTTCTTGGAATGCAAGTCTCTTCTGGAATTACTAGTGTTGGAAAGCTGAAATAGAGAAGAAGGCTAACAAGGAAAAGGTACACCCTTACAATAATTTGTTTCTTAGCTTTTCAAAATTCCTGCTGCCAAAGAGGATCTGGAGAAATAGTCTGATCATCACTTCTTCGAAAACCTTATTGTGTGGGGAGCTTGGAAAAGGAGCAAACACAGAAGATACAATAACAAAGATACCTTTCATTTTGCTGATTTGGGGAGTCCAAATATCAAAAGATTCCCCATAAATTACATGGGTCTTTTCTTTGAGCTATTTTTGAAGACGCAAGAGCTCACTGAGGTGAAAATAGTGGTCTGCGTTAGCAGACTTGAATGTGTCCCTATTCCAGTAAAAAATTAACTTGTATGTACACTATGCAGCAGTTGCAAGGATGAGTAGCTCTGCATCACTCCTCTGGACTGTGCACTCTTAAATGACAAGTAAGCATCAGTTTTTCACCTTGACCCCTGCCATGCCCATATGACTGGTTCTTGCACTGAAGCATTACCATCAAATTGGTCTCACAAGTGGTAGGTGGAAGCTAGGGTTTTGGTGAAATTTCTTGTGGCATTTTTTGTGCTTTGGGTTGTTTTGTTTTTTTTTTCTTGGTTTTGCTTGTTTGTTTCTTGGTTTTTTGAGATGAGAACAGCAAAAAAACCACATTTTCCTCAAAGGCTTCAGAGGATTTTTGGCTGCTGTGGACTGGGAGAGTGATAGAGCAAGGGGTTGAACATCGGGAGACAACATGAGACACAACTCTGTAACCCGATACAGGCCAGTGGAGGAAACTGGACAGAAAGAGCCTTTACAGCAGGCTCTTGGGATCTCCTAAAACTGCTCTATCATATTTTTAGAAGGAATTTTAAAGTTCCTAAATTGGATTTACTTTTTAAAGCTGTTACTGAGAAGTAAATGGCTTTTCTTTTTAGACGTCTTTTTGACTCAGAAAGCACATAATTTCTGTTACATTAACCTAATTTTGTCGCTGATATATTACATATGTTTGACAATGAACTTTCCAAATTTGTCTTTAACTGGAATTTTGAAATAGGAATCTAAACTTGAAAAGCTATTTGGTAAGGATTAAGCATTGCCTCTTCTGGTAGG
Organism: Cnemophilus loriae; assembly: GCA_013397755.1. Lineage (NCBI taxonomy): Eukaryota > Metazoa > Chordata > Aves > Passeriformes > Corvidae > Cnemophilus > Cnemophilus loriae. The sequence goes on along the minus strand of VZTF01000259.1, from coordinate 15,133 downwards.
ATCTAAAGACTCAACATGCCCTTAAAACTGCTGAGGGACTTCAGACAGAAAGTGGCATTTGCTGCAAGCCACACAGGATTTCAATGGATGAGGACAGAAAGGAATGTCTTCCACAGCTTTGGGGGAAAGAAAATCACCAAGAAAAGGAAGTGTTACAGTAAAGACTCTTTCCTTCCTGTGGAAAGGCAAAAAAAGCTCCCTATCCTTGGACATGTGAGAGGCTTTAATGAGAAAAGCCAAAGATATGGAAAAATGGACACAAAATATTTGTCATGAGCTGGATCTAAACACTTTCCAGTAAAAAACCCTGCCAAAGTAGCCAGCTGAAAGACTCTATCTGCTTCCCAGCAACCATGTCACACCAAAGGTGAGGTTAGAGGTACACAAGCCATAGAAGAAGTTCATCTGTTTCTGAGAAAATCTATAACCTAAAATTAGCAGTAGACAGCACAATCCAGTGATATGACATGCATATGTGATCCATGACATCCATAACGCAGTCACTCAAATATGTCATGGAAGGATTTTGAGTTGCTTTCACAAGAGCTTGACTGCTGCAGAGAGGGCAGCTGGAAGGAGTTTTCAGCATAAGTATTGCAATAAGGAACTGCACAGGAGATGAGATGGAGAAGATGCTGTGGGAAACACCCAGATAGCAGCTGGGCAAGAGACACATGATAAGCCCAAGCAGAAAAGAAAACACCTACACTGAAGTACAGTGATAAACATTTCAACCTCTGCACTTATTGATAATGAATAAGGACAAGTTGCACTACACCTGCACTGTTCAGAAATTTCTTAAAGCTAAGAAGATCCTTACAAACTGTATCAGAATGATAGCCAGCCAGCACGAGGAAATGTGAGCCTCTGTGTAACACAGGCACTACGCCCAACACTGTTGTGGCAGAGACTCACAATTCACAGTTCCCCACAACCATCTTCTTATCAAACTTAAAAATAACCCTCACTTTCAATATGAACACAATGCTCATCAGCAGTTGCTTGTAAACAACCTGTTGTCAAACAGAAACAATCAGTTGCAGCGGTACTGGACCTGCACATCCACATATGACTTTCAGGTGGCAGCAACAAGAAGTACTTAACCTACCTCCCTGCCCAGGAGATCAGCTCTCACAGACATTTCTGATTAAGTTTAGTTTCAGAGTCTCAATATAAACAACTGATAGAGTGCCCTCATTGCTCCGGCATTTTGATGAGCTAGCACGTCTTTCCACAGGAGACCCACAGTTGCTGAGATTGGAAGCTTCATGCAACTGAAGATCTGTCTCATATGTTATGTCTGTAATATGCAGCTACAGCCTCCTGGTGTAGACACACGCAATATCACTCCTTGGAGAACTGATAACACCCATGTGGTCAAATCATACCCAGTACCCTGTTTTCTGATCTTTATCCTTTCTGACACTGACATCAGTGTCTAACCTTGCAGACGCTGTGCTTTGCAGCCATCAGTTGAAGAAAATGTCAGTAGGTCACACTTCATTAGTGCTGCTCTATAATTTAACAGCAGCATATACAAATTAGATCTGCCTCCACTGTCTTTTTCTTAAGAGAGGTGATATTACTTTAATACTGTTTTCCAGCAACCTCCTTGCTTGTGGTCAAGGAAGAGTAGCAGTTACTAGCAAAAATATTTTCTTGAAATGAAAAAATAGGTTGCACTTGTGATAGTTAATTCGTGGAAGCTACCCTACCAGATATAAAATTTATAAGGAATAAATTCAATAGGAACCAATAAAAGGCTGTGAGATCTTCTAGTAAAAAGAAAACCAAGAGAAGAACATCAGTTCAGGAGAAACACAATTTTCCCCTTCTAATTTAGAGAAAGGTATGACTGGTTTTTTCCATGCAGAGGTACACCTACTTTGCTTTCTTTTCATCACTAGGTTCAGTAAATTTTCTTGAAAGAAACTGTTTTTATGGCCTCATCAACGACTTCTAACATTTACCTTTTTTGTAAGGTCAGTACAAAAGAACTCTGTTATATCATTTACATTTTTCAACTTTTAAGTGAGCTTCATTATACCATTTCAGAAAGGTGAGAGTCCCCTTCACAGTACTTTTAAGCAAAGCTCCTTTTTTCAACTAGAACATTTTTGAAAATAGGAATAGGGAACATGCTATTATGCCCAGTATGTTGTAATAGTGTTATTTGGGTTTGCTGGGTCTCCTCCCAGTGCTGGTCGACTGCAACCCACGTGGCAACCAGGACCAGACTTTTACAGAATAGTTCTTAGATAGTTTCTCTTGGGATTCTGCATCATCACATGTTTTTCAGCTGCTGAATATGACAGATCCACAGCCACTGTATATCTCCCAGATTTGAATCTCATTCACAGTTATAGCTAAGGGGGAAAAAAAGTCTTGTATCATTACAGGAAGATAGGGAGAAAAGAGGAGGAAGAGAAAATGCCAAGCCAGGAATGGGTGATTTTTCAGAGTCCATTTCAGTAAAAGCTGATCTCTCATAAATAACAAGATGAAATTTTTTGCTCCTTGTTGTCTCTTGGAGATCAACATTTATTGACACCAATTCCAGTTTTCACGTTCACCTAGTAAGACCTAAACCTCTTCTGCTTCAGCTGTCTGGTAGCCCACCTTGCCAGCCCTGACAACAAGCTAAGAATCTCCCATTCATTGTTGGAGGGGAACAATAACTATAGCCTGAGAAGTGACAGTGAGCAATTCAGCCCCTGGAAATACTTTAATTATAAGCAAAAACTTATTTTGTTAACTGCTTCAGCAGCTGAAGCACTTGACTTATAATTATTCACCGTATCTCATTTAAATACCTTATTCAAGCTTGTTGGATCAGGTGGCTGAGGAAGACTTAATTCCTCCATCACATGGTGTGTATATTAAGTCCTGATATTTGTCATTGTTTACATAACAGTTAGTGTAAATCTGGAAAAACTTAATAAACCTAGCCTTTTAGGACTACTATCCAGACAGAAGACAGCATTTTTTTAAATTAAAAACAAACCAAACAAACCAACCAAACAAAAAAACAACAGCAAAGAAACCCAACCAAAAGAACAAAAACCAAAACAAAGCTAAAATAACTTATTCCTAAGGACTAAGAAAATACCCAGTGTCTTTGGAAATGCTGCTCTGCCTCTCTTTCAGCTTATTACCAAAGCAGAGGAGATATTTTGAACTATTATCTCCAATGAGTGAATTGCCTGCTGGGGTATATAACACTAAAACACATTTCATTTATAAATGAAATGGTTTTTTCCAGCTTTCTGTCTTAAAGCAATCCCCATGCTCTGCTATCTTATGAAATACCAAGCTTTAACATGTTGGTGATGCTTTATACATACTGACACTTCGTTAAATACACGTATTGTCAATTGTGTTATCCCTGACCACATTATAATCTCTATTTACACCAATTTAATTGGTACTGCTGCTCAGCACTATCGGTACTAATAAAAACAACTAAAGCACTGAGAATACAGCAAATGTTTTCTCAGCTGAAGGTCACACTCTCCACTGACCTGCTCCTCCCTTTCTGTCTCTGAATTTAGGGCAGCATGAACGGAAAAGTACAAGACAAGACTCAATTCACTGCTAATTTGGTACTAGGCCACTTCTCAAACTCTTGCCCTGCTTTAATCACAGAAAGCTTCATGCACAAAAGATTTATGTGTAACTCTGTTGCAAGCAAGGGTCTACTCTGGTTTAACCCAAATCCCATTGCAGTCAGACCCGAGGCCAACCCTGAAAATACGTACCAAGCCCTTACTCTCTATAGCGCGTGCAAAATTATTAACCAACGCCAGTATCAGCTAAAGCTGCTTGAGTAGACGACCTCTAGGATTTCATAGGTAATAAAAGCTCTTTTTAGGAAAAAAAATTAAATCAGAGAAATAAGTTTCCTCACTATACTTTGTGCAATATTTAAAGAAAACTACAGAAATTGTACAATTCTTTATTAAATATTAAGAGGTTCTGAAAGAGCAGTTTCTAGGGGGCCCATTTAATTTCTAAACAGTCCCACTGGATTTCTTCTCTTCTGAATTCCGTAGGGAAAAAGAGATGAATTTGCATTTAACAATAATAAAAATCTGATAACAGGAGGGGAAAACATCTTGCAAGCTCTGCAATCACCTCAGAAAAAAAAAGCGTAAGAAGGATTATTTAAACAAAAATTAAGGACAACTCATATTTGAATATTATATCTTAAGGCACAGAGCCAAATGCAGATGCATCTAGCCATGTTTTGGACCAAAGCCAAATTCTCTCCATCCCAGTTGTTCAATTTTATAGTGAGAGAACAAAAGGGGGGGTTGATATAATATCATTTGGTAACCAATGTTTGGGGGCTTGTTAAGGTGCAAGTGAGGGCATTTATGTGAAAGTAGAGCATAAAATTAAAAGTGTTCTTCAAACCAAAGGATGACGTATGTCATGTAGCATTGTATTTTGTGATTATTTCCAATAGCAGCAGGGCAGCTCAGCATAACAATTTACAATCAAAGACCTTGTGTCAATCCTCTGGGTTTCACTTCACAACCATCTTGAGAAAAATCAAATCTAGATGTGACATGCAGTGACAATCCCAAATTTACTATGGCAATTGTGTTTCTATCTGCAGGCAAACAAACATCTACAACGAGGTTTTTATTCTTCTCTCGTAGCATTGATAAAATTAATTTAGCAAATCCCAGTGTCTGGGAACATTTACATGTTAATGTTAGGGTTTTGCTCCAGATTGCAATGCGTTCACTGGGCCCTTCATACCAGACACAGGAGAAGGGAAGCTGACAGCACTGGACTGGGACAGAGCAGAACAGGTGATTATCAGCAATGCCAGAGACCCATGCCCTCCCTCTCCCCTTCAGTCACGCTAACGTATTTCATGGTGTGGAAGATCACTGAGTGGGGAAGTAACAGCTGCAGAGGCAGTACCAGCCTCCACAGACCTAGGGAATATTAGCAGGTACATTAAGGCTGATCCTGTTATTAATTTCCTTGCTGTCCTCTCCACAATGTGAAACTCTCCCTGGAAGGGTTTTTGGGCAGCAGAGTAGAAGCTCTAATGGGTACCCAAAGTGACTGGGGCCAACTGAGGTGATAAAGAGCCTCTGTGCCCCCAGCCTGGACCTCCATCACAGTGACAGTTTCGGGGGGCTGCTCTTCCAAGGGCTGAAAAGAAACCTTTCTTCTCAATGCCTACTATAAAATCAACAAAAAGCTCAGTTAAGAAAGTAATGATAATCCTAGAGATTTGTAGCTGCAGGAAGTTGGACTGGCTGGTTGGAGGGAGAATAAAGAGCCTTTTTCATATATGGGATATTTACAGTGGCCAAATAAACCGTCTATAAGGGGAAATACAGAATCCCAACTTCCAAGTTCCAACTGGGGAAGCAATGTGATAGCCAGAGGGTAGGGACTGTCACTGGAGCATGTGTGGAACCACTACCCAGGGCTGGCTCTGACTCCAAATTAACACTCCTAAAGAGAAAGTGAAGGGTGAGGCCAGGCCATCCATCACTGCCATGGCCGTCCGTGATGGCCCAGGAACACCTGTGACACATCATCCCACACAGGCAGAGACAGCAATAGGTCTTAGAGGACCATTTTGAGTGCTCTCCGGGTTGTTCTTTAGCACAGTTCTCTAAGCCTAAATTCAGCTTGAGTACAGGCGGCTGCCTCAGAGTTGAAGTCAATGAAGTTGCACCCACCTACACCAGATCTGAATTGACTCTATGAATAGCTATGTACAGGGTAGGATATTTGAATTCTGTAGTTGCCAAAACCAGACATCTGTGTCAAAGCATTTGACAAGTGCACTGATATATGTCAGCGAATTGCCTGAGGTACTTGCTAAAAATCTACAGTAACTTTTTCATCCTGAAATACTTAATCTGCACAATGATTAGAAAATGGCTACAAAGGCAAGATGCTAATAAATGCCTGCCTGAGAATTTAACTGTATGCTTGTATTCAAGAAGCGAGACTGCAACTTAAATTTTGTTACATTCAAAAGAAAAAAACCCAAACAAACCCAGCAACATTCAAATACTGTACCTTCAAAAGAATTGCTACCTGACAAGGTGCTTATGGGATGGGACAAAATACTTCTGCAATTACCAACTCAGTCTGTAACCACTGCAGGAAATTCAAGATGATCATGATCATCAGTTCCAGAGAGCAATCTTTGTGCGATGTAACATTGATGGGTCAAGTGCCCTGTACTGTTTCCTAGCTTAATAATAGAGTTGCATGCCAGATTGCTTGAGGAATCCATATGCCGACATTCTGACTTGGTTGCCTCATCCTGGGCTGCACTGCTCATTACTAGTGTATCTGGATACCACATCCAAGCAAGAAAAAAAGCCAGATTGAAAAAGAAGAAAATTCCACTCTGTCTCTTTTTATCGTCAAAGGAACTGAGAGCTTCTAAGGTGTGGAAAGAACCATGAGAAAATTCTGTGGAAAGGAATACCCGAAACTGAAAGACATCACCTCTGTTTTTCAGGGAAGAAGGAGTATAGTTTGGATTCCCGAGAGACACAATGTATATGTTCTGTTTTGAAATGAAGATGCCTTCATAAGTAACATCAACAAAGAATACCAAAGCAGCCTATCCAGGTCTTTAATCATTAGGATTTGTATTATAAAGATACATATTTATCTTCCCTCTGGCATGAAATAACCCCCTACTCAGAATCGCTGCAAAACCACAGTTCTGGGTTCTCATGAATTAACTGATTCAACATTCAGGTAAAAAAACCACACAAACCAAAGCAATGACAACAACATTAAAAAAAAATTTTTTTTAAAAAGCCATCAGATATTTTGAACCCATCCTGAATAATTAAACAAATTGTGTAAAAATAAAAAGATAGTCACAGGGAATAATTAAGTACAGGAGCATATTTTATAAAACAACTGAGATAAGATAGTTGTCCAAAACCAAGCACAAAAGGCAGTTTTCCTAAGAATATGAACCCAGCTGAAAATAATTAGTTAGTAAATCTTTAACAACCCTGAGAAGCAGAGCAAATTACTCCAGTGCACTGCAGTTGTGACATGGCTGTATCCATTCTACATAACAGGTAGTAATACCTCTTCACAGCACAACAGTATTTGACATAAGTTTATGTAAAGCTGTATTGCAAAAATAGCTATATTTTAGAATTTACTGTAGCTTAAGCTATGTTACTCTGATGACTGCAAGATTCAGTTCAGTGATTTTATGCAATTGGCAAACAGGCAGAAACAGCATAATTTAACATTTATGAATTGCCAATTTCCTCATATAAATACTGTAAAGAATTCTGCAATTATCCAATTATCTAAAGATAGTAAATTGCAATTTGGAATGCTGCTTATTTATTAAAGTGATTTATAAAGGAACATAAGCACATAGACTTAAAGAGTCTAATCCAGTGACACAACAAAATGCTACTCTGCCTAGCCCAGGTGGTTTTGTAATTGTGAAACATTAGGGAATTTCTCTGTCTTTAATGGACCCCTAACTCACCCTTCCTCTTGAAAATGAACTATTGAGTTCTTTGATGGAGAAGTGCCCAGGAGGCCTTTCTAGAGTGAGGTAAAATGTAAAAAAGTTTAGTACAACTGAATTCAGCACCTTAATATTTGTGATTTGGGCTATCAAAACTATTCTTATCAAATATGTTATGCTCACTACAAGGTATTTAATTACTTTCCTTTCTCTTGCCTGCAGGCAAGAGCAACTCCTCTTTCCCCATCCCATTGCCAGGGCTGCTCAGAAAGCACTTGATTGAACAGCAAATCTAGAACATAAGAGCAGAGGAACAGGCAAAGTTAGCCTTAATTCACTTGCAGGAAGGAAAGTTTCCATATATGCAAGTAATTGTGCAAAGAGAAACCACTTGTTTCCTGAAATTTGACATTCGCTGTTAAAGTATGGGATCAAGCCCACAACTTGGAATGAATCAACAAGCAGAAAAGTTCCAAAGTTCTTTGAGCCCTAGACACACAGAAACATATGTACTAAAGAAATGCATATAGAATGCATACAATAAGGTGGAATGTGTTTACTGTAATAAAGAATGTCTATAAAAATACGTTAAAAATTGCTTTTCGTATATTAGCAGTAATATTTTATCTACAAACACAAGTTAAGAATTTCAGTGATATACACTTACACATTGTCATCTATTGCTTAGTTACATAAAGGCTTTTCGTGGAGAACTATATTCAGGGGTCCATGTATCTGTTTCTGACACAATCCCAGAAAAAGAGCAATAAAAACTTGACAATTTAGTGAAAGTGCTCCTATTCAATCTCTTGTATCATGTTCATCGCTACAGTATCAGAGGACCTTCCATTAGAGAAGGAATTTATGTGTGTCACACGTTTGTTCTTTCTTCTACTCAAGAGGACAATTGTGTGTGGTGTTTTCCTTTTGCTTCATTGCTTGCACACGTAGACTGCTGGAGAAAATTTATGCTGGGGAAGCTAGGGTGAAAGACTTGTGTTAGTGTCAAAGATGTTAAATTCTATGGCACGACTTCATCTTGGTGCAAAAGCATGACAAGGCCATGCAGAGAGTAATGTCCTTTGAGTAAAACCATCTTTTAGCCTTATATATACAAAGCTGTTCTCTCATTGACCTAAATATTTACTGCACAGAGCATGTGCTGAGGGCTGAGTCATCAGTATTGTAAAAAATTCAGAGCATTGGTGAAAGCTTGGTCACAACCATCCACTAGAAGTCTTAAAGTTTTAAGCTGAACTGTCTTCCATTAGCAGACACGCAAATTTATGTAATGAAATGTTGGAACCACTAAGTCACCAGGAAGAGCCTGTTAACATTTTCCCAACAAAACTCTTCCAACAGCAAACTAGTGTTCTGACTAAAAAAATTTTTACAAAAAGTATCCGCTTTCTATGGAAATTTTGCCCGCTTGTTGAAAAAATAAAAACATGAAAAGTTTTTGAAACCCATTCTCTGAAAAGTTCTATTCACAGACATAAACTTAGCTTCTTTTCACACATCTTGACAATGTTTGGATCTGTTGACAGTGTTGTTATCAAGAAATGCCGAGGGGACACGGACAGAAATCTGTTTCGTGTAGCTCATTTAAGATAATACCTTCTCCTACCGTTTGCTATCCCAGCACAGCCAGTATGTCCAGAAATAGATGGAAACAACTGTGTGCAAAGGGTGGTTGGTGATAAATCCATCAAAATTAAAATTCAAGGTTCGAAAACCTTGACAACAGAAGGGATCCAGATTTGAATTTGACAGCAAAATGAAAAGAGCAAAATTCTCATTATACACTCTTCCATGGTGTTCTCGGGAATTTAATCCTACAAAGTTGCATCACAACTGGGTACAAGTTCCTGTTGCTCTCCTAGAGGACTGACAGACTCACTGTCACTTTCAGGGATCCATTTTGGTTAGGCTCATGACACTGCTACTGCGGTTTGAGGCCAAGATAGTATTAGGCTAATATCTGCATAGAGAGCAGAGTACTGGACCTAGCACCAGTACTGAAGACCGAAAATTGATTTCAGTCTTATCTGTTCAGAGTCTAAACAATCTCTAAATTTCTTTGTTAAGTTCCCAAATTCAGATAAGTCCACCTTGAATTTAATCAGCAACCGCCTGCCAAATTTATTCTAACATAATAGTGCCTCAAATAACTCATTTGTTCTTAAATTTGCCTATTAACTAGTATCATAATAGCCTATTTCAATTAAGGAGAGGACAGCGGCGAGGGCAAGGGTTAGGGCAACAGTGAGGGTGAGGGGGAGGGCAAGGGCAAAGGCAAGGGTAGAAAAGGAGAGTAAGGACAAGGGCAGAAAATGAGAAGGGAGGGAAGGGGAGAGAAGACAGGAGAGGAGAGGAGAGGAGAGGAGAG